>JAMPIV010013875.1:827500-931225 GCA_024509875.1 Oreohelix idahoensis
CAAAAAAGTAGACAACAAGAAGACGATATATTTAGACAACAAGAAGACGCTATATTTAGAGATATATTTTTAGACAACAAGAAGACGATATTTATAGACATATATTTAGAACTTATATATTTTACAACAGTTATACCAACAGTTAGACGATAAAAGTTAACATAAATATCTCTGGGGATTTTTTTTTTTGGTTAAAGTCCTACATATCATTTTTAAAGAATGGTTGATTTTGATGTCTTCGTTTCTCTTTCTACCATTCTTACATTTCACTTTAATATATGTGTATATGGTTTAGATAAGAATATAGTCTAAAAATATGGGTGTCTTTCGCTAAGAAAAAGTCTAAAGAATATATCCAACATTTTAAACCTTATTCGTGTTTCTCACTTTATTGTTAAGTTTATTTCAAATACTTGTTAGATACTCTATTTATTTTTGTAAATTTTTGTTAAAAGGGTTGGTCGCAAAAAACATTCTAGCGATGCTGTCCACATCTGTGCCCTTTTTTCTTGTCGACACATCTGCGCGTGCGGTATCACAAATAAAGATCGCTATTTTATGGTGGAACGTGCCAAAGTAGACCTCAAATTATTCACATCTGTCCGTAAGTAAATAACTGGGTAATGATTGCTAACGGGTTTTCGATGGGGATCAATAATCGTGCGTGCTCTAAATGCCCAAGCCGGACACGTATGACCAACTGCATTGTTTGTCTAATGCGGACACGTATGAACAGTTGGGTTATTTCTCTAATTATTTTATTACAATGTGAAAAAATCTCTTTCAGAACAGATGGATATTATGCTGATTAAACATTGTTGTGATCCTAATTAGATACTTCTTAAACACCCTCTATCGATCCCATTATCGTTACGTGACAATTCACACCCTACAGTGCACGTCCGCCACCAGGTGCGTACACATTATTAGTCCCCCGTCGAAGTCAGTTATTTTCTGAAACAGATTGTGTATTCACACGCGCGCGGACTTTTTCCAAATCGCGATATAAGGAAACATACTCTCTCTAGACAAGTCATTCAATTAACAGAACTCGAAGCGGAAACATCTCTCTGAAAGACCAAACTTCTGAAAAAAAAACCACTTGTTTTGTCTTCTCATATCAACCACCATTGACTGTTACATCGTATGTATTTTTGTTTATTTGTTAGAATGTTAAATATATGTCTGTTATTTCTCTATTTAAATATCTGGCCGTGTGTTTTTCGAAAGGTGTATTTTCTTAACAGTCAGAGACTGGAGACATAAACTACGCAAAGGTCTAAATATAAAATCGGTGTGTGTGTGTGTGTGTGTGTGTGCGTGCGTGCGTGCGTGTGTGTGTGTGTGTGTGTGTGTATTCTTCTGTTTTTTTCCTATAATAGGAAGTTAAAATATATATTTTACACATTCACGTTATATAGATTTTCTTATATAGCTGTTTTCGTTAGGATACATACCCTAAATACCTTTAAAAATATCTGTTTTGGTTTGTTTTCGGTACTCTGTGTTAGGGTGATAAATATCTCTATTTTTAAAATATGGTTGTGTGTGTGTTTGTCTTTTCGTTAGGTAGTGTTGTTAAATGTTAAGCTTTTTTTTTTCAAAGTTATTATGTCTAGACTAATAAGTATTTTAATGTCAGTTGTTTGTTAAATTCTTACATGTGTGTATGGTTTAGGTAAGTTAAGAATTATCCGACTTATTTTTTATGTGCTAGGTACAGTACTGAGAAAAATTCCTTAGTTTAAACCTTATCTGCGTTTCTCATCTATTGTTAAACTCGTGCGAAATCAAATTACATTTGGGTTTAAAAAAAAATTATCCGTGATACTTACAACTTGTAATACTTTCTGATAACAACACTCTAAACTTGTATAGACTAATAGTCTATTTCAAATACTTGTTTGGTTGTAGCGCAAAGACGGTTGGGAAGATCGATAAATTGATTTGATTCCACAACACACGTGCGCAAGGAGTATTTCTGTACTCAGAAGCTGCTTCTATAAAGAACTTCTCATAGTAACTACAAACATATTACTTTAAAAATAAATAAGGACCCGAGTCACTACAAACTACCTAACCAGCCAGTGAAAATTAGACAACATAATAGTTTAGAAAATATTATATTTTAGATTTAACAATACTGAACTACACAAGGACAGACGTCCTGCTATAACCAACAAGCGTGTGAAACTAACACACACGTTAGTACTTAAATCTCGTTATTTTAAATGAAAGGGTAGCTCGTCACTTGTCTCGTGAGCGGGTGGTTTTTAAATCAATATCTTTGCTTCCACAACGCGGGCTGTGTATTTCTGATATGTTAACACCTCTTTCATTTGATAACAGAATAAAAAAAATAAAAAAAGTAAGCCTAGTTATAACGAAGAGTAGTCGTATGTATACCTAACTATTTATAAGTCTGTTTTTTTTTATTTACCTGATTATTTTTTCCCTTTCTCTCTCTCTCTCTCTCTCTCTCTCTCTCTCTCTCTCTCTCTCTCTCTCTCTCTCTCTCTCTCTATCAGATTGTCTGTGTATTATTTAACTACTTGTTACATATATGTTGTTATATATATTTAACTTTATGTGTGACTAACTTCTTTTTGATCCTACTCAACAGATGTCTTCACCTCAACGACGGGGTTATGCCTGTTTACACTGCCAGTCTGTTTTCAAGCTGGGTCATGCTCTTACTCGGCATATGGCCACAGCCCACGCTCGTCCCAATCATGAGTGCTCTTTCTGTGGTTTAGTATTTACCAGGCCCGATAATCTTCAACGGCACTTAGAAAATGAAAAGGGTCCGGCTCAGCACAAACATACACATCAGTGGAACAAGCCAATCTGACAGTTGACATTCAAAAATCCGGCCATCGATAATCCGGTTCCTTCAGATTTCCGGCATGGATTTCGGAGCGCATTTTTAAATTTACCGCGTTGGCGCGCCACTGTTTTCTGGAGCAGTTTATGTTTTGATGCAGCTGTTGGGTCTTGCTTGCACGTGTTAACAGGCATTCCTGCTCATTCCTTCTCATTTTATAATTTATTTGCTGCTGTTTAGCCCTATTATGGATTCTGCAAATAAAAGAAGTGGTGTAAAACGTAAACATCGTGCATTGTCGATCGCAGATAAAGTGTACAGGTAGTCATTTTCTGTTAAATATATACAGAATATATAACCATAAAAAATCCGGCATTTAAAAAAATCCGGCACTCCTCAGGTCCGGAGGTTGCCGGATTTTTGAATGTCTACTGTATGTACCAAATGCGGGAAGACCTTCACCAGGCGCGCCGACCTATCACGACACAACAAGACCATGCACTCACTGACGCTGCTCTCTTGTGAGGTCTGTGGAAAAGACTTTTCTCGTATTGACAATCTTCGCGTCCACATAAACCAAAAACACACTGCTATCCCTACCCAGCTTTCTACCTCAACACAGAACCCACCAGCAGGCACCACCCCAACACCAACAACATCAGGTGCCACAGTAACACCAGACTCATCGGTGAACCCACAGACAATATTACCAGATGCCCCATCAACAGCGACGAATCCGCAGGCAGCCTCATTATCAGACACTACAGCAACAACAGTGAACCCACAGATATCAACATCAGCTGCTGCAGCAGGCGCCACAGACTCGACGAGAACACCTTCAACTTCCACACTACATTCAGGACCCTATTCAACAACTCCCATCCCAGCGTCCTCTTCAACAATTCCCTCTACAAAAGCAGGCCAGACCAAGAAACGTCCCATGACCAGTAACGAAATCCCTATGAAAAAACCCCGCTTGGAGTCTGAGGAAGACAGCTTGCAAGACTTACAGGCTGACATAAGACAAGTCTATATTGACAACTGGCAGGCGATCAAAACACACGCCAATAAACATAAATATTTATCAACTTTTATTTTTTTCCACAATAACGAAAATATCGACTGGGCCCGTCTCTTGACACCAATCTTCACACAACAAACAAAACGCTTCAAAATAAACTACAGTTTCCACATCGTTTTGAGACACAGAGAAACAAATGACCTCTGTTTCTTTCACGGTTCTCATAATAATGCGTGTGTGTTAGAACAGCCTCACTTAATCAACAACATTACAGATTTCAAGTCTTTTGTAGCTAACTTACACGATAGCGATATTCTCACACAAGCACAGTTAAACAGACCAAACACAAAATATTTTGTCGAAGCAATTCCAGCGACATGTTTCTATCTTTACCATATCCAAGACTACCCAATCAATTGAACAAACACCACAACACCATCGACAAAAATACATTCTTAGAAGTACTCAACACACAACAAGCACAGGGTGGGGAAAATATTGGGTTCCGAACACACAACTCTATCATATACACGTACGCGCAACACCGCAACTCTTTGTCTTACTTTTACATCAAACGACAGGTGTACCTCGACAACGTCACCACATCACCCCTAAACATCTAAACTCTCTGTCTTCCACTATGTACACAGAAACCTACATACAGATACCTTCAGGTATATTCAATACCCACCTCTCTATTTTTTACGACGACAATGTGACGACACCCCTCAGTTCTGGTCTGCAGCTGTACCCCGGTGATATTTTATTTCTTACTGTGATAATGTCACTACTGTAACAAAACACCACTAATTGAAATACACACTATCTTTCCAATATAAATATGTATATAACAAAGTACGTGTGTGATCCTATGTGTTATTTGGCAATTGTACATACTAATGTAATGTTAAAAAATACTATATATGTACTCCTATATATTACCGTATATGCTCCTATATGTTTTGTTACTACAAAACAGTATTTGAAAAATAAAAACATATTAACTAACATTCATTTTTGTTACCTATATATATAACTGTCGTACTATATGTCTAACTGTTCGTATGTCTAAATATATGTCTAAATGTTCGTATAACTGTTTGTATAACTGTTCTATATCTAAATATATAGTCTTCCTATTGTCTAAAAGACTTCTTGTTATCTCAATAAATATCGTCTTCCTATTGTCTAAATATATTGTCTTCTTGTTATCGCCTTCCTATTATCGGCTTCTTGTTGTCTATAAATAACGTCTTCTTGTTATCTAAAAAAACAACACCATTATCGAACTAATATATCTCTATATAAAAGTCACGCTCAACGCCTGCAGCGCGCCTGCACATTTTCCTTATATAAAAAGTCATCCCGCCATCTTCCGCCTGCAGCGTGCCTGCAGAATTTTTCCTATATAAAAAGTCACGCGCCTGCAGAATCCGCCTCGTTTCCTACATTGTATACTACTACTCTAACTGTTCGTATAACTGTTCGTATAACTGTTCTATATCTAATATATAGTCTTCCTATTGTCTAAAAGACTTCTTGTTATCTCAGTAAATATCGTCTTCCTATTGTCTAAATATATTGTCTTCTTGTTATCGTCTTCCTATTATCGGCTTCTTGTTGTCTATAAATAACGTCTTCTTGTTATCTAAAACAACAACACCATTATCGAACTAATATATCTCTATATAAAAGTCACGCTCAACGCCTGCAGCGCGCCTGCACATTTTCCTTATATAAAAAGTCATCCCGCCATCTTGCGCCTGCAGCGCGCCTGCAGAATTTTTCCTATATAAAAAGTCACGCGCCTGCAGCGCGCCTCCAGCGCGCCTGCAGAATCCGCCTCGTTTCCTACATTGTATACTACTCAGATCCTTGGCCTTTTGCTCTATGTCTGCAAAAGTAGACCGCATAGCTTGAATAATACCCCCGCGCGGATTCAAAGAGTGCACAAGCTGTATTCAAATCTTGGTCAAAAGATTGCAAAGAAGCACTGGTAATTTGAAAATGCTGTAATACTTGATCCCACAGTATGATCATTATTCCTGTTTCTAACTTCATCATGGTTGAAAGTAGACCACGAGCCTGTTGACGACACTTTGCCTTTTGATCATTGTTATCTGAAATATCATCCAAGACTTGTTTTATTGCAGAAAAGCTGTGTAAAGGTGCTTTTGTTGCATCTGCCCGAGCGGACCACCTGGTATCTGACAGTCTTTTCACAAAGGGCAAATGGGACTTATTATGAGTACTGCCAGCACATAATGCAGTAGACAGGAGATCCCACCGGTAGGCAGAAGCAGAAAAGAAGGTGTACAGACTTTCAACAAATCCAAAGAAAATGACTGCTTCTTGACAACCTTCAGCAGCACATTTTCCAACCAAATTTATTGAATGTGCAAAACACGGAATGTAATGTGCAAACTTATTCATCTCTTTAATTCGGGCTTGTAATCCTATAAACTTGCCACTCATGTTGCTTGCGTTGTCATAACTTTGACCACGGCAGTCTTTAATATCAATGTCATTTGCCTTTAAAAAATTAAGTAGACTTTTAGTGAGCTGTTCAGCACTATGACCTTCCATATCCAAAAATGTCACAAATTTTTTAACTGGTCCAGATGGCAAAACATAGCGCAGAGTCAAAGTCAGCTGGTCCATATTAGATATATCTGGAGTAGAATCTAATGAAACAGAATAATACTTGTATTTTTTCACTTCACAGAGAATGTGATCCAGTATGCTGGATCCAATCAGATTGATGAATTCCTCACACGTTGTTTTAGATAGATATGATGTATGTCCAAATCCTTTGTTTACATGAGTACTTATATGCTCTGCCAGAAAAGGGTCAAACTTGGCCAGTAATTCTAACAACCCTAAGTAATTCCCGTTATAAGGGGACCCAACAATTTCATCACTGCCACGAAATGAAAGGCCTCGTTCTGCTAAAAACTTCACAACTTCAATTATTCGCTCTAGAAGTTTGTGCCAATACTTTTCTCGAATGTCTATTTGTTTCACAAGTTGGGAATCGACACGTTCACCTTTGTTTTTACGCATCAACAGTGAAATTAAAGCTTGTCTATGCGAGGAGCTGTCTTCATGTCGACGCAATAGATTGCTTGCATTTTTCCAGTCATTAAACCCTTCCACAGTAAACTTTGATGAACATTCTGAACTCATAAGCTTGCATGAGAAACAGAAAAGGCGCCGTTTACTTTCTGAATAGCATAACCATTTTCTTACAAATAAGCGGATAGTGTGATTCGCTTGCATGGCTAGGCGGGGTTGTCGCACGGAAGGTCCAGTGTTCAAATCCTGGGTAAGCCACTCATGTCTGTTGTTTTTCTGTTGTCTGGTGTTCTACTTCTTTATTTCCTGCGAGTGCCTGATAACATACCTTTATATTTGTTTCATATTAATTTCATATTAATTAACCATTTTCTTGCATGTTGCTTGTTTGTAAGTTTATGAATATGTGTAAAATAAGACTTCTGACAGTATCGAGTTTTCTTTTCAGTGTCATACATTCGCATGGATGAAGAGAAGGCACTATCAACATGTTGACATTTTTCACTTCCCTTGGATATCCAATATTCACGCTCACAGTCATCTATATTGTTCGGCCAGTCACCAATATCATTAGAGTACTTCTTTGTTTCACTTATTCTTTCACATTCAGACTCAGTGTATATTGGGTTTTGCTGTATGTTTTCTGCTGCACAGCGTGCACTAGTACTAGTTGTTCCTGTACTTCCAGCTTCAGCGGTTAGAGTACCACCACCATGAACATCAAAATATTCTGTCAGCTTACGTGTTTTTGATATCACAAGTTGATCTCTTCTTTCTTTTTCTTCCTTCGCTTTACGTTTTTCACTTCCAGAAGCATAATTACGTCCAATATCTCTGTGTCTACTGCTCATTTTTTGAGTTTTCTAACCGTACAAATCAAGAAATTTTAATCAAGATCGAAAGAGAGTGTGAGCACGCCGTATACCTCAATTAAAACAGGCAGTTTTCATTTCCTAAATTCTAGTTTTTATTGTTAATGCAAATTCATATCACAAAGAACGAAACAAAATTAGAGGGGCAGTCGCCTAGAGCCAAAAAAAGTGGCTTCCGTCCAAACGTGACCAAATTTTTAACACCACTTAAATGGCTTCCGTCCGCAAACAGTTAAGATAAAAATAATGAAGAGTCACACTAAGTCACCCTCTTATGCTCTTTATCTCACAATTTCGTGACACCAAATGAAAAGGCGCTAAAGATGGCATAAATCACAAGATCATTGGTTTAACGCTCGTATTAGAAGATGACCAAAAAATTATGTACATATTTATTGGCGCGGGGCCCCTAAAAGCGCGGGGCCCGTAGCATATGCTACTTTGGCTACTACGTTAATCCGGCTCTGTCTGACCCCCTACCCTCTCAGACCTGTCCAGCTTGGTAGAACTTGCCAGGAGTAAAACTCTCGCTGGGGACGGAGTGGCTAAGAGGTATGCGTCCGCTTCGAATTCTAGAGGTACCGGGATCGATTCCGGTTGAAGGAATATAATTTATGGAAATTTTTTTTTTCAGAACCAGTGGTCCACATGACGTCATACTCCTCCCTGGTCTCCTGGGTAGTGAGATCGGATGCCTAGCCTTCTTGGATAAGGGCGAAAAATAGGAGATCCCGAGTGCAAGTTGCGCACGTTAAAAAACCCACGGCAGTTGGAAATCGTAAAGAGTAGGCTGTAATGCCGCTGCCCTGGCAAAATTCTAGAAATTAGAAACCTACCCACCACAAAAAAATATTTATATAATGTGTGATTCCTATTTACACACATTGGGATTCTCGCCGATGCTACGGACTTCGTGCACTGTGCTGAGACCCTCCTTTTGTGATCTAAGGGAGGAGCACTGATGGAGTTGTCCGTGTACAATGAAGAAAGTCCTTAAAACCAAACCAAACCAAACCAAACCAATCCAAAACTCCCGCTAGCCTAACTCTGGGTGTTGCCATGGTACGCAAACAGCCATACTACAACAAGGTATAGGCAACATTGATGGCAGAAGGAAAACGAAAGAGAGGCCGGCCAACAGCAACCTGGCGGAGAACTGCGGGAGGGAACCAAAGACTGATCGAGAGCTGTGGCACTACACAAAGGATGACTGCCGACCGCTTGCAGACAGTTTGTTGGTGCTCTACAAGACGACACCAGGCGTGATGGTCACTGATTTCTTTGCCAGTCAGTGGTCAAGGACCTAAGAGGAAAGAAGTCTCTCAGAAACTGTACCAGCAGCAACGGTCTTAAAAAATGTATTTACATGGGTTCTCATAAACATTTAATGACTTTATGAACCTTTAAAAAAATTGTGTTATGTACCGAATAGTTTTTTAAAATTATTATTGAAAAATTAATTAATCTGTTTATTTATTGTCGTATCTGTATATTCATGCTAAACACTTCAAATTATGTCCCCCCCCCCTTTTTTCAGTTTCCATAGGGGTTTGGGAGCCGCGCTGGTGTAATGGTTACCACACTGCGCTGGCGATCGGGTGATCCAGGTTCGAGCAAGGCGAGAACATTTGAAAGAGTGTTGTCGACCGGGACTTGGACTGGAATAATTCGCTCCCTGGCGAAGACATATGAAGGAGTTTCGTCGACCAGGGACTGGAATAACCTGAACCGACCCAGCTTTAATGGGTACCTCCGAAATCGGCGCGTATCTGCCTGAATGGCGAGAGGACACCTGTCATTGTACAGGGGAAAAAAGGATACACGTAAAATCAGTCTCAGGTTAAACATATGAACAGGAGGTTTTGCCTCGAATAATAGCGAGCGTACGATTAAAAAAAAAAATAGAGGTACGGGACAGTTTACTAAAAGCCAAGGGCATCTGCTTCTTCTTTCTTCTTCTTTGATCCTTAGCCGCCGACCGTCAAAGCAGTCAGTGACCATCACGCCTAGTGGCGTCTTGTAGGGCAACAACAACTTGATTCCACTTTGCTCGATCGATGGCAACCCCTCGCACAGCGCCCCAACCCCGGTTCACTCCCCGCATCCCAGCCTCCACAGCCATCCGCCAGGCCGTTTCCGGTCGGCCTCTCTCTCGCCTTCCTCCAGGGGTCCAAAGCATAGCTGTTCTTGTGATGGCATCGGGGTCTCCCCTGAGGACATGGCCAACCCAGCTCCAGCGTCTGCCAGCTATGATGGTGTGCATGTCCTCTTGCTTGCTCCGAGCAAGCAGATCCTGGCCGGCGAAGGCACCCGGCCAAAAGATTCGGAGAATTTTTCTTACGCATGTTGTGTGAAAAGAGGACAATTTTGACATCTCCTTCTCTGTAACTCTCCAGCACTCCGCACCATAGAGAAGCACAGAAAGCACACTGCTCTGATATAATCTTAATTTTGTGCTTGTGCTGTATTGAGAGGACTTCCAGATGTTGTTTAGGCTAAAGAAAGCTGTTCTTGCTTTAATCATTCTGATGTTGATGTCTTTGCCTGCCCCGCCGTCTGGTGTTACTATGCATCCTAGGTATGTGAAGGTGTCTGTCTGTACCAGTTGCTGATTTCTTACTGATATGGGCTCAGGGTTGCTCACATTGAGCGTCATGACCTCTGTCTTCTTTAGATTGATGTTCAAGCCCACCTGCTGGCTATACTTATTAATTCTATCCGTTTTTTCCTGGATGTGTTGATGTGAATGTGTTAGTAGTGCTAGTAGTGTCCCCCCCCCCAACCCTCCTGTAGAACGTTACTACATGACAACTTAAGATGTGCTGTTCAAACTCCATAACTATATAAGATCTTGTTCCTTTAGTTTCGCCTGTTATGTTTACAAACTCACTACTTCACAGATTAAGTATTCAAGATGTTACTTTCTTGTGCTTGTTCATCACAATAAAGTTCAACTGCCGGAAGTATTACATCACAGTCCCTATGCTAAACTGTAATAAGATTGTTATTCTCCTACATCCCAGTGAGATCAACTGTAGATTTGGGCAATTAATGTTTGCAAACTAGCACCTTATCATGCGACAACATAGTTTCGTGCATCATCCTAGACAAAAAGTCTAGGTTAACAATAGGAATATCGCTCAGTGTAGACTCTTACTCCGTCTGGAGCTGGCAATAAGGAAGAAGTCAATATGGCACGTTTGCTCATTCACTTTGAGTGGCCCGATAACAAAGGAAAAAATTACCAGGAGAAAGGTGTAGGTAAGAGGTGTGACAAGATAGAATAAGAAAACCTTGAATGATGAAAGCAAAATCAACGAATACTGGAAGAATTAGCAGGTAAAACGAATGGCAAAGTAATAATGCCGGAGAGGAATGAAGAGCAGAAAACAGAACGAACATATTTCATGACAACTAGAGTTTTCCAAGCGTTAATGGACATTAAATAAATATTAGACAAACATAAAGGTATGTTTTCAGGCACTCGAAAGAAATAAAGAAGTAGACAAACAGACAACAGAAAAACAACAGACGTGAGTGGCTTACCCAGGACTCGAACCCAGGACCTTCCGTGCGACAACCCCGCCTAGCTATGCAAGCGAATCACACTATCCTCCCTGCCATCTAGGCATCATCAAAAATGATGCTTCGATGACGGGTCATTAGTGCGACCCGCAACTCATAACACCGGAAATTTACCATGGGCAGTCCAGCCTATTAATGACGCAATCACTTCTGTTGTTCCCCTATTATACAGTATAGAATGTCATCTGCATATTCCAATGTAGAAAATGTAGTCCATCTTATTCCTCTTGGACTACCCTCTGTTGTCTGGCGCATCACCCAGTCTATGACTGTAAAAATTAGAGTGGTTGATAAGGGGCATCCCTGTCGTACTCCTGTCTTCACCTCAAAGGTTATGTTGCTCTGCCCAACGCTACACGTAAAGTTGGAAAGAGGCTTTTTATGATTGACACTATGCAGCTTGGAATTCCAAAAGCCTTCAGTATTTTCCATAAACTGTCCCTATGCATGCTGTCAAAAGCCTTTTCAAAATCAACGAAATTAATGTACAGCTGTCTTTGCCATTCTGAGCACTGCTCTATAATGTTCCTGAGAGTGAATATATGATCTACACATCTTCTGTTCTTTCTAAATCCTGCTTGTTCTTTCCTCAGTTTGTGGTCTACTGCTTTTAAAATTCTCTGTATAATTATCTTGCCTAGTATTTTGCTGGGAACTGAGAGAAGAGTGATTCCTCTCCAATTATTGCAGTCTGCAAGATCTCCCTTCTTGGGCAATTTGACAGTTATTCCTTTGTTCCACTCTGATGGTGTTGTCCCTGTTTTCCAGACTTGTGCAAATAGTGGTTCTAATAGTTCTGCTGCTAGCTCAGGTTCTGTCTTAAATAGCTCTGCATTTAAGTTATCACGGCCAGGAGCTTTTCCGTTCTGTAACCCTTTGATTGCTGTGATGATTTCTTCTTTTCGTGGAATGTCTGTATTTTCATCTAGATCGTTTTCAGCCTCAGGAACATTCAATTGTGTCTCTGGTGGTTCCTTGTTCAGAGTTTCTCTGAAGTGCTCTGCCCATCTTGTTTCCTGTCCCTCTGCTGTCGTGATGAGATTTCCTTGCTTATCTCTTACTAATGTAATGTTGTTTGCACCTCGTTTTCCGCTGATGAATTTAGTTATTTTGTATACTGTGCTTTGTTCATTTCTCAGTGCTGCCTCTTCTGCCTGTCTTGCAAGATCGTCTAGGAAATTCCTTTTGTTGGCTCGGGTTTGGCGTTTAACTTCCTTGTCCAGCTGACTGTACTGTTCGCTATATAGTTGCTTTACCTGGGGGACTTCGCTTCTGTTTTCTTTCTTTTCATTTCCTTTCTCGGTGTTATGGTGTTTAATGTTTCTGGTGTTATCCAGTCTTGCTTCTTGCTTTCCTGGAATCCCAAGCATGATTTGCTGCTTTCCTTATATATTGTTGAAATGGTGTTGAATTTCTGGTCTATATCATCAGTCAATGTCTTTTCCTGACTTTTGGCAAATTGATATCGTTTCTTTACGTCAGCCGCAAAAGCTTTTCTGGTAAGGAGGTCCTTCAATTTGCTGATGTCAAACCTTTTCTGTGTAGTTACAGTTGTTCCAGCCGTTCTTAGTTTCACTTTCAGTTTTGCTACTACTAAATGATGATCACTTCCCACATCTGCACCTCTTCTTACCTTCACATCTTGTAATGCATGTCTCCATCTTCCATTAATCATGATGTGGTCTATCTGGACAGAAACTAGATAGACAAAGGGTATCTCCTTCTTCTTCTTCTTCCGTCCTTAGCCACCGACCGTCAAAGCAGTCAGTGGCCATTACGCCTAGTGGCGTCTTAGGGCAACAGCAGATAGGTTTTCTTTGCCATTGTTTCCCATCACGCCTATTGGCGTCTTTAGGGCAATGGCAAATCAATCCATCTGCCGCTGTTTCCGTAATCGAAGTGACTGGCAAACGGGTGATCAGCCCGTTGGTAGACAAAGGGTATAGTATGGCTGAAAAGCTGCGGTACCCCTGTATTTAGAAAGTAATGAACTAAGAAAATTAATGTGTGAAGTAATCCAAAAAGGCAGCCTGCGTTTAGATTACATGCACATACCAGAAAATATTCACAAATGAATACACATTACAAGCTGCAATTTAACGTGTAAGAAAGATTCCCGCAAAACGTAACCGATACGCACTAGCACTATTCTCGCATAGTATTGTTGTCGATACCGCCCACGAACACAGAAGCAAACTAATATTTTTTTTCATTAGTTTAATTAGGCAATCTACATTCCTCCTGTGAATTTTGCTCCACGTGCCATTCCGCCCCCTCAGGTTTTTAATTCCCCAAATTCACATCCACTTTTTTAAGTGTGAGAGACGCAAATGTTCATTGGTTAAGACTGCTCACTCATGGTGTGCGTCCGTGCGAAGGCAAAGTGTGATTTTTTTTCTTTAATGTAAACGGAACAGGGAGTTAGTGCCAGAGTTCTTTAATTATTTATATTTATTTAATTTGGCACACAGTAGGTGATGATAAGGATGATGATAATGATGAAGGGAATGATCATGATAATGATGATGACGATGGTGGTGATGATGATGGTCATGATAATGATGATGATAAAGATGATAATAATAGTGATTATGATGAAGTGGATGACCACGATGATAATGATGACGACGATCGTGGTGATGATAATTATGATGATGATGAAGGAGACGATGATGATGATGATGATGATGATGATGATGATGACGATGGTGGTGATGATGATGGTGATGATGATGATGATAATGATGAAGCAGATGATCATGGTGCTAATGATGATGACGATGGTGGTGATGATGGTGATGATAATGATGATGATAATAATAATAATGATAAAGGATGATCATGATGATAATGGTGATGACGATGGTGGTGATGAAAATGATGATGATAATGATGGCGGGGATAATAATTATGATGAAGGAGATGATGATGATGATGGTGATGATGATTACGGTGGTAGTGGTGATGATGATGGTTATGTTGATGATGATATTATTAGTAACGGTTATTATGGCGATGAGAGAGACGATTGAAGACAAAGACAAAGAAAAAGAAGACGAGACGGTTGATAATTTTGTTAATGAAAATTACGATTAAAGTCAAAGATTTTATGGTTTTAATAGTTATGAATATTGCAAGGAAACCGAACAAGCTTCAACGATTAATCTTTGATATGTGTACATATTTACAGAGGCTTGATAAAATGTATAGAGGTTTGATAAAATTTATAGAGGTTTGGTAAAATATTAATCTCTCTTTTAAAAAAAACAAAGTAAAGATAACCAATACACAATGAAGATACAGTAATTACAGATGTTCCTACAGTAGCTATACGCATGCGCCAACACGGTGATTGGGTAATTTTAAACGCAATTTTTTTGCTGCAATTAGTACACGGCTGTTTGCCAGCGATCTTTTAGTTATTTCCCCTTTTTTCCCCGACCGCGCTATTTATAGCCCACTTGACAGAGGTCACGTGGTCAGCTTCCTAATGGGAAAAACATGTGGCGATGTTTACTTTTGATAGGGCTTAATTAATGCTTTTAGGCTACTTTATTATTATAAATACCGGCTTTAATTTTGCGTAAAGCTAGACTAGAAATGTTAGAGTAAATTTTAGAACAAGAACAAACATTTTATCACAATTAGAACAGAAGATATAATAGTCTGAAATAGTGTAAAATTTACGTTTTTTTTATATTTTGTTATGGTTTGTTTATATACAATTTTCACTAAATCGGTCACAATCAACATGCATAACAAATTACAGAAATCAAAAGTAGAAAACCTGCAGAAAATGGATATCAAAGATTTGTTTTGGTTTCATGCGTCAAACATTAATTATTGAAAGTTTAAATTGCAAGTCCACATTTATTACCTTAAAATAACACACCCAATTGTCCCCAAAACATGTTTGAATTGCTTTTATGCTACTTTATTATTATAAATACCGGCTTTAATTTTGCGTAAAGCTAGACTAGAAATGTTAGAGTAAATTTTAGAAAAAGAACAAACATTTTATCACAATTAAAACAGAAGATATAATAGTCTGAAATAGTGTAAAATTTTGGGGTTTTTTTACATTTTGTTATGGTTTGTTTCTAATTCAATTTACACTAAAACGGTCACAATCAACATGCATAACAAATTACAGAAATCAAAAGTAGAAAACCTGCAGAAAATGGATATCAAAGTTTTGTTTTGGTTTCATGCGTCAAACATTAATTATTGAAAGTTTAAATTGCAAGTCCACATTTATTACCTTAAAATAACACCCAATTGTCCCCAAAACATGTTTGAATTGCTTTTATGCTACTTTATTATTATAAATACCGGCTTTAATTTTGCGTAAAGCTAGACTAGAAATGTTAGAGTAAATTTTAGAACAAGAACAAACATTTTATCACAATTAGAACAGAAGATATAATAGTCTGAAATAGTGTAAAATTTACGTTTTTTTTTTACATTTTGTTATGGTTTGTTTCTAATTCAATTTACACTAAAACGGTCACAATCAACATGCATAACAAATTACAGAAATCAAAAGTAGAAAACCTGCAGAAAATGGATATCAAAGTTTTGTTTTGGTTTCATGCGTCAAACATTAATTATTGAAAGTTTAAATTGCATGTCCACATTTATAACCTTAAAATAACACACCCAATTGTCCCCAAAACATGAGAGCTAACAATTATCTCAATCATACATCATGAGTTCTGATCCAGTCTGCGCAATGTTTTTCTAATATGTGCTGTTTATGAATTGTCTTACTGGGGAATAGCTTTCTGAACAAAGACATATAAGTCTCTATCGATGCTGTTATTGATTCTTTACTAATTGGTTTACTGTGTGATATTTTGTTGTGTACTTTCTCAAATGCTTCTTTCAGTGAGTTGAATTGTTCTTGGGCAATAAAAGCTATGTTAGTTATATCTTGTTTGTCTGTAATTTTCAGTGTTTGTGTAATGATTGCCTTGTAAGATCTTTATAAACTTTTTGTGTGAGATATCTGTGGCAGTGATTCCCTATAAATGCTCTGCTATTATAAGCCTGTTGTATGATTTTGTGTTTGGCTAGTACCTTGTCCAAGTGTGAGCAAACTGGACCAGACCTAGTACATAGATCTTGAAACTGAAGTTTGGCCAGCGCATCTTGTGCATTTTCAAGTCTAACTTTAAAATTATCTGTCTCCTCCTTATCCTCACAAAGTTCAATACCTACCTGAAAAATTCAATTTTAGCTCCTAATTCTTCTGCCTATTTCCAGTTCCTACTAAATCTCTTCAAGTTCTTAAAAGTACTAATGTTTGCATGTATCTCTTGCGAATTCTCAAATATCTTTGCGTCTATTGTATCAGCTACCTGTTCTAGAAGTCTGTGGTGTTTCAAAACAATGCCTAATAAAATATGAAGGTAAGGAGGAGCTACATTTTCAATTTCAATCTCTAACATTGGTTTGTGTAAACAATTATGATAATGTGCCACTTGCCTTTTATTCCCTTTCCCATATTTCATATATCTATTGTAATCTCTTATCAACATGGCCAAACTTCTTGGTTTGCAAGTTGTATGCAATCTGGATGTCTTTGATGAAAATGTTTGGTTTGTCTGGAGCTCAAGGAATATACCCATGTCTGTGGTGTCTCCAGCAAAACAAGGAAATAATCCCCGAATAAGAAAACAACAACTTGTTTACCATCCCACTCTAAATATTTTAGTGACTCTATCTGAACTTTCATGCCATTCATAAATATTTCTAAATTATCATATGTATCTCTGACTCTAGCCATTGATAAAAGGATGGTATTAGATTTAGAATTTGGTTTCTCTAAATTTACTACCTGCATTGTAACTTTGAATGAAAGAAGATATACAAACAGTTACTTAGAATTCTTTGGCAGCCGTCGTGTGCACAGGATTGTCTACCAAAGAACACCAATGGAACAGTCATTATCTCACACACAATTAAAAAAAAAATTCATATTATAAATAGAAGATTAACAAGACTTGAAAGATATATCAAATTATGTGGAAGTAATCTATCTATAGCTTTACATGTTTTCTGACGCTTATATACGTAGCTAAATATCATTATAAATGAATGAAAATGCAAAAACAGATGGTGTTTACAAAAAGTTATTTTTTTACTACCTTATTTAAGATTTGTGAGTATCAGGAATGCGTTTACAGGGATTTAAATGCTATAAAATCTGGTGACAATATGCTTGTTCTTGTAATGCCACACTCACAAAACTGACTACCACACATTCTCAAGATATGAAACCAAAAAAAAAAGTATGTGGAAATAATCTTTAGCTTCCCTTCGAGAAGTCTTTATAATTATAAACTCAAACGAATGGGCTGATTTTTAGATATTAAATTAATAAAAAGATTACTTATTTTATGAATTTCCTTAAATGATGACGCTGTTTTCAAAAGTCTGTAACTCCGTCAAAACTAATTTCAAAGAAATAAAAATGCAATCAAAAATAGAACACAGAACAAAGTTATAGTACACAAAAGAATTTTAGCGCTGTGTTTATCCAGAACGAGTGTGTAATGATTTATATTTTACTGATTTTACTCACACATCAGCTGATTTTCCCCGCCAAAAACTTAAATAGTCTTTTACGGTGCACACAAAATTTTATACCCGGTATCAGAATTCCGGTCACCGAAACTAAAAGAGCGCTCTGGTATAGGGCACAAACAGCCGTGAGTAGTGTGATGTCTAGAAAAGCCGTTAATGTTACCAGGAGAGACAGAATGAGAAATAATGAAATCAGAAATATTGTAGGTACTACATCCTGCATCAAGTATATAGAGAGACAGCAATTTAATAGAATTGGTCATCTCATGAGGATGGAGCTCGATAAGTTACCACTGCTCGTCTACAACAGTAGAAAATCTGGTTTCAGGGCACGGCGAAGACCAAGAGGCAGATGGATTGACAAACATCACAGAACTTTTACAACAAATTCTCACCACAGCCAGTGCGACACACTTAGCTCAAGAACGCAAACTTCAGCTCACCACAGCCAGTGCGACACACTTAGCTCAAGAACGCTAACTTCAGCTCACCACAGCCAGTGCGACACACTTAGCTCAAGAACGCAAACTTCAGCTCACCACAGCCAGTGCGACACACTTAGCTCAAGAACGCAAACTTCAGCTCACCACAGCCAGTGCGTCACACTTAGCTCAAGAACGCAAACTTCAGCTCACCACAGCCAGTGCGACACACTTAGCTCAAGAACGCTAACTTCAGCTCACCACAGCCAGTGCGACACACTTAGCTCAAGAACGCTAACTTCAGCTCACCACAGGCAGTGCGACACACTTAGCTCAAGAACGCAAACTTCAGCTCACCACAGCCAGTGCGACACACTTAGCTCAAGAACGCAAACTTCAGCTCACCACAGGCAGTGCGACACACTTAGCTCAAAAACGCAAACTTCAGCTCACCACAGCCAGTGCGACACACTTAGCTCAAGAACGCAAACTTCAGCTCACCACAGGCAGTGCGACACACTTAGCTCAAGAACGCAAACTTCAGCTCACCACAGCCAGTGCGACACACTTAGCTCAAAAACGCAAACTTCAGCTCACCACAGGCAGTGCGACACACTTAGCTCAAGAACGCAAACTTCAGCTCACCACAGCCAATGCGACACACTTAGCTCAAGAACGCAAACTTCAGCTCACCACAGGCAGTGCGACACACTTAGCTCAAGAACGCAAACTTGAGCTCACCACAGCCAGTGCGACACACTTAGCTCAAGAACGCAAACTTCAGCTCACCACAGCCAGTGCGACACACTTAGCTCAAGAACGCAAACTTCAGCTCACCACAGGCAGTGCGACACACTTAGCTCAAGAACGCAAACTTCAGCTCACCACAGCCAGTGCGACACACTTAGCTCAAGAACGCAAACTTCAGCTCACCACAGCCAGTGCGACACACTTAGCTCAAGAACGCAAACTTCAGCTCACCACAGCCAGTGCGACACACTTAGCTCAAGAACGCAAACTTCAGCTCACCACAGCCAGTGCGACACACTTTGCTCAAGAACGCAAACTTCAGCTCACCACAGCCAATGCGACACACTTAGCTCAAGAACGCAAACTTCAGCTCACCACAGGCAGTGCGACACACTTAGCTCAAGAACGCAAACTTGAGCTCACCACAGCCAGTGCGACACACTTAGCTCAAGAACGCAAACTTCAGCTCACCACAGCCAGTGCGACACACTTAGCTCAAGAACGCAAACTTCAGCTCACCACAGCCAGTGCGACACACTTAGCTCAAGAACGCAAACTTCAGCTCACCACAGCCAGTGCGACACACTTTGCTCAAGAACGCAAACTTCAGCTCACCACAGCCAATGCGACACACTTAGCTCAAGAACGCAAACTTCAGCTCACCACAGGCAGTGCGACACACTTAGCTCAAGAACGCAAACTTGAGCTCACCACAGCCAGTGCGACACACTTAGCTCAAGAACGCAAACTTCAGCTCACCACAGCCAGTGCGACACACTTAGCTCAAGAACGCAAACTTCAGCTCACCACAGGCAGTGCGACACACTTAGCTCAAGAACGCAAACTTCAGCTCACCACAGCCAGTGCGACACACTTAGCTCAAGAACGCAAACTTCAGCTCACCACAGCCAGTGCGACACACTTAGCTCAAGAACGCAAACTTCAGCTCACCACAGCCAGTGCGACACACTTAGCTCAAGAACGCAAACTTCAGCTCACCACAGCCAGTGCGACACACTTTGCTCAAGAACGCAAACTTCAGCTCACCACAGCCGCAACACACTTAGCTCAAGAACGCAAACTTCAGCTCACCACAGCCAGTGCGACACACTTAGCTCAAGAACGCAAACTTCAGCTCACCACAGCCAGTGCGACACACTTAGCTCAAGAACGCAAACTTCAGCTCACCACAGCCAGTGCGACACACTTAGCTCAAGAACGCAAACTTCAGTTCATCACAGCCAGTGCGACACACTTAGCTCAAGAACGCTAACTTCAGCTCACCACAGGCAGTGCGACACACTTAGCTCAAGAACGCAAACTTCAGCTCACCACAGCCAGTGCGACACACTTAGCTCAAGAACGCAAACTTCAGCTCACCACAGCCAGTGCGACACACTTAGCTCAAGAACGCAAACTTCAGCTTACCACAGCCAGTGCGTCACACTTAGCTCAAGAACGCAAACTTCAGCTCACCACAGCCAGTGCGACACACTTAGCTCAAGAACGCAAACTTCAGCTCACCACAGCCAGTGCGACACACTTAGCTCAAGAACGCAAACTTCAGCTCACCACAGCCAGTGTGACACACTTAGCTCAAGAACACAAACTTCAGCTCACCACAGCCAGTGCGACACACTTAGCTCAAGAACGCAAACTTCAGCTCACCAGTACGCTTGGCGGCAGGATTGAAACCAAAAAGTAAGCTAGCAGTATTGTTTTTTTTTTCTTTTTTTCAATAGTCACAACATTGTTTACGTTATCCATATTAGTTTACAAAATACGTTACCGAAACAAACGTTTTTGATTTAAAACCTTGATGGAAGAAAATATTGTACTCAACCACTGGTTGGTTATAATTAGGGTATATAATGTTTTTAATTTGGCATTTCGTGGAATGCCAAAGGGACAAAAGTCGAGGTGTTGTCACGTGCTGGCCTTCAAAGCATGTAAACACTGCTTAGACAGCCAGACTACGCTGGCTTGGCCATGTCTGTCGCATGGAAGATGGCCCCATCCCGAAAGAAATCGTCTACGGACAACTGGCAGATGGCAAAAGAACTGTTGGGCGACCGTAGTTGAGGTTCAAAGATGTGTGCAAGAGAGACATGAGGGCACTGGACATAAATTCAGCAACCTGGGAGGATGAGGCGGTCGATCGTACCAAGTGGCAATGCTTTCTACGGCAGGACCTCAGATTGGGCCAAAAGAAGCTCTCATGGCAAGCATCTTCTTCTTCTTTGATCCTTAGCCGCCGACCGTCAAAGCAGTCAGTGGCCATCACGCCTGGTGGCATCTTGTAGGGCAACAACATATTGATTCCACTTTGCTCAGTCGGTGGCCATCCTTCGTACAGTGCCCCAACTCTGGTTCATTCTTTGCATCTCAGTCTCCACAGTCCTCCGCCAAGTCGTTTTTGGTTGGCCTCTCTTTCGTTTTCCTTCATGGGTCCATAGCATAGCTGTTCTTGTGATGGCATCGGGATCTCTTCTGAGGAGATGGCCAACCCAGCTCCAGCGTCTGCCAGCTATGATGGTGTGCATGTCCTCTTGCTTGCTCCGAGTAAGCAGATCTTGGTTGGTGATGATATTCGTCCAAAAGATTCGGAGAAAATTTTTTTATGCATGTTGTGTGAAAAGAGGACTATTTCGACATTTCCTTCTCTGTAACTCTCCAGCATTCCGCACCATAGAGAAGCACAGAAAGCACACAGCACTGATATAATCTTAATTTTGTGCTTGTGTTGTACTGAGAGGACTTCCAGATGTTGTTTAGACTAAAAAAGGCTGTTCTCGCTTTGTTCATTCTGTTGTTGATGTCTTTGCTTGCTTCGCCGTCTGGTGTTACTTTGCATCCTAGGTATGTGAAGGTGTCTGTCTGTTCCAGTTGCTGATTCCTTACCGATATGGGCTCAGGGTTGCTCACATTGAGTGTCATGACCTCTGTCTTCTTTAGATTGATGTTCTAGCCCACCTGCTGGCTATACTTATTAAGTCTATCCGTTTTTTCCTGGATGTGTTGATGTGAATGTGTTAGTAGTGCAATGTCATCTGCATATTCCAGACCTTCCAATGTAGAAAATGTAGTCCATCGTATTCCTCTTGGACTGCCTTCTGTTGTCTGGCGCATCACCCAGTCTATGACTGTTAAAAATAGAGTGGTTGATAAGGGGCATCCCTGTCGTACTCCTGTCTTCACCTCAAAGGTTAGGTTTCTCTGCCCAACGCTACACGTAAAGTTGGCATAGAGGCTTTTTATGATTGACACTATGCAGCTTGGAATTCCATAAGCCCTCAGTATTTTCCATAAACTGTCCCTATGTATACTGTCAAAAGCCTTTTCAAAATCAACGAAATTAATGTGCAGCTGTCTTTACCATTCTGAGCACTGCTCTATAATGTTCCTGAGGGTAAATATATGATCTACACATTTCTGTTCTTTCTAAATCCTGCTTGTTCTTTCCTCAGTTTGTGGTCTACTGCTTTTGAAATTCTCTGTATAATTATCCTGCCTAGTATTTTGCTGGGAACTGAGAGAAGAGTTATTCCTCTCCAATTATTGCAATCTGCAAGATCTCCCTTCTTGGGCAATTTGACAATTATTCATTTGTTCCACTCCGTTGGTGTTGTCACTGTTTTCCAGACTTGTACAAATAGTGGTTCTAATATTTCTGTTGATAGCTTAGGGTCTGTCTTAAATAGCTCTGCATTTAAGATATCATGGCCAGGTGCTTTTCCATTCTTTCACCCTTTGATTGCTGTGATGATTTCTTCTTTTCGTGGAATGTCTGTATTAACATCTAGATCGTTTTCAGCCCCCCCCCCTTTCCCTCTCCCTCAGTTGACGCCACACTGTGCCGTCAATGAGAGTTCAAAATATCCAGTGTGACCTTTCACCGCTCCCGTTGACAGTCGCGGAGGTCATGGTCACACGTAAATAGCTATGGTCAGTTACCATTCAGATTTAAATATTAAGATAGGATACACTTATTGTCCCGAGTGTTGATTAAATGTTCGAATTTTTGTTTGGCATGACCAAACTTTATATGTGTTGACTTTAAATAAAAAGTTCAATAAGTTTAATATTAATTATGTATATTTCATATCATAACTCCATATTTTTATAATTAATACAAGCGTTTTGTTAAATAAAGATTACATAAGTGTATTAATGGATGGGTTTGAAAAAAAAAATCGAAAAAAGGTGATTCGTCTTACGAGGACAAAAGACAAAGAAAATAATCTACGTTACGGCCACAAGGCCTTCGTCAGGAAAGGAAAGAAAGTGAAGGCTAGATAGGACACATAAGAACTTAAATAAATATAAAAATAAAACCTACGTACTTCCCCTAAGGCAAGGCATCGAAATCCTATCACTATTTGCTGTCCGCTGATGGACGCGTGGCTGAAAAGCATAAGTGTATTAATACATGAATAGTTTACATTGGGTATTGCACATTGCTATCCATATCCCATACTGTTTAATGACATAGTGTATAAACAACTTGTATGTGTCCCCGTTTTACGCAATATAAATCTACTGGATTCCTCGTTTTACGGAAAAATTTATTTTTTATTTTTTTTTGCTCACATGTATAACTGAGATCTTGTAATACAATTTTTTTTAGTTAGCTTACAGGTATACTGAGAATTTGTTTTTAAAAAAAAATTTGGCTAACTTGTATACTGACATCTTGAAATTTTTTTTTTTTTTTTTTTTTTTTGTGCTCACATGTATACTGAGACCTTGTAATTTTGTTTTCTCGTTTTGGCTCGTTTTGGGGTTGATTGCCACGTCCTGTAAAGGATAAGCAACTAACTATGTATGTTAGGGACTTGATATTTTTTAGTTGATGGGACGAAAATGTCTCCACATGGGATACATTTTTGTGGCCCGGGACTCGTGAGACCGCTTGGCATACACTACAATTAATACGTGTTAAAAACCACATTTAATGAGAATAACAACGTTAAAAGCAGTTAAGACATTTGTGCACACAAAAAAACAGTATCATGAAAAGTTCACGGCTTTGAGAGAAGCTGTCCCAGAACAACAAAGTAGTAAATGCATGTTTTTGAATGGAAAGTTTTGTGAGAAGTTGCTAAACTGGGTTTTTTCCGTTGTTAGAGTGAGAGACGTGTGGTAAAAGTCGAAAAGCTGAGAAAACGTGTGCAAATGTAGATGTTTTGTACCGTGTGAAAAAGAAAGCATCGTGTGAAAATTGGCGGGAAAAAAGAGTGAGCTGTATAAACAGGAGAGACGTGGGCGATAGACAGGCTTGTACAGATTTTTAGGATTCATTAGGCGAGAGGGTTTTTACAGAACTTCGTCTTTGAGATTATCAAGACAATTTTTTTTTTTTTTTTTTTTTTTAACTTGACAAGTTTTTCAAGTTAGACAAATATTTTTAAGTAGACAAGTTTGTATTTTACTCTATTGGATATATTATTCCTGTGGATTTACATTTTCATTTTTGGATGCTCACTACTTTGTGTAAGCAAGAAATAAGTACTTCACCATTGTGCCAATAACATTGCTGTTCCAATCACGTTAATAAACTGTATTTTATTTTTCTACATTGCTGAGTTTTCTTTGGAATATTACAGTTGGATACTTTGACAAAACCATTATACGAGATTGCTTTTCACTAAACATAAAAAGGATACGAACGAATACTGGGAAGAAGAATAACTTAAGGTCAAGAATTTCCATCTCAGGCGGACAGGCCTGTAACGACTTGAACCAGAACGTACAAGAGTTAGCTCACTTCAAAATATTTACCTGCGCACAACACAATTAACTGAACTGACCAGGCCAACTGACGGACACACATTCTCACATTGATGCAGTAATCACAGCCCGGTTACATCTGTTACCTACACGTAAGCAGTAGCCTTGCGTCCTGGATTATTCACCTACAGCACATATTGCCGCCAGTTGCAGTTAACCATAATCTCAACACATACGGGCTGTCGCCTTTGCCATCCAGTCAGTTATGGCAACACTGTCCGACCCATAGATAGCCGATTGCCTCTGAATATACTGACATAACGACCGAGAGGAGTAGTCTGTTGCCAGTACTCGTCACCTGTCTTTTAGTTAAGTCCTCATTTTCTAGTATAAGAGGTGCCCCAGCGCGCCTACTGGATACTCGCTCGCCAGCAAAAGTCCTCGTCGTTTGGATAGATTTGGATCAGTGTGTGCAAGTATTTCTGCACTTGTTTTAATCTCCTTTACCTGCTAATGTGGTTTCCAGCCACAGGAAATTGTGAATGCATAGGACTTATTACGACACTGTTACAGAGAGCCCTTATCTCCATAGCCTGGAAATTTCAACCTAGGTGGAACAGTGTAGTGGTTTTTCTTCTAGCAGAGAAAGTAACTTACTTACCAAGATTACTACCATGAGGAGTGGCCGTTTCCTTGCGAAACTGGGGTCCAAACCCTTTTAGTTAGATTTTCTTGAGGGTTAGAAAGTGTACGGGTGTTGGTTTGGAGGGAGACGTTTTTCCTGAGAGATTGAGTGAAGTCTTGTGTTATTTTTCTGTGGTTGTGAAATTGATACATTCACTAGCCCTTCAGAGCTAGTAAAGGCATTACTTTTCTTTTTTTTGGGTTCAATGTTGTGGTTTCTTTAATAAATATATGTATATGTACTAAGCGGTCTGAATTCACTCTATTATTACTATCACTTAATGTTTGCTGTTGTAGTCCTTACTGTAATAAATTATTCTATTTAGCATTGGAGCACGGACGAGGGTATGACATCCGAGTATCACTGGGAAGTAGACCTAGGATATTTGATTATATCTCTCTTCTCTCCAGAAGTCCTACCTCTCTCCATATTTTCATTAGTGGCTTTAATTTCCTCTATTTTCACATTACTCATTCATATTTTGTCTAAACTCAGACATTCTCTATTTCCATACTCGCGACACTCGGTCGGCGGATATCCTTTGTACGGTGCCCTAGCTCTGGTTCATTCTTTACATCTCGGCTTCCACAGTTCTCCACTAAGTTGTTTTTGGTTGGCCCCTCTTTCGCTTTCCTTCAGGGGTCCATAACTTATCTGTTCTTATGATGGCATCAGGGTCTCTTCTCAGGACATGGCCAACCCAACTCCAGCGTTTGCCAGCTATGATGGTGTACATGTCTTCTTGGTTGCTCCGAGTAAGCAGTTCTTGATTGGTGATGGCATTCGGCGTAAGGCTTCGGAGAATTTTCCTTAGACAGATTGTTTGGAAAGAGGACAATTTCGACATTTCATCCTCTGTTACACTCCAGCATTTCGCACCATAGAGAAGCACAGAAAGTACATAGCTCTCATATAATCTTAATTTAGTGTTTGTGTTGTACTGTAAGGACTTTCAGATGTTATTTAGACTAGCAAAGGCTGTTATCGCTTCATTCATTCTGTTTTTGATATCTTTGCTTGTTCCGCCGTCTGGTGTAACTATGCATCCTAGGTATCTAAATGAGTCTGTCTGTTCCAGCTTCTGGTTCCTTATTGTTATGGGATTAGGATTGCCCACTTTGAGTGTCGTGACCTATGTCTTCTTTAAATTGATAACATCAGGCTATCTGTTTTTTGCTTGAAAGAAAATCTAGAATATAAGGGGGAATAATTATGTTGCGCTCTGTCTGTTGCATGTCCTGATGGCGGTACTAATTCTCCTGTGGTTATTTCATTCTCTTCCATTCGATTTCAAATTCTTTGGATCCTTGTAGGCAAATTTTTTTTTTTTTGACTTGTGGCCAATGGTCAATGCACCATGAAACAATTGAAAGACCTGAGCACTCTCTTAATCAGTGTTCCATTTAGCTTTCACGGTGCAATACCAACCTTTACAGTATTATCCAGAACATGCAACATGAATGGATTGCAAGGCATCTTTTCATGGGTGTTCAATTTATTTTTAAAATGTGCAATGCCAGCCTTGTCCGTATTTTCCGGAAAAGCGGCGGGATGTTTTTCATTGTTCGTTAAAAGACGTATCTCTTAAACAATTTATATTAATAGGATGGATGAAAATAAAATTTATAATTGAGTGCATGTGTGTGTTTATGTTTTGTTTCATTAACTTTTTTTCGTAAAATGGTAGGTTCATCATACTATTTTGGTGTTGTTTATTGTTTTTTATATTAAAAACGAGCGGGGTGGGGGGGGGGGTGTGACAGCTAAGGATATGGGGGGAAGGGGGGAGAGATTTAAGAAAATTTCATACTTGTGATCCATAAATTCAGCTAGGCTAAATTTAAGTATTCCGATATTTGTCGAGGAAATAGAGCGCTAATTTCAAGCCGTCCTAAAAGCTGTTGACTTATCAGAATTACATTCACAAAGCCCGCTTACTTTGTCGACTTGCTTTCTTTAATCAAATACGTGAGATAAAAATGTGTCATCATTAGAGAAATTGCTACATGACAAAATCTAAGGGTACCCAACGACCGCCATTTTTTTTTTCCTATAACGACAATGATGTTGTCCGCTGCGTCACATCCGGTTCTGCTTGTCTTACGGCTAATGTCGATTTTCGAAAGATTACCGAAAACAATTTCTCAGCCCAAATGATGCGAATGTTTATACAGTGTCACTGTGGAGCAGCACACATAGAATTATACGATTAATTCCGTGTTACTGTGGTTTCTTCAAGAATTCTTTTTTTTTTCTTTATCGTTCGCTCTTATATCATCGTTATCATTATCATCGTCATGACCACCACCTTTCAGCTCCCCCAGGAGCATGGGCCTTTAACAAACGTATGCCAAGTCCTCCTGTTCCATGACATCAGCTCAAGGTCTTTCTGTGTCTTGTTCATCTCCTTTGTGTCTGTCTCCAGCTGTCTTCTCTGTCTCCAGTTCTCTTTTCTGTCTCCAGTTCTCTTCTCTGTGAATTCCTTGGTCCTCTCACTACCACTCTTACCCCGGGACACCAGAACAATGAATGCCTGGTAATGCTATCAACATGTTTACTCAATGTGTACGGTACCCCTATATATCTGCAGCGTCGGCTTCTCATCTCTTGTTACAGTGGCACTTGTCTGGCTCTTGTCATCAGTTCCACATTAGTGATCTTGTCATATCATTTAAATCCTTCTATTATACGCAAGCACCCATTTATGAGCGTATCTTTTGTTAACGTTTTTGTGGTTTTAAACATTTTCTACGACATGGGCTAACCGGCTTTATGCTCAACCCTCTCTAGTCGTCTTTTAGAACATGAGTGGTGGTTGCAGTGTTACTATTCTTTGCTCCCATTTCAGACGGTCGTCGCTCTTATATAACAACATCTATCTCTCTCATTCAGTTGGCTGGTTTTTCAAGCTTCCCTCATCGTCATACAGTTTCTCCCTCAAAAGAGCTAGAGAATGTTATATTGTCGAACTGTTCCTGTCGTACAGCCAACATTCTTAAAGGACACATTCTATTAATAATAATAATAAATTCTTTAAGCACCAAACACGGCGCATAAGACAGAAACCAGTGCTCTCCAGGTTGTACGTTGTGACGCCACTCCTCTTAGTCAGGATGATATTAAAGGTCTCGTTAGAAAAGTTCATCACTTTAGTTTTAGAGGCATTTATTTGGAGACCTATTTTAACCGAAAGATGACACAAATTATTTACTGCTTCTTGGGATTGTCTGGGTGTTGAACTTAAGAATGCTAAATCATCTGCGAAATCCAGGTCCCCCATTCTATTGCTTGCATGTTTTCCCCACATGAACGCAAGTATGCTTGATTTCCAATTTGTTAAACACAATATTTGAGTTTAGAAGTTGTCGGTTCTCAGTCTACAAATCACTTGATCTCTTCTTGATAATAGGTTGTATGCTTTGTTATATCATATTCTGGTCAGGGCCTTAAAGTCCAGCCCCTGCAGACCTAAGTGGAACAGTCCCAACAACGATGATTTGGCCATGTAAAAAGAATGGAAGAAGATCGGCTACTATGATAAATACAGGAAACTAAGAACCAGGGATCCAGACCTCCTGGACGACCCAGAGTTCGCTGGGAGAACAACATTAGACAATCCCTGAAAGACCAAGAACTAGACTGGAACCAGGCCAGGAGAAAGACAGCCGATTTGATAATATGGCGTTCTCTCTGGCAAACCTCTGCATCTCAGTATAGAAGAGAAACGACTAAGTAAGTAAGTATATTACATACAATGGCTAGACAATTAGAAAGTAGTTCCCAGAAAGGAAGAAGAGAGTTTGCGAACTAGTAGTAGGGATGGCACAGGACAAGTCAGGTAGTTAACTGCACAGTTCTAGATGGTAGCTGTAGAAGAGAATTGATAGGTAAGTCACCTTCTAGCTAGACCTACACTATGCTCCAGGAGTGTTATATAATCTGGTTGTCTGTATGGTTCCTGAAGGGGAGTCTGTAAGGAACATAATCTTTAAATCTGTATAGTGTTATCCTTGTTTTTCACTATGGTTATTGCAGCTGCACCCACGCGTTACTGGGGCCCGAAAGGGGAGCAAAGAATAATAACACTGTACCCTACCATGCATGTCGTAAAAAGCGACTAAGGAGGGTTCGGCATGGGGCTGATTACCCCATCCCGTTACCAAAAAACTTCAACAAACATGGACAAGTCAAATACAGAACATAAATCAACTCAGCCGCCTAAGACAGAAGAAGGTCCTCTGGAAAGGAGGGACATGAAGCAACCCAGAGAAAGCCGAAAGGAGTCTGGGTTGCCGACTAAAGTTTTTTCGTCCAAGAAAATCTCCAGGGTTGGCACCTGGGATGTTCGCACTCTATGTGAACAACGGAAAACTGCACAGGCAGCAGCGGAAATGACAAATTACCGGATTGATATATATTGGGTCTCTGCGAGACACGGTGGAAGGGCATAGAGAGGAGGAGATTGATCATAAGAGAAATGGTGTTGTCCTGAGGACATGAGGAGGAAAGAGCCCACCACAGTGAAAGGGTGGCTCTAATGCTGTCTATGGAAGCACAGAAGGCATTTATAGAATGGGAAGCAATGGGACCTCCAATTATAACAGCAAGGTTTAAATCAGCCAAAAAGAAAGTAAATATAAACATCATCCAGTGTTATGCACCAACAAATGATAAAGAATAATCTGAGAAAGAAGATTTTTATACCAGACAACAAAATGTCTTGGACAAAAATAAAAGAAAGGACATCACAATTTTGATGGGGGACCTAAAAGCGAAAATAGGAACAGACAACACTGGCTTTGAAGAAATCATGGGAAAGCATGGATTAGATATGATGAACAGGAATGGGGAACTATTAGCTAACTTCTGTGCTTCAAATCAACTAGCTATCGTCATCTCGTCGGCGTCTGTGGCCTAATGGATATGAACGCAGTTTCATAATCCAGATATACCAGGTTCGAAACCTGCTGCAGGCGGTTTGGTAGCAGATCGCTTTGTGTGGATTTTTAACAATGGTATAAGCGCCGTACCGTTCAGAAAGCAATGGCAAACTACTGAATGAAAAAATTGCCTAGAAAAATCACAAACAGCCAATAAAAGCTGGAGTTGATTGCCACGTCCTGTAAAGGATAAGCAACTAACTTTTTTATCATCATCTCAACACGTAACCCGTTATGGGTCGTAGGGGTGCCATGGTGGAAGGATCAGCAGACAGGGTCCTCCACTGCTCTCTATCCTCAGCAATGCGTTACAAGTGTGGAAAAACCGTGCCCTGCCCATTCTTTGATGTTATCAGCCCAGGATTTTCTTTGCCTTCCTCTTCTCCGTTTACCTTCGACTGTTCCCTGCAGGATCGTTTTCGAAAGGGAGTCATGACGAGTTGCATGCCCAAACCAGGCAAGCTTTCGACGTTTCACTACTGACAAAATTGGTTCTTGGTGGCCTGCATAAGTGTTTATTTTCTCTCTAACATAGACATTTGTTTTGTGCTCTTTATAGCAAATGCGCAATATTCTTCTATAACATTTATGCTCGAAAGCCTGAATCCTTCGCTCGTATCTGCAATGAGTGTTCAGCCCTCACACCCATACAAGAGAATAGATAATACAAGTGATTTGTGTAATTTGATCTTCACATGAAAACTGATGTTACTTTTCCAGATCACATTCAGCCTTAGTAATGACAGGCGATATTTGTTAAAGGCGCGTAGTCATAATTAAATTATAACTGACATTGTGCGCTGAACGTTTACCGGGTCGGAGGGGGGATGGCTGCATGCCTAAAACCCAACCGTACTCGTCAAGCGACGCGCGATAGTATAAGTTTAAGATACCGTGTGCTTTTAATTTAATTAGGTGACGGAGATGACTCGTAAGAGATCATACCTTACGCTTGATAGCATAGGATATTATCATTTTAGTTAAATGTTTTGTTTTCTTCTCAATACAGTGCTTGGTCAAAACCAGCGGCCAGCGTGTTTTCTCTATTGTGGTCCTTTTCTCAGTTACTGAAGGAGTAATATTTGTCGTTTTCCTTGGCGTCCGTCCCCAGTACAGGTGTGATCAGGAATTGCCAAAGGCGACAAGCTAACCTATTAACTGTAAATTTGAGTAACGGGACTTACAAAATACCCAGATTTTTCCATTCAATTTTATCAGCCCGCTGTGGCAATATACATAACATTTTTCCCGACTTCTGACAGTCGTTTTTCCCAAGTGGATTGTATCCAGGAGAATTCGCTGCTTCATAATCGGCATTCACCACAGAGAAAAGCCGATAGGATTTATCATTATCAGTTTTGCATAACGTAACAGTTGTATTAGCATCCAGAGGCTAGACAATACAGGAACTACTTTTCTCTTTTTTATAACTGTGAACGTCCCGAGAACGTCTTGCTTCAATAACTATATGCGGTGACACAGGACTCATCCAGGAAAAATTAACCCACCAACTTTGGCGACCACCTTGAAATTATTATTAGATACCAAGGCTGGTCTGGGGCCAGATTTGGGCAACCCACCTGACACTATAGGTTCATACTATTGTAACCTTTCAAGGGATACCTACACCATTTATTAGGTAAGCAAGAGTGTTTGTGGCCAAAGATGACAGAGTGAGAGGCAGAGAGAGAAAATATTTTCCTTTGTTACAGTCATTGTACTAACTTCTTTTTTTTTTTTTATTTCGCTAACCTGAGTATTTTACTGGATAGCTTAAGTAGGAACTTTGTTTTTTTCTTTACTGTCTATTCTATACCCTAGTGTTAATCTTTGACCTTATGGGTTGTTAACTTCTTTTGGGATCTTTTCTCAACAGGGGGGAGGGCACTTATTGGGTTATTTTCATATATCTGTAACCATGAGTATATTGATTTCTATATGTTTGATGTTGTAAAGTTTAAGTGATAATAAACTAAACAAAACTTAATTTAGCGTGTTGGTCAGACCCATATCCATTTACCATAGTTTTCACGTTTGTGTGTCTTGTTGTCACATAATTGTGTGTGTGGGTGTTTAGTAAACTTATAATTATACTTATAGAGAGGTTTGACAGATCGTCTTCTTCTAAAGATAGTCGTATAGATAGGCTAGACTAGAGAAACCACTCATTCCAGAGACGAATCCACCTTAATCTATACACTCGTGGAATCTATGCTAACACCTTTCTTTCTCATATACCCCCCACCTTCTGCTCTAATCAGACGGGACCAAATAAATCTCTATACCTATTTAAAAATGTACGACAATGGTGAGAGAGAGAGAGGCAGAAGGGGGGGGGGGAAGAATTAAGTAATTAGATGGTTCAAAATAAAGTTAAAGCTATAACAATTAAAACTTAATTTTCATGAAACAATAATATTAACTAAAACAGAGAAATGCAAGTTTGTACATTCTCAAGTAGCCATGACTTTCACATGTGCATGTAGATTTCTTTTTAAATGATGTGTAGGTTTTAGTTTTAACAGAATGAACTCGGTAATGAATTCCACGATGAAGCACCTGCATAACTGAATGAATCCTTCGACACCTTTTTGAGTGAACGGTAAAAGGTAAAAGAAGAAGATAAGAACCAGGATGGGGAAAAGACAACGAAAAATAAGACGATTCGCGCAAAAATTATGTTGGCAAGGTTGGAAAATAAATACATATAACTAACAATATGAACTTGTCATTAATCTGGCAGCAGATAGAAGGACAGAGTGGGAACCTCGTGACAGCTGAGACAACAAAAGACATTTCTCAAACTGGACTAAAGATAGAGAAAAGGGTGAAGATGTCGTGAAAGAAGCGAAATAAAGATAATTTTCTGAATAACTCGCGAAAAACAAGACGGGAAGAACTTCTACCAAAGTTTGCTGATCGTGATGATTAAACTGAAGGTGTACAGATGTATTTTCCAGTCCATTATGTTTATCATCTTCGAGATGCACGTACAGGTGACCTGAGTCTTTTGGGGCCACGTAGTCAATTAATAACTTTGACCATATCTATCAGCATGGTCACGCCTGGTCAGACCTCGAAATAATTGGTCTCTCGTGCTGTCTCGAAAGAGCACATGAGGTCAATACTAGTCTTCTTAATTGGTTTGAGGGCTGGGAATGTCAAGGATGACATTATATGTGGACGAGGTTCGCATTACATGTACTTTCTGTTCGTTTTTGTCAGACTAGAAATCATGACATGTGATGGAAATGGAGAACATCACAGTGCTCGGAGAACTAGTAATTGTATTTTTCCTGGCGGTACTAACAAGAACCAGTTGAATTACAGATACGAAAACGTAGAAGAAGTCCCACGTACACTGAGAGAATCGTTTGTCTAGAGCAGGGTTTCTCAACCGGGGTTCCATGTAACCCGTAAGATTCCGAGAAAGATCGTAAAATAAAAGTTCTTTTTTTAACTCTGCGCTCTGTGCGATGTTAACGCTCACGGTGCTGGGAAGTTACCGAGCAGCCCTGTATTGCAGTGCGCAACAGGGTCGTGTTTACTTGGTTGAGTACGTTCTCGGTTTTAGACGCCAGACATGAAAGTCTGTTGATAACTGGTGAATGCTGTATTGCACGAAGGGGAAGACGGCAGGCTGATGACATCAGCCTCTCCGTCCCGAACTTCCATATTTCATTAGTGTCTTTTAGAGTAGAAATTTGTGATAAGACGTTTAGGCCTACTCGGAGAAAGCAAAAAAAAAAATAAATAAATAAAGTAAGAAATTTTTAAAAAGGAGACATTCACGTTTTTTTTAACGACACAACTGACTTGCATTAGAGTTTCTATTTTTGTGTGGGAAGGGGGAACCACACAAAAAGAGTAGGCTAATAAGTTGTCCAAAATGAACAAATCCAAGGGAAAAATCATTCTCTACTCAAAAGAGCGTTGACAAATATTGTTGAATTATTATATTTACAACCTACTAATCACGCATGCGTACCGTGAGCTGTACATTTACTAACTTTTATGCAGGGGTTCCCTGAGACTTGAAAATCATATATGCTTTCAGGTTTCAGAGTATCTACCGGTGTCGTGGATTGTCTCCCTTGCTCTGCCGTAGTGGTCCACTAATGGTCAAACTTCGAGTAAAAGAATGAGTTTTCAAAATGTAGCAACCTCCGCTCAATATTACTCTTGGCAGATATCTAACTAGGGGGTTTTCTGCCTCTATTTTAGGGAGTCTTACAGGGAGTTTAGAATGGCAAGTACAACAACTGTGTCAATTGTAAACTTTATATTCTCCGTCCACTTATGAGAGAAATATATTTTTGACTCGTATTTATTGATTTCCCAGCTGAATGTAATGCAGCGAAGTATTAATTTAACACTCTGTATTTAAACAAATGAGTCACACGGGTGCAGACATCAAATACATATATATATATATATATATATATATATATATATATATATATATATATATATATATATATATATATATATATATATATATATATATATATATATATATATATATATGTTGTTGTTATTGATCCAACCGCGCTTGGGCTCTCCTTTTGGCCCAATGCCACTTATTGATACTGAATGTTTTCGCAAATTGTTTTCCTTCTCCATACAAGTTGTTCCACTTATCTGGCCTCGGTGGAAGGAGGCTTTTCCAAACATCATCGAGTGCTGGGCACTCAAAGAGGTGGTGGTCAACAGTTTCGTAGAGGTAGTTACGTAGCTGGCACTCTGGAGTGTAGGGTGGTTTGATTCTGTTCAAGTGATTGTTAAGTGGTATAAGTTGTGTTCTAAGCCGAAAATGGTGCTCTGATCCCTCCTTGTAAGATGGCCTATGTCGTCATTAGAATCAGGACCGACCGTATGTCTGTGAACATCTCTCCCGGTGTTTCATATGGCTCATCTGTTCAGCCAAGTTTCATTGTTTGTTGTTCGTATGAGTGATTTGGCTGTTTGGAGAGTTGTTGCTGTAAGTGGTTGTTCCCTTCGTTGTTAATCTGTATGCTCTGTCATTACCTGGTTATTTCAGTGACCATGGATCCACTGCATAATTATTCTGATGCCATAGGAAGTGATAAGATGATCAGCATCCGGGATTAGTTTAGCTAATTCAATTGTACACTGTCCACTGTCTTTCAGAGCTTGCAGGGCAGACACCGAGTCAGTAAAAATGACCACGTTTTGAGCCTTTGAGTGTAAGGCATCAAATACAGTCTTCATATGGTATACGCTGTTTCCAGTGCAATGATTTCAGCTTCATAGTTGGGGCAAAACTCCCTGCATGCATCAAACAGCTCGTCGGAGGATACATCTAGATACATTATGTAGACTCCATAACCTGCTTTGATGGTGGCCTTAAATGCAGATCTGTCAGTATAGACAGGCAACCAGTCTTCGGTGTAGACATCAATGGTTCGTTGCGATGCTCTCATTTGACTGACTGGGTCGGAATGTTTGATTGTTCTATCTACTAAGTTTATTTGTACTTCTAAAGTTTTAAGCGGGTAAATGGTAGTAAATTCTTTACTACTTTCTGTATATCGTCTTCTTTCTGGGAGGTGGTATATATCTTGAATTTCATGGACCTGGTGTAAGATTGACTTGTGTTTTATTCTTTGCTTATTTTCCCAGTTTTTTTACAAGGTGCCTATTTGGGTGGTTTCGGTTCATTCTCTTACATCTTTCATCAACTTCTAAAGAAGCTGTATCCCTCGGCAACCCAAAGGGTTCCACGTATGAGTGTATTTCTTCTCCTTCTTCTTCGTTCGTCCTGAAAAGGACGTTGGTTGCGTTGTGTCCGTTTACATCGGAGCTGCGATATTTGCGCCTTTCGGCCCGACACATCCGACTTCAGCACGGCATTTTTGGGACTGGGTTAGCATTCCCTCTTCGATCCCTACTCACTCAGCCAGACTTCAGTGATGCAGCCTGTTTCCAGGACCACCACTTGGAGGTGGAGTAGGGTCTTGGTCAGCTCTGGTTCGCTGACCCTGACGCAAGCAGTTCTTTCTTCTTCCGTGCGTGTATTTCACATGCAGCAGTTAGAGTTGATCTCATAGCTCCGCTAATTAATCGAAAGACATTGCTTTGCACTCTGTCGAGAAAACTGTGTTTGTCTTTGAGCAGGTTGTAAGCAGTGAGTTGTTGTATTCTATCACAGAACGGACATAGCCAAGTTACAGTGCTCTCATAGTCCCTTTGTCTAATCCCAGGTAGTGTGTGTGTGTAAATATATATTATCTGACAAAAATATGATTATCTGTTACGAGTGGATACTTTTAAAATATGATTCAGATTTCTGTCAATTTCCAGACAATGTTGTTGTTAGGCGAGCTAGTTCTCCGGTGACTTCTTTACTGTTCCTTCTCTCCTCTGGAGTCCTGATATCTGTGTTGCACGGTTCACAGATGTCCTCTAGACCTACTTGTCAATTTCCAGCGTTGCTTACAATGTACCAGAAAACTGAGAGATAAAAAAAATAGTACGTCTCTTAAGTATTGTCTGTCCTGATGTGTGACGAAAAAACGTCGTATTCGTTCGTACACTTCTTTATACACTTCTTTCTGTCAGTATTCATTCGATCATTCTTTTTTTTTTTTTTTTCTTTTTTTTTGCATCCGTGCATTATCTTACTTTTACGCTTTCATCTACCGATATTATCTTATTCTCGGGGGATACATCTCGTCAACCCATTCAGGACATGTTCTCCTTTGATCACGGAGGTTGCCGGCCTCATACACAACTTTACAGAAATAAACATTTCATACATGTTACATGCAAATATAGAACAATAAAATGTACATGTTACAACTTACCCCAATAGGGCTAAATTTTAACCAGACTTTTGATGCACAGAACGGCCGTAATATGTCTTGCAACTGGTTAAGATGCAGTCTTTCTCCGGCTAGTTAGGGTTATAACGTTAAAATTTGGTTTTAAAAAAAACATTGCGTTTGAATTTTCCGCCGCTCTATTTATGACATTGCAGGAAGCAGATCGCTCGGCAAATAAAAGTTATATTAAGACTGTACTTGTTCTAAATTCCAAATACTCTGAAACCTGAAGACAGACATAATTTTATCTAGTTAGATCTTTAGAAATCTCAGTGTTTCTAAAGTAGATCCTTACAGCTCAAGAGCTTCCTGCCGCTGTTCTGGAGCTTAAATAAATGTTCTAGATTATATACAGTAGAACTCCATTTATCCGAACCCCATGGGACCGAGCATCGTTCGGATAATCAAATGTTCGGATAATTGGATTACATAATGTATCGAGTACATGTACACATATTTCTAAAAATAATTAACCATCACAAGGAAAATACACTATAAAACATATTTACTTGTACTGTAATAATAATACCCACACTGTATTAGATCACTGTATCACCAAAATCTTTTATTACACTGCAGTGCATGTACTTCTTGTATTAATTATTTTTGTTAAGAAAGAGAAATGTTTTCAAAATAACATTACAAACGATTCAAAACCAGGCGCAACTTGCACAGATGTAGCCCACTATTTAAAATAATGAGGAATCATCTTTTGCACCAAACTGGATAGTCTCCTTTTGGCTGCTAAGTCCCGAATTCTCTTCAACAGCAGAAGCTGTGTAGGACAGCTGTCATCTTCTTGCTCGTACCAAGCCATCGCAGTTTCTAGTGCTATAAAGGCCTCTTCAGGACTTGGTCGACGTTTTGGTTTTTCTTCATAATCTACAAGTACATCATGTACTTCTGAGGTGTCTTCATCATCGGTCACTACATGTATTTGGTTTTCTTCTTGCACAAAAGACAAAATTTCTTCGTCATTCAAAAACTGAAAACCAGAATCACTATCATCTTCTAGCCACATGTGTGCATCATCTTTGTCACAGTCCGAAAATCCGGGCATTGCTTGAAACAGTTCCACAACTTCATTTATACAATCATCATTTGTGTCCACTGCAGTAGTTTCATTTCCTCCTTTTTTCCCAAGCAATCTACTCCAAGCCTTGTTGAGATTATCTTGTGACAGGGTGGTCCAAGCATCAGCTAACATATAGCAGCAGTCTTTGAGATTAAGCTTTTTGGAAAACGCCACCACACTTTCTTCATCTTCAGCCAACAATAAACGACGCAGGACTTCCTTCTTGTACATCTTTTTAAGCTTTGCTATAACACCCTGATCCATTTGGTTGAATAGTGCTGTTACATTGGGGAGGCGAAAAATTACTTTATCAACTGCACATCCGTCTCCCTGCATTGTCCAGTAGAAGAATTACTTTTCCAGTTTTCTTTTACTTGAACCTCTTCACACTGATTTGTATACCAATCAAGAAATATTTCACTATCATCCGGCTTTGTAACACAAAGACATGTATTCTTTAAAATTAGCACCGGTAAACGATGACTTCCACTGGCATTCATAAATGTTACTCCGGCTAAACCCAAGGGCAGGCTGCACTGTATATCCTTTTTTTTGTTATTGTTGATCAGAATCGACATAACTGCACTCCGGGCAAGTCCGTAAGTGCTCAATCTCCCTCAGCAAATGTCGCAGGTGTGTATATTAATTGTTCATATATCGTGCTGGTTGTATACACGATGGATGCATCATCTCATACGTCCATCTCTGCTAGTTTTACCTTTGATGCCAAATTCCAACAGTCTTTGCCTTGTTGATCAGTAAAGCAAACGTTCAGTTCTCCCTTCACTTCTAGAGATATTCCAAGAAGCAATTCCCGAATTGCAACAGAAGTGATTGCGTCATTAATAGGCTGGACTGCCCATGGTAAATTACCGGTGTTATGTGTTGCGGGTCGCACTAATGACCCGTCATCGAAGCATCATTATTTGGTGATGCCTTGATGGCAGGGAGGATAGTGTGATTCGCTTGCATAGATAGGTGGGGTTGTCGCATGGAAGGTCCTGGGTTCGAGTCCTGGGTAATCCACTCACGTCTGTTGTTTTTCTGTTGTCTAGTTTTCTACTTCTTTATTTCTTACGAGTGCCTGAAAACATACCTTTATGTTTGTCTAATATTTATTTACTGTTTACAGGCCTCGGATTTCCCTTCCTTATGTGTTATAAATGTTTATACAATACCAGAACCTACCCTCTGTCCTGTACTTACTGTTCTTAGTCTTCTTTCATTTACTAGACACAGTATTAAGGTCTTTGTCTTGTGTAAGTCTGGCCTATACTGTATAATAGGGGAACAACAGAAGTGATTGCATCATTAATAGGCTGGACTGCCCATGGTAAATTACCGGTGTTATGTGTTGCGGGTCGCACTAATGACCCGTCATCGAAGCATTTTTTGGTGATGCCTAGATGGCAGGCAGGATAGTGTGATACGCTTGCATAGCTAGGAGGGGTTGTCGCACGGAAGGTCCTGGGTTCGAGTCCTGGGTAAGCCATTCACGTCTGTTGTTTTTCTGTTGTCTAGTTTTCTACTTCTTTATTTCTTACGAGTGCCTGAAAACAAACCCATATGTTTGTCTAATATTAATTCCCGAATTTACTTCGCACAAACTTAAAATCTTCACCAGGAATAGATAACGAAATAAACATTTAGTATTTTTTAACTTGTTTGTAACTTTTTTAACACTAACTACACTGTATGCAGTTAACTTCTAAGGAGTGTGTGTTTGAAAAGTGATACGTCATAACGTCCCATAAAAAATCAACTGCATCTAGGCTAGCGTTAAATGTGGAGATAAAAAATGACTAACGAACAAAAGTTTCATACTGCTAATACTGTGGTTAAGTTTCTTCTTCTTCTTCTTCTTCTTCTTCTTCTTCTTCTTCTTCTGCGTTCGTCCTAAAAAGGACGTTTGTTACGTTGTGTCGCAGTTTACAGCAAAGCTGCGATATCTGCGCCTTTCGGCCCGACACATCCGTTTTCGGCATGGCATTTTTGGGACCGGGTTAGCCTTCCCTCTTCGATCCCTACTCTCTTAGCCAGACTGCAGTGATGCAGCCTGTTTCCAGGACCACCACTTGGAGGTGCAGTAGGGTCTTGGTCAGCTCTGGTTCGCTGACCCTGTCGCAAGCAGTCAAGCTATACCCATATGCTTACTGCATTCCTCACTTTTGATGCGTCTTCGGTTAAGTATAACTTTTGTGGGCACAAATTCCCTTTTAAAAAGTAATAATAATAAAGTTAAGAGAACAGTGAACTAATAATGTGAATGAGGTGAGGAAAAAGATTAACAAAGAAGAAAACAGAACATTTAAAAAAAATCATTAATAAAGTAACACCACAACCTGAATAATAGACACTGTGTTTGTTCTGTCATTAACGATTAGGAAAACAGTCTGAACAAGGCAGGCCTGTATAGAAAGAGGAAAGAGCAAAATTTGCTAATAAAGAAAACGCCGTCTAATTAAAATAATAAACAAATAATCTCTTTTTATGTATGCCTGCCCAACCTTTGCTGTGCTTGGAACAATTCTAACGGTCTGGAAGAAAATCTGCCGTTGACTCTTAGAAAAAAATGCCTTTCTGAAGATATTCGTTCATATTAACTGCATATTGCCCATTTGTTCGTGGCATTTATTCGTGGAATGCGGGTAGGGCTAAGAAATCAAACTTTATTTTTATTTTTTATATGTTCGCCTTTTTTTTCTGTGTGTGTGTGTGTGTGTGTGTCTTTTCCTATTCACTGCTCCGGTTTTCTGCAAAATTAAAATGTGTCTAAACTACTTAATGAATCCGTTTGATCCAAGTTCATTTAGCCACGGGGACTTGCAACTGTAATTTAATTCTGGTTATTTCTGAATTCATATTTCTTAATCGTCGTGAAATTAAACTGGTGCGCAGGCGCGGTTGTTGGTAGAGAATATTAAATACCGAAGCATGAAATCATTTTTCTGTTGCTTTAGATTTGCTTTTCATTAACTTAACGTGATTTAAATTTGTTGTGCAACGTGCGGAGAAAGGTCAAATGTAAGGGTAGTCCTATAGAAGATATAACCGTAGGGAGTAAAGTGTTAGAGTCTTCACTTATACTTGTCATACTCTGCTGTAGACGGTTCTGGGTCCACCGTTCGCTAGGTCGGCTTATTTCCAGGGGATGCCTCCTCAAATCACTGTTTTTTCCAAGAAAGATGATCCCGTGTGCGATGGGTAAGAGCCAATGCGACATAAAGGCACTCTCCTTGTGGTCTTATTTTTTTCTGTGGACCCTAATCATTTTCGCAACCTGGGAGGATGAAGCTGCCGATCGCACCAAGTAGTATTGCTATCTGAGGCGCCACCTCAGATTGGGCGAAAAGAAGCTCACACAACAAGCAGAAGAGACGAGAAAATGTCGAATTTAACACAAGAAACATAAGCAGCTGAAGGCTGTCACCTCAGGGGCGCATTCCAATAGTCAGTTATGACTGAAGGGGCTATTATTATTAACGTACTTTAGAAAAGCACAAAAAATACGTCTATACGATATCGGTTTAATATTTTGGAGAAATCTCTGCACTTTAGTAATCAGTTATTAGCAAGTAAGATTGGCTACCACATCAAATATGGGAAACCACGAGCCAGGGATCCAGATCTCCAAGATTACCCTGAGTTTGCTGGGAGGACAACATCAGACAGTCTCTGAAGGACTGAGGACTGGACTGGAACCAGGCTAAGGGAAGACAACTGATAGGATAGCATGGCGCTCTCTCTCTGACAAACCTCTGTACCCCAAGGTAGAAGAGGAGCGACTACGTAAGTGTGTATTATTAGAAAGTTAACCATCAAAAAATGGGGGGAGAAAATTAACGCGCGAACGCTTTCTTGTTTTAATATTTTTGAACATTTGTTATTTGCAAAAATAAAAAAGAACGCAGGAAAAACGGTTACAATTACCGGTGCAGCGTTAGGATTTAGGGTTAGTATTAGACTTAGGCTTAAAATGCAGATTTTTAAAAAAAACTCGGTTTTTCTTAAAAAATAAAATGTGATAAAAAAGATTGAGTCAGTAAGTTACAAAAAAATAAACTAATAACTTGCGTGTTAAAAAAAAACCCACACACAGCAAATATTCCAAATAAACCTTCTGTTTCTGAATCGTTATTTAAGAGCATATCGACGCGTGTGACTAAATTGGCCAACATATCAAAAATTATTTGGACGAAATCGAACATATGCCCACTCAAATTCCGTTCAATCTCATTACACTATTAATTGTGATCATTTCTTACCCATAGCAATGTAAACTGTATTTCACAGATGTGTTTGACTACAAATTTTCATGAACACTATTAACTCACTACTGTTATGTATAAATCTAAAATAGAAACATATATTCGTATGTATCGGCGAAGCAATATTTATCTGTATAATATGAATAGGCAATAAAATCCCGAAATTTCCACGGAAAGCTGTTGTGAATATTTCTAACAAACAGAACAAGGGGTCGTAATTTTTAAAGATAGGTATAGAGATTTATTTGGTCCCGCCTGAGTAGAAGTGATAGCGGTAAATAAGTGAGAAATAAGGTATAGGAAATAGATTTCACTAATGAATAGTTTAAGGGTAGAATCTGTCACTAGATTGAGAAGATACTCTAGTCCAGCCTATCTTTACGACTGTAATTTGTTATCAGTGGAATGGGAAAAAAAAATAGTAATGCGTCTTACAAGGAGAAAGGACAGGAAAAACCTACGTTGCGGCCACAAGGCCTTCGTCAGGGACAGACAAACAAGACAGGAGGGAAAGAAAGAAAATGAGAATTAAGTAGAGAACATGAAACTATAAAAATAAGAGAAAAATAACTCCCTTGTGTCCAGTCACATGTCCAGTCACAGAAGCAAGATGGCTGCCACTAAACCGGAAAACGGAAGTCGAAAGTACATTGAAAACAAAAAATAAGAAACAATGAAAATAAGGACCGGAAAAGAGTGAGGAAAAAAAAAATATTAAAAAAAAAAATAATAATAATAATAATATAAAAAACAAAAAAACAAAAAAAAAATAAAATAAATGGATATAAATAAAAATAACAAAAATAAATAAATACAATTTTTAAAAAAAAATTAATAAAGAAAAAAATTAATAAAAAGAAAAAAAAAAAATATATATATATATATATATATATATATATATATATATATATATATTTATATATATATATATATATATATATATATATATATATATATATATATATATATATATTACAATATTTCTAAAAATAATTAACCATCACAAGGAAAATACACTATAAAACATATTTACTTGTACTGTAATAATAATACCCACACTGTATTAGATCACTGTATCACCAAAATCTTTTATTAGCAGTGCATGTACTACTTGTATTAATTATTTTTGTTAAGAAAGAGAAATGTTTTCAAAATAACATTACAAACGATTCAAAACCAGGCGCAACTTACGTATATATGTACTTGCACAGATGTAGCCCACTATTTAAAATAATGAGGAATCCTCTTTTGCACCAAACTGGATAGTCTCCTTTTGGCTGCTAAGTCCCGCATTCTCTTCAACAGCAGAAGCTGTGTAGGACAGCTGTCATCTTCTTGCTCGTACCAAGCCATCGCTGTTTCTAGTGCTATAAAGGCCTCTTCAGGACTTGGTCGACGTTTTGGTTTTTCTTCATAATCTACAAGTACATCATGTACTTCTGAGGAGTCTTCATCATCGGTCACTACATGTATTTGGTTTTCTTCTTGCACAAAAGACAAAATTTCTTCGTCATTCAAAAACTGAAAACCAGAATCATTATCATCTTCTAGCCACATGTGTGCATCATCTTTGTCACAGTCCGAAAATCCGGGCATTGCTTGAAACAGTTCCACAACTTCATTTATACAATCATCATTTGTGTCCACTGCAGTAGTTTCATTTCCTCCTTTTTTCCCAAGCAATCTACTCCAAGCCTTGTTGAGATTATCTTGTGACAGGGTGGTCCAAGCATCAGCTAACATATAGCAGCAGTCTTTGAGATTAAGCTTTTTGGAAAACGCCACCACACTTTCTTCATCTTCAGCCAACAATAAACGACGCAGGACTTCCTTCTTGTACATCTTTTTTAAGCTTTGCTATAACACCCTGATCCATTGGTTGAATCAGTGCTGTTACATTGGGAGGCAGAAAAATTACTTTTAAAATTTGCATCAACTGCATTCAATGTATCCGTCTCTGGATGAGATAGTGCATTGTCCAGTAGAAGAATTACTTTTCCAGTTTTCTTTTCTTGTTCTCTCAACCTCTCTTCACATTTGGGATGAACTGATTTGTATACCAATCAAGAAATATTTCACTATTCATCCAAGCACTCTTCTGTGCTTTGTAACACAATGGGAGACATGTCACATTCTTTAAACAACGTGGTTTTTTGGCTTTGCCGATCATTAGCACCGGTAAACGATGACTTCCACTGGCATTCGCGGCTACCAAAATTGTTACTCTCTCTTTGCACTTTTTAAACCCAGGGGCAGCTGCTTCGCGCTGAGATGCAAGTGATTTTTGAGGCAATGATTTCCAGTATAAGCCAGTCTCATCGGCATTATACACATCATCGAGTGAATAACCTTCTTCTTCCAAAAAAGCCAAGAAAGTTTCTTTAAAATTTTTAGCGGCAGTTGCATCGCTAGATAAAGATTCCCCTTGAATCTCCAATTCTCGTATGCCATGACGAGATTTAAAGTTTCTTAACCATCCCTGGCTAGCCTTAAAGTCAGGAGGACCGTCAAGTTGATTGTTGAACTGAAGTGCCTTTTCACACAACAGAGAACCAGAGATAGGTTCCCCTTTGCTTCTTCTTTGCACAAACCATATATACAAAGCCTCTTCCAATTTCACATCTTTCGCATTTCTCATGGTTTTACGTTTCTTCGACCCATTTTCACTATCAAATTTTCGATGCAAAACTCATAATTTTATCCTTGTTACTTTTGATGTCAGAGACGGTAGCTTTCCCAACATTGAAAATCCTCGCAAGTGAAGACACAGTTTCACCTTGTCCTAGTCTCTTGATAATTTTCTGTTTTCGTTTCAATTGACAAAACATTGCGGTTCCTTTTATATGCTTTAGGCCTACTGGAAGATGCCATATCGCACAGAGAAATACTTGTACACCAAAATTATTCTGCTGTAGTAGCAGACACAATTATTTTAAGTTGAACTGTCTGTTTAGCCAGTGTTCTACCTAGAACGCACACGTACACTGGATTGATAAACCAGATATTAACTGACTTTATGATCTAACTGACTTCCTGTACGTAAGCGACCGACCATTAGCCATCCCATTCTCTACAAATTGTTCGCACACATTTGAAGTTTGCCGCATCAAAAGATTCAGAATTTTAGTCTAACGTGACTGTGGCATCTGATTTTTTTTTTTTTCTGGAAAAAATATATATATATATATATATATATATATATATATATATATATATATATAATAAAATAAAAAAATTTAAAAAAAAAAGGGGGGGGGGATCACATCAAAGTAGACAGTCGTAATACAATAGGTACTAGATAGAGAAAGGCGTCTCAGACAAAAGAATGTTGGGTATTCAAGCCGTGTGGTTTAAGGCAACCCATAAGATGGATGAGGCGTTGTTCCTGGCGAAACCGACTGTTGGCGTCCGAGGAACAGGATCTGATAGCTGTCATCTGGATGTCAGTGGCACCGTGGTGGTCCGGGCCATTGAAGTGGATGGCCACAGGTGTGGATTTAAACTGAGAGATGTCGTAGAGGTGTCTGCAGAATCGGTCGCCCAGTCGTGTGCCCGTTTGGCCGATGTAAGTAATGGTGCAACGTTTGCATATAATAGCATAGATGACGTTGCGTGACTCACATGTGAAGCCATGTGTGATGGTGAACTTGCCGTTAGGGAACGAGACTGAACGTGTTTCGATAACATACTGACATGTCTTACATCGTGTTCGGTTACATGGCTTGGTCCCAAAGTGGCCATCGTTGACGGTTTTCAAACGGCTGTGGACTAGGAGGTCCCTCAAATTTTTATCCCGTCTATATGCCAGCAAGGGTGGCTCACTAAACACTTCCCGGTTATCAGACAACCCTACTCTCCATACATGTAACATATACGTTTAACCACTCACACACACACAGTTATGTGACAACAAGACACACAAACGTGAAAACTATGGTAAATGGAGTATGGGGCTGACCAACACATCAATTAAGTTTTTTTTTAGTTTATTATCACTTAAACTTCTCACAACATCAAAAATATAGAAATCAATATAAACATAGGTTACAGACATAGGACCAAAAATGGTTAAGTACATGGGAGCATCAGGCGACCTGTTACTCCTAAGGGTCCTACAGGCAGCATGGTAGAGGCATATCCCTTCTCAGTGTCCCTGGAAAAATCTACTCTAGAATCCTAGAGCAGAGACTCCGACGCCTAGCTGAGCCACAATTGGATGAGGTCCAGTGAGGATTCCGAGCAAACCGAAGTACTCAAGACCTAATCTTCACACTCAGACAGCTGAGTGAAAAGGCCCTTGAGTATAAGAGTGAGATCCATCTTTGTTTCATAGATCTGGAAAAGGCGTTTGACAGGGTCTCCTGGAGCAAACTTTGGGACTGTTTGGCAAGGAAGAATATTCCAGCACCTCTGATTCATGCTATACAGAGCTTCTACAAGTCTTGCAGAAATTATGTGAGGACAGCAAACCATAAGTCAGAAGAGTTCAGGACCACCACTGGTGTAAGAGAAGGTGATATCCTATCACCTTACCTCTTCATACTCCTTATGGACGATGTCATCAAGGCATGTAAGGAGAGAACAAGAAAGTATTCAGTGGGGTACTGGAAGATGAGACAGGTCTATATTTCAGAGCTGGCATTTGCTGATGATGTTGCCCTGATTGCTAAATCAGAGGCACATCTCCAATCCAACCTGCAAGTCTGGAAGGAAGAGCTGGAGAAGAGAGGGATGGTCATAAGCAGCTCTAAAACAAAATCCATGGTGATATCACGAGAAGAAAGAAGACATCAGATTAAGCTGGGAGAACAGGTCCTGGAGCAGGTCGACCACTTTAAATACCTCGGAGCTATTATAGACCGAAAGGGAGGCATCAAAGAAGAGTTGGCCACTCGAAAAGCAGCAGCTGGGAGACTTTTTCAGGCCATAAATCGAGGATTCCTCAGCAAGAGAGAGGTTGGTAAGAAAACGAAGATGGCTGTATACCGCTCCACCTATGTCCCAGTCTTGACATATGGATGCGAGTCATGGGCAATGACTAAACCCATAAAAGCCAGATCCAAACCTCAGAAATGAGGTATCTGAGGAAGGTGGTTGAAGTAACAAGAAGAGACATGGTACGCAACCAGACGATACGTCAAGGCCTTAAATGCCACCCCCTGCAGACCCAAGTAGAACAGTCCCAACTAAGATGGTTTGGCCATGTCTGCAGAATGGGAGAAGATCGGCTACCACGACAAGCATGGGAAACAAAGAGCCAAGGATCCAGACCCCGAGGACGACCCAGAGTCCGCTGGGAGGACAACATTAGACAATCTTTGAAGGACCGAGGAATAGAATGGAACCAGGCCACGAGGAAGAGACCAGACATAGGAAAATAACCCAATAAGTGCCCTCCCCTCTTGTTGAGAAAAAAAATCCCAAAAGAAGTTAATAACCCAAAAGGTCAAAGATTACCAGTAGGGTATAGAATAGACAATAAAGCAAAGAACAACTTTTCCTAGTTAAGCTATCCCGTAAAATAACAGTATTTGCAAAGGAAATAAAGGATGGTACAGTTTCCGTAACTAGAACGTATTCACTCTCACTCTGTCATTCGTGGCCACATCAATCACGCCTTACCTAATACTTGGTTAACAACCTCTTGAACGTAAACATCAATGTACATGTACCCTAATTCAGTGTTGTGCTTCTCTGAAGTGAGCCCCAGTTCCTCCAGGAATAATTAATTTTCCTAATGGGGAACGCCTACTTTGGTAGTGGGTTATTGGATATGAAAATGTCACATCAGATAGTTCATGTAGCAAAATATAAACCGCGATCTAGTGTTCACAGTAGACAGTACTTCCAATAGCTATAGAAAACATCTGGTTGGTAAACTGTTAATAAAGATGATGAGGGTATATCCTATTGGTTTTAATCTCTGGGGTTGAGTGCCGATTATGAAACAACGTATTCTCCTGGATAAATCCACTTGGAAACACGACTGTCAGTAGTCGGAAAAAATTTTATACGAGGTATATACATTTTTGGCCACAGCGGGCTGATACAATTGAATGCAAAAAATCTGGGTATTTCGTAAGCCCAGTTACTATTTATCTTATTGTTTATATTTTTGGTCTCTCTCTGGATGAAGCAAGAGAACCGAACAGGTCAACATCCAAGACCCGATAATAATAAGAGTTGTTACTGGTACTATTAGACCGCTGGCAGCTGGTTTGTGATCAGTACTAAATTAGGAAGAAAACAAAACATTTAACCACAATATCAATATCCTATCCTATCACGCATAAGGGTAAGATCTCTTATCCTCTCCGTCACTTAATTAAATTAAAAAGCACACATGTCTTAGCCTATCTTATCACGCTTTGCTCAACTGGTACGGGTTGTGTTTTAGGAATGCGCCTTTCCCCTCCCGCCCGGTAAAACACTCAGCGCACAATATCAGTGTTAATTTAATTATGACTACTTTACTAATATCGCTTGTCATTACTAGCTATTAGTTTCGCCACATGATATTACACTAGTCACTTATATAATTACACATAATGAATTAGAAGTGAATTGTATTCCGTCAATTATCAGTCGCCTAGTATATTTATTGGTCAACTAAAACATCTCTTTCTGGGTGATAGCGGGTGATTAAATCTACATTACAACTGGAAAAAATAGCTATGTGTTATTTAATACGCTAGTCTTAGCACCTAGAAAATCCCAGTGAATTATACTGATAAACTTAACACATTAGATAACGTAAATGCTAATTTCTATTACCGCAATCAGAAATGAAACAATCTCCACGGAATGCTATAACACACTTTCACAATGGCTCTAGAATAACGAGCTAGATTATCCAAAATTTCTGAGCGACTAGATAACTGACTTTGAGAAGACGGAGTATTTATACAGAACTGGTGTTATTATCACTAAAGGGTGCGATAATTCACGCCTTCGGCCGTATCAGGGAAAATCAACGAGTTCGACTCCTGAGGTAAAGGATTTTCCTGTTCGCTCGCTCGCGATGCCGAAACGACATCACAAGACCTGGCCATTGGAACAGGCCTTCTTTAATTTCGTCCCTCTTCCATAGATCAATTAATTAAGTCCCCTGGGATCACGGACATCAAATTTGGTCGGTAAATATTATTATCGCCCTTGCATTTGCTACCGACGTCTGATCTGTCACTATCGATGATTGACATCTCAGCTCGCTTGATAATTCAGATAAACGAATCATAACTCGCTGACTGTTATCTGGCAGGTCGCGGGCTAACTAATAGGTCTGTTTGTAAACACTCATTAACGCATGTAAGACAGGAAAAATAGGCGTGGCTTCAAAGGTGAGTCAACAACAGCGAATTGCGTGGTTGGCTTTAGCAAAACGTAAACGCTAATTAAAGGAAGCAAACGTGGTCGGATCTACGTGGCTATATTTACGTCACACGTCACACAAGGTCCCATTAAAAATTGAAAGGCATGCGTATTTTATTAATGGGTGTTCAATTTAGCATTCACAGCGCAATGCGCGCGTATTTTACCGAAAAGCTGTTAGGATTGTTTCCTAAGTTACAAATTTTCATTAAAAAAAACTATTAATCTGTCCATGTTTAAAAAAAAATACCGGACGTTCTCTAGCCTACAAACTGAAAGCAATTTTGTTTTCGTCTTTTTTTTTTCCTTTAATAAGGACAGAAGAGGAACGACTAAGTAACAAAACTCTAGCTTTTTGTACCCGGTGTTGCTACGAATTTTCTCACAGTTTATAAAAACTTCAAGCATCACGGTTTCTGGTTTGGTTTTAATGACAATCTTCATTGCACACGGACAACTCCATCAGTTGCTCCGATCTCCTCCCTTAGATCACACAAGGAGGATCTCAGTACAGTGCACCAACTCCGTAGAATCCAAATGTATGTACAGTATATAGGAATCACACATTCTATAAATATTTTTCTGGTGGCTACGTTTCTAATTTTTCATTTTTGCCAGCGCAACAGCCTTATGGCCTACTCTTTACGATTTCCAACTGTCGAGGGATATGTAACATGCGCAACTTGCACACGGGACCTCCAATTTTTTCGCCCTTATCCGAGAACGCTAGGCATCTGATCTCTTTACCCAGGAGACGGGGGGAGGGGGAGGGGGAGTATAACAATATTATGACCACTGGTTCTGAAAAAAAATATTTCCATAAATGATATTTCCTCTGCTGGGAATCGACACTGATACCTTTAGAATACGAGGCGGACGCCGTATCTCTTAGCCACTCCAAACCCCTCATGATTTCTGAAAATGTAAAATATAATACTACAATATTTTGAATAATTCATATTGTTTATACTTGTGCTTCACACAAGTTACAATTCACATAAATGATCACATTGTTTCAAATTTATTTATTGTTGGGGGTTTTTTTTTTCTTGCAATTCTTTTCTGCACAAAATATTAGCTTTAAAAAACTGGTGGTTTTTTTTTTTTTTTTAAGAAAGATTTCTTTTAAAACTAACTCAACGTTTGAAAATAAAATTTAAGATATATGAAAAAAATTTACGAGCTTTAGATGTAAATGAACCCATTCTCTCTTAAGCCTTAAGTAACTCGAAATCTATTGCCCTAACTTCATAAACTGCTTTAAAATCGGTTGTTGCAGGCAGCTTTGCCTTTAAATGCTAACGTTTTCTTCAAATGCATAGGTGTAACAGGCCCCGTGGTGTTCCCGGGGGTCTCTGAGCAGGCAGAGGGGGAACAAAGACTACTACACCCTCAGGCATGTCACAAGAGACTACTTGTGGGAGGTTGTGCACGTGACTGGCAACCTCATCGTGTAAATTACATTTTCACAGAGACCACCGCTGCAAAAGCACGTGACTGCCTAGTGCAGGCGTCTTGTAAGAGAACCAGCTGTATCAGTGGTTCCATGTTCCGTAAGGAGTGCAAAGGAAAGTGATGATGATGGTGGTAATGATGATGATGGTGATGATAACTGTGGTAATGATGATGATGATAATGATGGTGGTGATGATGATTGTGATGATGATAATGATGGTGATGATGATGATTGTGATTATGATAATGATGGTGATGATGATGGTGAAGATGATGATGTTGATGATGATAATGATGGTGGTGATGATGATGGTAGTGATGATGATGGTGATGATGATAATAATGGTGATGATTATAATGATGCTGATGATGATAATGAAGGTGATGACGATAATGATGGTGATGATGATAATGATGATGATGATGGTGGTGATGATGATGATGATGATGATGGTGATGATGATGGTGATGATGATGATGGGGATGATGATAATGATGGTGATAATGATAATGATGGTGATGATGATGGTGATGATGATAATGATGGTGGTGATGATGATGATAATGCTGGTGATTATGATTATGGTGATGATGATGGTGATGATGATAATGGTGATGATGGTGATGATGATGGTGATGATGGTAATGATGGTGATGATGATGATGATGATTGTCGTAAATTTATTTTGAGAGAAAAGAGTCGTAGAAATAGTGGTCCGGTTTAGAGTGGAAAATGATGATGGAAAGCTCAGTGATAGAAATGTAGAGATTTAATAGTTACTTCACAGCGTGCTGGAGGAGAGTAAAGACAGACTTATTTACGACAAATCGTGTCTCTCAATCTTCTCTTTCACTCTCCTGGTCAAACAATTATTTGCCAGTTTTCCAGACTCGCATCTGCGCGCTCACCGATTTGGTGTTTTCAAACACACACACGACGTTGATACAAACTATATTAAACGAATAGGGGAAATGTTGGGCTTTGGGTATATCCAACACACAGAACTAAATGAGTTTAGGTGATTTTATTCACTTTAAACATCAATCACTAAAAAATATCAGATATTACATAAATTATCATAAGTACACAAATGCAAATAACAAGTTTGGGAGGGGGTGAAGAAGATTGGTATCGACTAAGCCCTTCCCGCTCATTAGACAAAGACAAACCCAGTCCAGAGATAGATAATATCAGGAACACGGGTACGTTAACCTAACAGTAAAGTTAATTACTCTGCAAGAGGTGTTACCAAGTTAGGTATAAGTGATAGAAAAAAAAAACCTGTTCTTCCCAGCTGTTCTTCCCTTTACTAAGCAAATGGAAAGGAGGTGGTTTTAAACAGAGTTAACAAATTATCAACTATCCCACTTAAAGGAACAATGTAGGGTATACATAAAAGATATATGTTACCAGGTAAGCAAGTTAACAAAATGGTCACACAAAAGAATTAATTTCCTGTCATTCATACACGCGCTAGCAAAGGCCTTCACTCATCTTGCTCTCACTTACCGATTGTGAAAAAATCTTGCACTCCATAGAATAACACAACAGCAGTTACACCTCAACTAAATGTATGAGTGTTTGTTCAAGTTCTAGCCCCAGATTATCGGGTAGGCGGTCAGCACATAAAAGGGTCCCGTAATCGCTGAAAATGAATCTGTAGTTGTGTCTCTTTTCTTAATAACAGTTTCTATGGGAGGGCACGGTCTCTGATACCGGGGTGAGGATGGTGTGGTCTATTTGACTATGCCGCGGATAATAAAATTCTTACGCGTGCTGGTACACTTTATCCGTGAGGTATGGTTTAAGTCCAGTGAGAAAACTAGTCACATCACTGTTCAGGAAATTATGAATTATCTCTCTGTGTCAGTAAACTAACAAAGCTCGGGCCAGTGTTCTTCTTCCCGTTACGACTTAAGTTGTTTGATGGTGCGTTAAATTTGTCTTTGGGTGTGCTTTCTTTGCTATAAGTTAGATAGCGGAATTCCAAACATAGAATCGCCTCAAAGATTAAAAAATTTACACAGTCTCAACAAGTTCTGCGTCAGGGGAACTCTACACACTGTTTATGCTTTGCTTTGCTTAGATTGATTTCTTTATTGCTTTCTTAATGCTGGGATCGCACAGGTTACGATCACTCTGTATGAAAGAAAAAAAAGACATGTAATATACCGAAAACAAATAACCTTCTAAAGCGCGATGAATTTCCCGTTAATAGCCTATAATACACTCGAGTATTTAATTATGTATTTAATAAACACTGCGCGAATTCTAGTGGTTAAAAAACCCACATCTATAAAACTAGGACTTAACTGAATTTATTAATTATAAATTCCTTCGCGACTTTAAAAGTTAATTTAAGCATCTATTATCTTTTGAAATAATATAATAGATAGATCATTATATTTAAAACTGGAACTCTTGAGATGGTTTAATTAAATAGATTTAAATTAAACACAGAATCCCTTTAAATAGAATGACTGAGCTAGACCACTGATCACTTTACACAATATATATTTTACCGCTTTGCACAGAATTAGAAATCACTGCAAATATATATAAAATCCAGGGGAAAATCTATAACAAGATTTCAATAAAGCTAGTGCTTCTGTAAAGGTCTGGCCAGCGAGTGATAACGTGTCTAGTTCTTCATGGTCTATTTAGCTAAAATGGAATGTAAGTTGAGTGGGACATGATAAACTTGACAACTTATTTGATCTCACGAACTTTTGGGGATCTGACCGCCAAATCAAGAGAAGAAGCCGCCCCCTGGTCTTCGTATCCGCTCGCTGCTGCCCGTTTCGCTTTCCCCGTTCGCTCGGTTCCTCGATTGACACCGAGACGCGAAATTAGCGGCAAGCAACTGCGTCTCGTATCAGGGAAAACTACTGTCTTTGATAACGCCGATAGTCTCCCCTAAAATCCCTCGGTCTGTCTCTTTGATCTCATCGCTGTATCCTACATGAGTCCCGGTGGAATGCGTTCTGGCAAACGAAAAGTTACCACAAATGTTCAGGGGTTCTAATGTTATGAAAAGCTAAAGGTCCCTTTAAATCATCCATCATATCAGGGAAAATTCACTTGTCAAACTAGACGTACGTCACAATCGTCCCCACTTTTAGACATGAAACCATTTTTCATGTTTTCATTTTTGACAATGGAGGTGACCTGATTGGTGATTTTAGGATGAGTGGTATCTTCAGTTTGCTCTTCTTCCTCTGTAGACCAGTTTCTACTCAGAAAATCAGCCCCGACATTCTGTCTTCCCGGAATATATTCCACTTTGAAAGAATAGACGCTTAGAAGGAGGGCCCAACGCATGATCCTAGCGTTAATTCTTTATTGGCACCAAGAAATGCTAACGGAGCGTGGTCTGTTTGCACCGTGAACGATGTACCATAAAGAAACTCATGATGGCGTCTGATACCGTCAATCAGAGCAAGACATTCCCTTTCAACTACGCTGTAGTTCCGTTCCGCTTTATTTAATTTCCGACTGCCATAGGCAACTGGAAATAGCATGTTCAGGTCACTGTCATCGGCTTGAAGCAGTGTTGACCCGATGCCCTGACCTGACGCGTCGACTCTCAGTACAAAAGGTTTCTTGAGGTCAGGCAACCTCAAAATGGGGTATGCAGACAACTGTCCTTTCAAAGTGCTATACGCGTGTTCGCACTTTTGATCCCATATGACCTTATCAGGACAACCTTTCTTTGTGAGGTCAGTCAGAGGTGCCGTCAGTCCGTTGAAGTTCTGGATGTACTTCTGATAGTGTGCACATAGCGATATGAAGGAACGTACGTCTTTCTTCGTTCGGGGTCTTTTTGCTGCCACTATTTTCTCCACGTTCTTCTTAATAGGCCAACTGCATCCGTGAGAAATAGTGTGCCCCAGGAAGTCTAACTGTTCAAACCCGATGAGACATTTGCTAGGTCTGGCTGTGAGACCCGTTTCCTGTAGTCTCCTGAGGAGCATAGCAACCGTAGCAATATGTTCTTCATAGGTTTCCGATGCAATTAAGATGTCATCCATGAAATTATGGATATGGGGACTTTGCAATGGTTCTAGAAGCTTCCTCATCATCCTGGTGAACACTCCTGGTGCGTTATGCAAACCGAACGGCATCACGTTAAATGTGTAATGTCCTTCACTAGTGCTGAAAGCTAACAAAGGTTTAATTTCCTCCTTGACTGGTATTTGATAATAACCTTTACTGAGGTCAATCTTGGAGAAGATCTTAGCTTTGCTGAGCTTGGTGAACAACTCAGAAACAGTTTGGAGAGGTTCGGGCTGGAATTCCGTTACAGCGTTTAGCAACCTGTAATCAATGCACAGCCGAACTTCCTTATTGGGCTTCTGCAACAGCACTACGCTCGAGCTGTAAGGAGATGTAGACTCACTGATAATTCCTGCCTGACGCAGCTTGTCTATTTCTCCGCGAAGTGCATCAGCTTTAGCGTACGGGATGGGGTAAACTCTGGTTTGAACAGGGGTCTCGTTTGTTAATTTCATATCAAATTCAATGAGATTTGTTCGACCAGGTACATCCGTTAAAACTGCACTGTACTGTTTTAGTAGAGCCCTAGTTTCTGTTTGTTGTTCTGGTGAGAGATTGTCGCTGAACTTGACATCTTTAAAGGATTCTGTGGGTTGCAGTGGATACTCCATGCAACCATCATCATCTTCCTCGTCTTCCGTTGCTATGGCGACAGCCAGGAGATGCTCGGAGGATGGCACCGGTCTTTCCAAATATTTCTTTAGCAGATTTATGTGGAAGACCTTCTCCTTTCCTTTGATGGAGATCTTGTAGTTGGTACGTGAGATCTTTTTAAGGACGGTAAACGGTCCTTGCCATCCGATGCGAAGTTTATTGCTTCCGGTTGGAAGTAGCAATAGGACTTTCTCCCCTGGTTGTAGTTCTCTCTCTTTTGCAGCTTTGTTGTATCTTTTAGTAATTTTAGCGCGGGCTTTCTTAAGGTTGGTAGTAGCTAGATCCCATCCTAGCTTTAGCCTTTCCTTAAGCTCAGATACATACTTGCTTGCAGAGACGACTGTCTCGTCAGCCTTCTGGTCTGTCAGGGACCGAAGTAAGGCTTCTAGTGGCCCCTTAATAGGTCTGCCAAATAAAAGTGTAGCTGGCGCAAAACCCGTAGACGCTTGGGGTACCTCTCGGTAGGCGAAAAAGGCAGCCGATATATATTGGTCCCAGTCTTCCGGTTTCTCCTGACCCAGCTTACGTAACATCATGGTGAGGGTACCGTTAAAACGTTCCACGAGCCCATTTCCGGCCGGATGGTAGGGACTTGTGTGGATATGTTTGGCCCTCAAGATCTTAAAGATCTCCTCCATTAACAGGCTACGGAATTGGGATCCATTGTCCGTCAAAACTTGTTGAGGGAATCCCAACCGTGTAAAAATTTGCACAAGGGCTTCTGCGACATGCTTGGAATTAGTGCATGGTAGCGGTACGGCTTCAGCCCACATAGTGCAAGTGTCAACTAAGGTCAGGATGAACCTGTTCCTTCTTTTGGTCTTTTCCAGAGGACCAATAATGTCGACAGCAACCCGTTCAAATGGAGTCCCTACTATTGGCATTTGCCCCATAGGTACTGGGGGTGTCAAGTGCTTGGGTGCTACCCGTTGGCACTGGGCGCAGGATTTCACGTACCTGACAATGTCAGAGTTCATTCCTGGCCACCAATAGTGGTTTTTTATTCGCTGAATAGTGGCGTTTTGTCCCATGTGTCCGCTAAAGGGAAGAGAGTGCCCCATTTCTAAGATCTGGTCTCTGTATTGCGTCGGTACTAGGAGCTGGTTATTCCCCGTGTCCGGGTTGCCCGTTCTACGATACAATACACCATCCTTAGAAAAGATGTCTCCGTTGTGTCTGGGGTCCTTAGCCATGGGCAGTTTTTTAAAGCAGGGGCGCCAGAGTAGGGTCCTTTTGTTGCGCCTCCTTCAGTTCATTCGGCAACAAGTTTGGCGCAGGCTCCCTCTCCTTCTTGGCTTGCCCTCTTGTGGTTACCGCTGCCACAATCGGCTCCTTAGGTCTCCCAATGAACACATATCTACATCCCAGGATAACTGGGTAGATCGGATCATCCATTATGGCCGCTTTAATAACTCCTCTGACAAAGTCAGAGTGTATTTTCTACCAGTGCGATAGGAAGCGTCCTGGGTGCATCACTCCTGAAAACTCCACTAAGTTTGACGGTTTCCTCTGTCTCCTGACCTGGTTTGACTAGGTGTCTAGCAACAATACAACTAAAGCTTAATCCAGTGTCAAAAAGACAAGTAGTAGTGGTACCGTTCAAAATTACAGTTCCTCGAGTTGAGGGTCGGTCCCCCTCAGGTTGAGAATCACTGACATTGACTCTACCTTTCGAGGCTGTATGCAAACATCCAATGCGGTTTGCACCGGTTTGTTTGCCCTGATCAGACGTTCCTGGTGTAGGGGTCTTCCCTTTCCCTTGACCTTGGTGGCCGCGCTGCCACGTAGGCTTGTTGGGTTGATCAGAATTGTTGTTGGGGGGGTATCGGGTTTTGTAGAATTTCGATTTTTTCCTGGGGAGGTTTCTGGGTATTGTTATCTCGTTGGTTATAATGTTGAGAGGAAGTGGAAGAATAGGATGCCTGTTCTAGATTCTGTTTTCGAGATGGCTCATCGGTGGGTTTACGTTTAGTGCTGGGAAGTTCGGCCATTGCATTGCTATAGCGTTCGGCTTTATTGAGTATGTCTTCAAGCCTGACTGCCCCCTGTTCAGCCAAAAATCTACGTGTTTCATTCGACAAAGTGGATTTTATCTGCTCCACAAGAACAAGTTCGAGGAGTCCCTCATATGAAAGAGGTAGGTCAGATAATTCAATGCACTTTGTCAGATAACCCGTGAGACGTGAAGAGAACTGTGGAAATGTTTCCGTGCTCTCTTTTCGGCTGTTTCTGAACAACTGCAGAAACTTTCGGGCAGTCATCTCAAACTGCTGTAGTAAGGCCTTTTTCAACATGTCGTAATCATGTTGATTCGGTCCCAGCTTTGTGTACACGTCATAAGCATTGCCTTTCAGTGACGTTGAAAGTTTGAGCGCCCAGCAGGTACTCTCTAACCCATAAAGATTCGCGAGTCTCTCGAATTTTTCTAGGTAGCTGTCAATTTTTTCGTTAGGGCTAGGAAAAGATTCTAAAGAAAACGACATAGCAGTTAATTGGGCAGATTGAGTACTGGAGAGGTCCATTGATTGAGACTGGGGCGAAGACGGCTCTCCGTTAGTCGAAGTAGAGGCGCCCCGACTCTCTAGAGCCTTAAGCGCCAGTTGATGCTGTCTTTCCTTGTCTCTCTCTCTCTCTCTGCGAGTTTCCATCTCTGCTTCAATTTTCTTCTGTTCCAAAAGACGTTCTTCCGCTTCTTTCTTATCTGCCCTCTCCTGGGCTTCTCTCCTCTCTGTTCTTTCTTTCTCTTCCTTCCTCTCAGCTTCTGCTCTCTGTTGCTCCGCCTTCCTCAGCTTCGGCTCTCTGTTGCTCCGCGTCATATATTTCCAATTCCTGGTTAATAAACGCGTTTGCAGCTTCTGCATCTAATCCTGCCTCTTTCGCTTCCAGCCTCAAGATGGCCCTCATCTTTATCCTCTCTGCCATTGTTAAAGAATAAGATGAAGTATGCCTAGAGAACTAGTAAGAAGAAACGCGAAAGGGAGGACTCTGAACCGCTACGAGAAAAAAACACAAGCATAAACCTACCTGTGCTACCCCCTACCTGTACTGTGCAAACTTATCGCTGCTATTATCTGGCAATTAAGGCTCTAAACGCAAGCGACTATGCCACTAAATGGTAAGTTACACTGGAAAAGAATCTACTTTTACTAACAGTCGAGAAAAATTTATATTAAAACAATTTAAAAGAAAAAAAATTTCCCCTAAATTTTAAATCTCTGACAACAAACTCCGTCCCTAAAGTCAATTATTGAGATGAGACGTTGTTAACTTAATTTTTAAAAATCAGAACAATCCGTCTTTAGCTAAGCTCAACTCTTTTTGACTTCAAAAACCTTAGTGACTGTAAAACAATCACGCAATCCCAGCAACTTTTATAAAGAAAGAAATATAATTATCTCCGCCAGAGGATAATAAAATAGCAAATATATTTGTTTATCTGTACTTTCTACTGCTGTGGAGAGAAAACAACCTGTAAATATGCTGTGTGGACAACCCAAATACTTAAATAACGTTTGTCTAGGGGTGTAATTATTTATTTATTTCCCTAATTCACAAAGACAAATCATTCACACTCTACCTAGTTAGACCCAAACTAAATCAGACTCAAAATATCTTTAACCCGGCTATGCGATTGCCTCAAATGTAGCTCAAGATCCCAGAACCAGCCCACAAATATGTGTGCATCAAATGTATCTCAAAATTATCCCAGACGAGCCGGCCAAATATTGTCGTAAATTTATTTTGAGAGAAAAGAGTCGTAGAAATAGTGGTCCGGTTTAGAGTGGAAAATGATGATGGAAAGCTCAGTGATAGAAATGTAGAGATTTAATAGTTACTTCACAGCGTGCTGGAGGAGAGTAAAGACAGACTTATTTACGACAAATCGTGTCTCTCAATCTTCTCTTTCACTCTCCTGGTCAAACAATTATTTGCCAGTTTTCCAGACTCGCATCTGCGCGCTCACCGATTTGGTGTTTTCAAACACACACACGACGTTGATACAAACTATATTAAACGAATAGGGGAAATGTTGGGCTTTGGGTATATCCAACACACAGAACTAAATGAGTTTAGGTGATTTTATTCACTTTAAACATCAATCACTAAAAAAATATCAGATATTACATAAATTATCATAAGTACACAAATGCAAATAACAAGTTTGGGAGGGGTGAAGAAGATTGGTATCGACTAAGCCCTTCCCGCTCATTAGACAAAGACAAACCCAGTCCAGAGATAGATAATATCAGGAACACGGGTACGTTAACCTAACAGTAAAGTTAATTACTCTGCAAGAGGTGTTACCAAGTTAGGTATAAGTGATAGAAAAAAAAACCTGTTCTTCCCAGCTGTTCTTCCCTTTACTAAGCAAATGGAAAGGAGGTGGTTTTAAACAGAGTTAACAAATTATCAACTATCCCACTTAAAGGAACCATGTAGGGTATACAGAAAAGATATATGTTACCAGGTAAGCAAGTTAACAAAATGGTCACACAAAAGAATTAATTTCCTGTCATTCATACACGCGCTAGCAAAGGCCTTCACTCATCTTGCTCTCACTTACCGATTGTGAAAAAATCTTGCACTCCATAGAATAACACAACAGCAGTTACACCTCAACTAAATGTATGAGTGTTTGTTCAAGTTCTAGCCCCAGATTATCGGGTAGGCGGTCAGCACATAAAAGGGTCCCGTAATCGCTGGAAAATGAATCTGTAGTTGTGTCTCTTTTCTTAATAACAGTTTCTATGGGAGGGCACGGTCTCTGATACCGGGGTGAGGATGGTGTGGTCTATTTGACTATGCCGCGGATAATAAAATTCTTACGCGTGCTGGTACACTTTTATCCGTGAGGTATGTTTTTAAGTCCAGTGAGAAAACTAGTCACATCACTGTTCAGGAAATTATGAATTATCTCTCTGTGTCAGTAAACTAACAAAGCTCGGGCCAGTGTTCTTCTTCCCGTTACGACTTAAGTTGTTTGATGGTGCGTTAAATTTGTCTTTGGGTGTGCTTTCTTTGCTATAAGTTAGATAGCGGAATTCCAAACATAGAATCGCCTCAAAGATTAAAAATTTACACAGTCTCAACAAGTTCTGCGTCAGGGGAACTCTACACACTGTTTATGCTTTGCTTTGCTTAGATTGATTTCTTTATTGCTTTCTTAATGCTGGGATCGCACAGGTTACGATCACTCTGTATGAAAGAAAAAAAAAGACATGTAATATACCGAAAACAAATAACCTTCTAAAGCGCGATGAATTTCCCGTTAAGCCTATAATACACTCGAGTATTTAATTATGTATTTAATAAACACTGCGCGAATTCTAGTGGTTAAAAACCCACATCTATAAAACTAGGACTTAACTGAATTTATTAATTATAAATTCCTTCGCGACTTTAAAAGTTAATTTAAGCATCTATTATCTTTTGAAATAATATAATAGATAGATCATTATATTTAAAACTGGAACTCTTGAGATGGTTTAATTAAATAGATTTAAATTAACACAGAATCCCTTTAAATAGAATGACTGAGCTAGACCACTGATCACTTTACACAATATATATTTTACCGCTTTGCACAGAATTAGAAATCACTGCAAATATATATAAAATCCAGGGGAAAATCTATAACAAGATTTCGATAAAGCTAGTGCTTCTGTAAAGGTCTGGCCAGCGAGTGATAACGTGTCTAGTTCTTCATGGTCTATTTAGCTAAAATGGAATGTAAGTTGAGTGGGACATGATAAACTTGACAACTTATTTGATCTCACGAACTTTTGGGGATCTGACCGCCAAATCAAGAGAAGAAGCCGCCCCCTGGTCTTCGTATCCGCTCGCTGCTGCCCGTTTCGCTTTCCCCCGTTCGCTCGGTTCCTCGATTGACACCGAGACGCGAAATTAGCGGCAAGCAACTGCGTCTCGTATCAGGGAAAACTACTGTCTTTGATAACGCCGATAGTCTCCCCTAAAATCCCTCGGTCTGTCTCTTTGATCTCGTCGCTGTATCCTACATGAGTCCCGGTGGAATGCGTTCTGGCAAACGAAAAGTTACCACAAATGTTCAGGGGTTCTAATGTTATGAAAAGCTAAAGGTCCCTTTAAATCATCCATCATATCAGGGAAAATTCACTTGTCAAACTAGACGTACGTCACAATGATGATGATGATGATGATGATGATGATGATGATGATGATGATGATGATGATAATGATAATGATTATGATAATGATGGTGATGATGATAATGATGGTGATGATGATGTGATGATGATGGTGATGGTGATAATGATAATGATGGTAATGATGGTGATGATGATAATGATGGTGATGATGATGGTCATGATGATAATGATGGTGATGATGATGGTGATGATGATAATGATGGTGATAATTATGCTGATGATGATGATAATATGTTAAACATAATTTCACATTTTAAGTACGCCTTAAAGCAAGCCATCCTATCAAATAAAACAATCTAACATGTATCCCCGTTGCTTAATCTCTCTTCTTATGTTTGTTTTGGGTTGTCATTTGTTACATTTTGTCGTAGATAGATAGATAGATAGATAGATAGATAGATAGATAGATAGATAGATAGATAGATAGATAGATAGATAGATAGATAGATAGATAGATAGATAGATAGATAGATAGATAGATAGATAGATATACTAACAGACAGGCAGATAGATAGATAGATAGATAGATAGATAGATAGATAGATAGATAGATAGATAGATAGATAGATAGATAGATAGATAGATAGATAGATAGATAGGGCGGGCGGGCGGGCGGACGGACGGACGGACGGACGGACAGACAGACAGACAGACAGACAGACAGACAGACAGATAGATAGATAGATAGATAGATAGATAGATAGATAGATAGATAGATAGATAGATAGATAGATAGATAGATAGATAGATAGATAGATAGATTATTTATTGATAAAACGATAGATAGATAAATTGATAGACGATAGATCTATATTTAGTGAAATAAACAATGAAAATCAAAACATGTTCTCAATGACGTTTGCAAAAATCGTAAGGCTCGTACTTGTTGATAAGATGACGATTTTACTACCCCAAGTCGAAATTAGCCGCGGCTGTACTGCAATCTATTCTCAAACGGCTCTCTTGTTTTTCTGCCCTAATTCCTATACCGCACTGAAGTGTGAGATAAGCATTGTGAAAGTATAGCTCGATTTAGATCTCTAAAATTATTACATCGTTATCATGTTCCTTTGCGCTCCCTTCTGAGCATGGAGCTACCAGTGTAGCTGGTCACCTTCCTGCACTAAGCATTCGTATGCTCTTATTGTGGTGGTTTCTGTGGCGATTTGTTTTACATGATGAGGTTGCCAACCTCATACACAACCTCCTATTAGTCGCCTTGTATGCCATGTCTGAGGCTGCAGTGGGCTTATTCTTTCTTTGTCTCCTTAGCTACCCCCGGGAACTACATGGAGCAAAATTATTCAGCCGTAACTTATAAGTGAGCGTCTGACTGACAGAGTGGTTACAGCGCCTGGTCTGTCGTGGCAAAGGTGCCAGGTTGGATTCACGGTATCGAGAAGCTCCAGTCTTCCGAGCTGTAAATCAGTACCTGGCTTTGTTCTTGAGTTAGGGTAGGAAGAGGCAGCAAGGAAGGAAACGGGCCACCTCACCTCTCGATGCTGTACCTAGTATAGTGAAGTCTCTAACACTTCACTCCCTTAAGGCAGTATTTGATATGGAAGTACGTTTACCTTTGAACGTTATAAGTATATCGAGATATTGAGGCGGTGGCCAAGAACAAGGTGTTAAGTTGGAAGAAGATTAGGGCGAAGTAAGAGAGAGAGAGAGACGTGAAAAAAAGAATACGAAAGCGGTTAAAGAAGAAATCACGACATCATAGGACAAAGACAGATAAGGTCAAGGACATAGATGAAATAAAAGAAATAAAATAGACGAGCTAGTCCCAAACCTGATATTGCAAAGGGGAGTAAAGTGTTAGAGGCTTCACTATATGGGATTCAGCTTTATGATAAGGTGTGACCTGTTCCTTTCCTCACTGCCTTCACTTTCCCTTACTCAAGATCAGATTCAGGTACCCGTTTACATCGAGGTGGACTGGAGCGTGACACAACCTGGTTTCGAACCCGATAACTTTGCTCACTAGAAGCAAGCGCTCCAGTAATTGCGGCACCCAACGCTCGAACGATAGATTGCCTGTTCTGAACGGTGTTAATTCACATTTTAAGCAACACGCTCTGTATTTTTTAGAACGTAATCCTAAACAATCATACAGAAATCCTACAACAACCCGGGCTCATGATATCCAATGCAACACACATGACTCAAGATGGCAAACTTCAGCTCCCCACTACTCTTCACGACACCAGTGGAACGAAAAGGTAAAAAGTATTACACGATGGCTTTAGGGGCCGTGCTTCAAAGACTGAGGTGCCGCTTAATCGCCCAGCCCCCTTCTGTATAGCCCACTTCGATAGAAATCCTAAATCCGCCACTGTAACGAAGACGTGAAAGTGCGAGCCTGTGACTAAAATTAGCTTTTCAAGAACAGTACAAGTGTGCTGTTCTTGTGTAACCACATCTACGTTTTTTTTTTATTTATTTCCTTTAAATTCATGATCTGTCTGTGGCATCTCTCATCGCGATACATTTTTTTTTTCTCACGAAGATAGAACGCCATGTTATCAGGCTGCTACCTCTTTTGAGCTGACATTCCAGGTGTGGTAACGGCGGAGAAACTTAAAGGACGACATTGCGAAACAGGGAATCCCCTACAGAGGATTGAAACGATGTGTCAACATTATGATAAGGGTAAAGGTAATACCTACTGACAAGAACCACTTTTGTCAGTAGTGAAACGTCGAAAGCTTGCCTGGTTTGGGCATGTAACTCGTCATGACTCCCTTTCGAAAACGATCCTCCAAGGAACAATCGAAGTTAAACGGAGAAGAGGAAGGCAAAGAAAATCCTGGGCTGATAACATCAAAGAATGTGCAGGGCACGGTTTTTCCACACTTGTACGCATTGCTGAGGATTAGAGAGCAGTGGAGGACCCTGTCTGCTGATGCTTCCACCATGGCACCCCTACGACCCATGACGGGTTACGGGTTGAGATGATGAATACCTATAGTATGTACTACCGTAGGGAAGTGAAATGTTACAGATTTCACTATACTATGTCTTAGCTTTGTAAGGTGGGTGATTGGTTCCCTTCCTCGCTGCCTTTACCTTCCTTAACTAAAGAGCAAAATAAGATACCCTTTTTACAGCTGGATAGACTAAAGCATGACGCTACCAGATTTTGAATTATGTTATTTTACCTCGAGAAGCAAGTGCGCTACTCATCCTACCACTTGGTGCTTACAGCATGATGCGGAGACGAAAACAAGAATCTTACACTATCTATAACAGCGTGAATGAGGAAGATCGTTTATGTTTTACTGGTATGTACAACCATTATATTTGTATGGATGTGAATCATGTGAACAACTGGTAAAACCTATCGCTGTAACAGATATGTGGTCCCTGAAGAGAATGTTCTGCTTTGCACACAGAGCTACCAGATCAAAATAAAGAATGTAGGAAAACAATATAACAAGGTCACTGCTCACTATGTTAAAAATTAGACATGTCAAGTTTATTCAGATTTAACTGAATGAATACGTAGCCGAGTGTAGCACACCTTGAGACAACGAGACATATCGAGAGCACTAGAAGCATATGATAACAGAGAGGGGAGATCTGAAATGGTATTATAAGACGGAAAGTATCTAAAATACTGTATAAACAGGTGATAGAGAAAATAACAAGAATTAGAAGGTGGATAAAAAAGAAAGGTGACCGAAAAAACAGCAAGTAAATAACGTCATCGCATTTAACGACCGTTTCTCGTTGCGTATGTCAATGGCAGCCTCAGACCTAAAGGTCTTTTGTATTTGGACATGCGCCCTAATATAACCGACTAGGTTCAACGGGACGCGCCTCGCCAAAACGAAGCAAAATTTTTTTTTTTAAATAAAATAAAAGATAAAAAATTTAAAAAAACCCCTACGATTTTCTGATAAGAATACAAACAGTAAATTAGTTTAAAGTAAAATGCATGCCCTTTTATCACATATCTTTTTTTTTTTATCATATAGATTAGCTGAAAAAATCAGGACGTTAAAAACCGACTTAAAATACATAATACTGGCCAAGAGGCAGATAGAGAGAAAATGTTACTGAAATCCTACACCTGCTCACAGAATCCAACGTGATACACTTGGCTCAAGAATAAAAAAATTCAGCTCCTCACTACATTTCACGGCAGTAGTGGACTAAAATATTAAAGTATAATGGGACCGTATACTTTAAATCAAGGAGTACTTTATTTTCCCTGTTGATTGATGATAAGATTGATAAAGTTGGATTTTTATTCCCGTTAATGATAATAAGATCTCTATGTGTTGTTTGCTCCACTGTAGTGTATGGAATGTCAACTTGACCTACGCAGTGGTGTGTAGACATGGATTGAGTGTATAATGTGCGAATGATGATAAAGGTTCGTGGTGTTGACAAAAAATGTTCTTTTCTCACACTCATGTATGGCTGGAAGTCATCGACACCAACGACTGTGTACCTTTTCTAAAGTTTAATTGGACGTACACACTCGACAGCACAGATAGTGACAAATCACAGGTGCCATAATACATCATAGTACAGTGGACAAATGGTCTTGCAATGTTACATGGGCACTCATGTAGAATAATTGTATAATGGACTGTCAGTAGCCAAGCACTCAGTATCGCCCATACATATATCATCTGACTTCACTGACTGAGCACGTCAGCTTATAAACAATATTTCAGATGGCTTCTAAACCTAATCTCGTCTAGCGACGATTCTTCAACATAATGTTCAGCACATATTTTTCCATATAATAATATTGAACCGCTAGCAATGGGTTCTCATGTGTAGCAGTGATCTCTGGACTGATCAAGCGATAATACGGGCATCCCTTTTCTCTTCTTGAAAGTCACTACATGTTTTGGTTCCAAGATGGCTTCACTCGTGAGCTGTCACTCACGTTTGGATACAGATAATGAATCTGTCCTAAAGTTAGTCATTCATAAAACATTTCATTGCTCTGTAGATTTGATCATGAACAATTGACTGCAATCTACAGGATATAGTGCTGCTAGGAATCGAAGTCGTTTTCATCGAGTCAAATATATTCTCTTAGACATTCAAATCGTAACTATCGAAAATGGTGGCTTCGATCGAGAGTTCATAAGAGTATCTTTGATTACCTTGGTATAGGAAATATGAAACTGCCATTCCTTGGCAATACGACTAAACACTGGGGTAAAGCATACACGATAGGTTTAGACGACTATCACCTTCCCCACAAATACTGAGATCACTTTTTCCCCGGCGACAGGGCGACATGGAAAAACACAGTCCCTATCAGGACGAAGCCAAATCACACCACTCTCTAGCGACACATCCGCCGAATAGCCTTCGACCTCTCTAGAGACAACAGAACATATAGTTCGACTTAGATATGTAAAGATATACAGATATAAGACAGACTCGTCCTACTCAGACAAACAATACACATAAATTCAGGCCATAGATATTCTGAAGCAAGAACAATCTATTATTACCCAAACAACGAATAAATCGCAGTAAAATGGATTTATTCGCGGAGTTTGATCGAAAGAGCCGACACAACTTTCAAGGGAAGTAACACAATAATGACTTTCCCTTAAGCACTATTTTGCTTTCAAAATATTTGCGAAGATAACAAGAATACCAATGTATAATATTGTAAGATATCAAAGACTGCACGTAACAATTGATCTTTGGTGATTTTGAACATTCACGTTGCGTCTGCATACACTGTGCCCTGGGGAATGCTTTTATTGTCAATAAGTTAGAGTTTGTGTCCTTGCGTTTCGGCAGAAATTTCTTCTTATATTTGTATATTAAATTTTCCCAGTGAAAATAAAAATTTCTTGCAATTTGGGGAAAAACCGGATTCGTGCTAAATTATCCTGGCAATATGAACTTTGCAAACTAGGCCACTCAGGTTAATATTGTTAACGGAAAGGCTGTAAAATATGATTGCTAGAGCAAACACGAAGTACTGTTTGATTTAACCAGTTATGTACACATGAACTTTTGCTTGCTCTCGTCACCTTCCGCAGACAAGAATTATTGTTTGATTTAGCTAGCTGACACAGGCGCGAAATATTGTTTGATCTAGCCAATTTACGTAGACACGAACTATTTTCTGATCTACCCAGCTGACGTACAGACGAACTACTGTTTGATATGGTCAACAGACGTACTAATGTTTGATCTAGCTAACTGGCGTACTAACTGACTTTTGTTTGATCAAGTTAACTGACGATCACATGAACGCTGACGTGAATATTGAATATTGTTTGATTTAGTCAGCTTACTTGAACACAAACTATTGTTTGATCTAGCTAGCTGACGTACACAAGAACTATTGTTTGATCTAGCAGACTGACACGCACATGGACTATTGTTTGATGTAGCCATCTGACGTGAAAATTGGCTGTTGTTTGATTTAGCCAGCTTACTTGCACACGAACTATTGTTTGATCTAGCTAGCCGACGCTCACACGAACTATTGTTTAATCTAGCTAGCTGACGTACACATAACACCGCAAATTTACCATTGCTAGATGGCAGGGAGGATAGTGTGATTCGCTTGGGTTAGGGAAGCAGACAGCAGCGAGAAAGGGAACTGTTCACTCTACCTCATAAAAAATGGACATATATGGTGTAGTCTCTAACACTTCATTCCGCTACGGCAGTTTGCTATTGGACTACCTATACTATATTATTGGTGACATACCATGTTTCGGACCCTGGAGCAGGACAGCTTTTATGTTTGTATTGAGCAACCTAATGTCAACATAAGAGGAACAGAGAAAGCACGTTTGGCCGTCGCCAGTTACGATTCCTTGAATAACTCTATGTAGCTACCAACAGAACTTTGGAACTGTTTTGCAGGGAAGAACATTCCAGCACCTCTGATTCATGCTATACAGAGCTTCTACAAGTCTTGCAGAAATTATGTGAGGACAGCAAACCATAAGTCAGAAGAGTTCAGGACCACCACAGGTGTAAGACAAGGTGATATCCTATCACCTTACCTCTTCATACTCCTTATGGACGATGTCATCAAGGCATGTAAGGAGAGAACAAGAAAGTATTCAGTGGGGTACTGGAAGATGAGACAGGTCTATATTTCGGAGCTGGCATTTGCTGATGATGTTGCCCTGATTGCTAAATCAGAGGCACATCTCCAATCCAACCTGCAAGTCTGGAAGGAAGAGCTGGAGAAGAGAGGGATGGTCATAAGCAGCTCTAACACAAAATCCATGGTGATATCACGAGAAGAAAGAAGACATCAGATTAAGCTGGGAGAACAGGTCCTGGAGCAGGTCGACCACTTTAAATACCTCGGAGCTATTATAGACCGAAAGGGAGGCATCAAAGAAGAGTTGGCCACTCGAAAAGCAGCAGCTGGGAGACTTTTTCAGGCCATAAATCGAGGATTCCTCAGCAAGAGAGAGGTTGGTAAGAAAAAGAAGATGGCTGTATACCGCTCCACCTATGTCCCAGTCTTGACATATGGATGCGAGTCATGGGCAATGACTACAACCCATAAAAGCCAGATCCAAACCTCAGAAATGAGGTATCTGAGGAAGGTGGTTGAAGTAACAAGAAGAGACATGGTGCGCAACCAGACGATACGTCAAGGCCTTAAATCCTACCCCCTGCAGACCCAAGTAGAACAGTCCCAATTAAGATGGTTTGGCCATGTCTGCAGAATGGGAGAAGATCGGATACCACGACAAGCATGGGAAACAAAGAGCCAAGGATCCAGACCCTGAGGACGACCCAGAGTCCGCTGGGAGGACAACATTAGACAATCTTTGAAGGTTCGAGGACTAGATAGAATGGAACCAGGCCAGGAGGAAGACAGCCGATAGGATAGTCTGGCGCTCTCTCTTCCAAACCTCTACACCTCACGGTAGAAGGGGAACGACTAAGTAAGTAAGCTACCAACAGCTGACCACTGCTTTCTTGGAACATATACCAGCTGACGTCTGAGAGTGTACTAAGTGGAACATATACCAGCTGACGTCAGAGAGTGTACTAAGTGGAACATATACCAGCTGACGTCAGAGAGTGTACTAAGTGGAACATATACCAGCTGACGTCTGAGAGTGTACTAAGTGGAACATATACCAGCTGACGTCTGAGAGTGTACTAAGTGGAACATATACCAGCTGACGTCTGAGAGTGTACTAAGTGGAACATATACCAACTGACGTCTGAGAGTGTACGAAGAAGAACAACCTCCCATAAATGTCCTGTGTAATATTTTGAAACACAAGAAAATGTCAGAGATGCCCCAGAGGTTTTACTCTTCACCTGAGAGTCCTTGTTGTAAGATAATACGATGGATAGTTGCAGGAATTTCAAGTTCAACAATCGCCAAAGCTCCTACTGGATATTAAACAGCATATAAGTCTGGTTGGAGACTGGTTGGCGTTTATAAGCACTCAGCAGGTTTCCTGTCACTAGCCGGCAACAGGAACATAGACCCTCTGCAACAAAAGGACACCCTGGCCTTTTATCTCTGATCATTTATTCTAACACTTAATTTCCTATGTAGGTATGGGGTCAGCCTCGCGTGCCTTACAAATGCACTAGCCCCGAATCGTACAGGACTCCCACCTGATTGTGACCACACCTCAAGTCCTTATAGTAGATACGCCACTGTACGTTCTGTGGTAAAGTGGGATGTTATAAATATTTATAGGGGACTTAGTGTACTGACTGAGATCAGCTGTGAAGGTATCTGTATCTAATAAGTGTGGTGTATTACAGATGACCTTACTTGCTACCACATTTATACCTCAGTCAGAATTATTCTGGAATATTGTGATGACTACGTTGAATGTCTAGGGTTATGATAATGATGAAGTGTAATTCACAACAACAACAGACAGATAAACAATTTTATTTATTCCACAACACTTTACAACACTGTGACACTCACACACATAAAACACTCTATAAGACTATCTTAAATGAATCAAGTGTTAAAGGTTAAAAAATATATGTATTAATTCCTTTCAATAATAGATATCCTGATTCAACTACACAGTGAACCAGGAATCACAATCAAATGTAATTACAAGTTATATGTACACAATTTATAGTTATGATCTTTGTATTGACATATTTTATTATTATTATCCTATGTGTGTAAGTTGTGAAGTGGTACTATGAGGTAATACTGGCTTGTTCAAGCTTGGTTGTTGTTTTTCATCATGACTTCAAGTGTTTGCTTATGGTGGAAATAGTATTGGGAAAAGTTCACAGTTCCTGTCAATTGAAACAATTTATTGTCCCTCTTTCTTTAATATAATGTCAATTTTAGAGGGGGGTACATAAAATTGAGCTGCTCTGGCCACAGAATCTTATCTTCTGTGAGGGCGGCAGGACACAGACTCCTCTGCTCGCTTGCTTCACCGTGTTCTTGAGACACCTCACTGGTCGCTATCTGGACCAAGGGGTATGCTATCAGCCTCTGGATTCAGCAAAACTCAGACCAGGTGCTGCTTCAATAAGTTAGGACCACGGTCCCTGAAACAAGAAGGTTGTACCTCCTACTTCATAACTAATTTATAATCTATTTCCACACTGAACACAATACATAACAAACACTGAGTTCAGAGCGGTAGGCCAACTGCTAGCTTCATCTGAAACAATTTACACCAGTATTCTTCTCCTTAATGGTTACTACGCCTCTGCAATTCCAGCATTAGTTCCTTCTAGTCAATAAGATAGGTGTCAGTGTACTATTTGGTGATCCCATGCATTTATACTTCTCTCCGACAAGTTTTGTTCAGGTTGGAGCACTATCTAGGCTTTGCCCCATGTTTGCTACTGAACCACACACATATACAGACATAAATTATCAATTCACATTCAATTTTCATCAAAAAGATATCAAATATGTCAATCTTACCACAATTCATGGAAATAATAAACAAATACGTTGACTGGCGATGAATTATGGCACAAATTCCGATCTGCCTCTGTCCCAGGCTTTTATTTAGAAAAATATGACCTGGATCTCAACGCACTGTTTCTTAGTAAGTTTATTTTAAAATGTGGCACTGAACAGACGCTCCTAATTGACTATATCAGCGGGTCTAGCCAATAGGGCCATGTTTACAAAGCTTTCGAAAAATTTACCCTTCCTACGTTTCCCCTAACAACCAAAAATAGTATTTGCAATCCGACTAATCATGTTTAGCCTTACATATCATTCCCGCCAATCAAATCGGATTTAACATGGTGGCGTATTTCCCGTGAGATGGTGGTTTCAAAACATGCCACTGTGCGATTATGATTTGGTGTTGTCTGAAAGCACCACTCTAGTATTATGGCTATAATTTGTTAATTCTTAAACTAATTTCTTAACACCTAACATATTCTTTGTCAGCAAGTCCTAAGGCACCCAAATATATAAGTTTTAATGGAGCTAAGTGGCTGCGTTCAAAATATGTATTTTCTAGGATAGTCGTGTATTTTTTATTTTTTTCGATTTAGAACCTGGATTTTCGACTGTTCTGTCAGACTAATGTCAGGATTTCAGACGTAAAACAGTATTGAGTCATGTTTCCTAATAAGCATTAACCAGGTTTTTTTAAAACCTTACCGTGTATTGGTAGTGTTTTTTATCACTGTCTATTTGAAAAAAAAAGTTAGTGCTTCATGCCTTACGCTTGGGGTGGCATTAATTTTATATCGCGAGACGCGTGTTAGTGTTGCCGGCGTTCTTCCGTTCAGCCCTCTCTCTTTCTATCCTAAGTCCATCTATCCTTTCGTTTATGTTAACGTAGTGTATAAAATGAAATTAATGGAATATTAATCTAGGTCATTACGCAGTGTGTCTATCTCAAGGTTTTCTTAGAAATACAGTACACGTTTTATTGTTAGAAAGGCGTGTATGCTGCTGTAGGCTTTACTAGTAAACGTGAAAGCGTGAGAACATGCAGACGAAGCAGAAAAAGGGGGATCTCGAGTACAGTCATTGTGACAGCACTGTTCTTTACCATCCTTCTTTCCCTTTTATTGAATTTATGTGTTAGGCTTTACATTTACCTTTTAATTTATATATGTGGATTTAGAATGTTTCACGACAAATTCTCCCCTCTTAAAACAGACGTTATATGTCAGTCTATAATTCTATATACACATAGAGAAATTTATTATTATTACTGGGGCTTACGGTGATTTTCATCACACGGATGGCGGCTTAAAAAATCCGCATCACCGGTTCGCTAATTTTATTTTTATCATGGATTAATGCAGGTGGATCAATTCAAAGTAGGCACGACTCAAGAAATCTGCCCCAGACCTCTGCAATCCAAGAATCCATTTCAGATATGTTACTGTACAGCTGCAAGTGTTACGGCTTGTCTTACTACTGCTTAGCAATCAATATTCCCCTTTTTTTTCTGAGTCTGCTCAACGACATGTCCAGAGAAGATTAGATGTTCCTCAAATTGTACGTTATGAGGAGTTGATCTATATGGTGATATCTGAGTTGTGGAGTGGATCCAATAATTTTCTCATCATTCTAGAGAAGACACTAGGCGCATTCTTCAATCCAAATGGCAATCTATTAAACTCATAGTGTCCCTCTGAGGTACTAAAAGCTAGGTATGGTCTAACCTCAGGCTTTACTGGAATCTGATAGTATCCTTTACTCAGATCCACTTTTGAGAAACATTTAGCTTTATTTAGCCTGGCAAACAACTGATTTGTATCCGGCAATGGATCCACCTGTCCTTCTGTAATAGCATTCAGTCTCCTGTAATCTATACAGAGTCTATGTTCTCCAGAGGGTTTCCTTAAGAGCACCACACTGGAACTATACGAAGATTCACTGTGTGAAATAATTCCTTCCTTCAACAAATAGTCTATCTCTTCCTTCAAAGCTTTCTCCTTAGCAAAAGGAATCGAATAGGGTTTCATACAGACAGGTGTGGGGTCTATCAGTTTCATATCATATTCCAATAAGTTTGTATGCCCCGGTCGGTCTGTTAACACCTCTGTATGATTATCTAGAACCTGTTTCACTCTCTCTTTCTGATTTTTCGTTAAATGTGTACTGATTTTCACCTGTGCCGCTGTCTCACAGGGGTGTAATGGATATTCAAATGATGAAAGTGGTTCCTTTTTCATCTCCATGGCAATGGACAAAGTCAACAAGTGTGTCTCTTCCTGATTTTCTCTTTCCAAGTATTTCTTCAGGAGATTCACATGATAGATTTTTTCTTTCCCCTTCTTATCTATCTTATAATTGGTTCTAGACACCTTCTCTAGAACTGTATATGGACCTTGCCATCCAATTTGTAACTTATTTTGACTCCCGGGGAGAAGAAGCAGTACCTTCTCTCCCACAGCCAAATCTCTGTCTTTAGCTTTCCTGTTGTAATAGGCAGCATGTTTCTTCCTGGCTTGTCTCAAATTTTCATTGGCAAGTTTCCAGCCAGTTTTTAAACGAGTGGTCAGCTAATTCACATATTGGTATGAGGATGTAATATTTTCCTCTGCCTTTTCATCAGTCCATGTTCTTAACAGCGCTTCATATGGACCTTTAATTTTGTGGACCTATTTGTCCATGCTCATTTGAAATGAAATGCTACAGAAGGATGTTGAGAATACCCTGGACAGAAAAAAAGACCAACAGAGAAGTACTGCACTCACTAAACGTACAGGAACATTGGCTCCTAAATACCATCGCAATAAGGAAGCTGAAATTTTTCGGTCATATAAAAAGACATAATAGCCTGGAAAAAACAGTGATGGAAGGCATGGTCCCTGGAAAAGGGGGAAGGGGTCGATCTAGACGACGGTGGACCCAGGACATCACAGAGAGTCTGAACTTGTCTTTGGCTGATGCAGGTCGACTTGCCCAGAATCGTGATGCGTTCAGAGCAGCTGTAATGGAGACAACGTTCTGGAAAGAATACGTCACATGATGATTTGTCCATGCACCGGTATGGTCTCTTCCACTCGAAGCTCTATAGTGATGATTTTTCTTCCCAGAATTATCATGCACAAAACGACCGCTACCAATTCTTTTCTTGGGGCTTTCTCCCCACTTAGAATTCTTGATGAGAGATTTTCCTTCTAATTCTTCTCTTCCTCCAGTTTGTTTAAGTCCGATTGAGGGATTTTCGGCTTATCCTGGGGTAAGACATCTTTTTGCACTCTCTGCATAGTGGCCATTGTAAAACAGTTAATTGAAGCTTGTCCGTGAAAAGGGGCTTCCCATTCCACTTGGTCCACTTTATTATTCTTTTTATTGTCAGTGTCAGGCCTGCGTTTGCCCCGTGGCGTGTCCAGGTCCTGATCAATGTTCCCACTTGTGGGTGTTCCCTCATGTGCTATGCTACATCTTTCTACAAAATTCTCAATGTCCCACCTTGCCTTGGGCCAATAATAATTGTGAGCCATCTTTTGGATGATGGTACCAATTTTCTCATGGTCCCCATCTTGTTTCACATGCAGGCTCCTTATTAATTCTGCCCTATATGTCTTTGGAAGAACCAACTGTCCGTGACCATTGGATCTAGTTCCGGCCTTCCGGTAAATCAACTTGTTTTTCATGTAAAAATTTCCCTTGCCTGGAGTTGTATGACAAGTTGACAATTTCCTGAAACAAGGCTTGAGGGTCTTATCCCCAGCCTGTGCCTTCCTCATCTCTTCTGGAGTGGTATCTAACATAATATCCTCCTCCTGTCTTGAGGTCGACCTGACCTGAAGGGTTGCCATATACACAGGTTTCCTTCTGCAACGGTCAGTGTCATGATTGTCCATCTGACAAGTTTTACACCACCTTTTTCCTTGGTTGAAAGATTTTCTTTCATCATATTTCCTTTCATCGAATTGTGGGAATTTATTTTTATTTTCATACCGTGGCCTATCAAATTGGTGCTTACCTTTGTTTTGATCTCTAGGATCAAATTTATTAAAGTTCTGTGGTGCCTTAAAATTTTCTACCTGTTTCTTTTTTATTACCTGATACCTCTGCCTGAGCTGCTTGATACCTTTCATCGACATTTAAGTAGCTCACCCAGTCTCTCTGCAACCTGTGTTCCATGAGAAACTTTCTTCAGGTCAGTCTGGAGCCATGGAACTCTCTTAGTTGTTCTATAAGGACCATTTCCTTAAGATTTGGGTTTTAAGAAGTCCATTTTCAAATAAATTCTTTTTCCTTCACATTTTTTATCTAAACAAAGAGTCCCTTAGATGTTTTGGGTCCCTCTCGATCCGGGCTTTCGTCCTCTCCCCTTTTTTTCTTTCCCCCCCCCCCCACTATATCCCCCTGAGAAACTCTAAGCTCACTCTTTTTTCTCCTTATCCCTTTAAGTTTTTATCTTTATCTTGCTTCCTATCTGTATTTTCCTTGGTTTTTTTTTTTTCCCTGATTTCCTTTTTTTCTGCCATTTTTATCTAAATGAAAGTTCTTTTGTTTTGATGTTTTTATTTTCCTTTTAGAGTTTCTTTCGGATGGTAAAGTTTCTCCCCCTTCTTCAGGAGAGGATGACCCTTTCATTAGTCCTTATAGCAAATATGGTTGACTTCCCCCCCCTTTTTTGTTCCTTTGAGACATAAAAATTCTCTGAAATGATCTCTAATTGGAGTCTGGGGTCCCTAGATTGGGTCAAGGATTAGCTTTTGATTCGAGCCTCCCTGAAGGAAATCTTGGTCGCTCAATCTGTCAAACCTTTAGTGGGTCCCCCACCAAGAATTTATTTCGGCCTCACTAAGATCTAATTTTCATCGGTCTTTTTAATATATCCCCTTACGTTTATATTTGTCATTTCCAAGTAACAAACGGCCCAAACATAATTTGCGTCATGGGGTACTTTGGGGGAGCAGTCTCAGCAGGTCGTTCAAATTGTGCGAGGGCAGATTAAAAACATAAAAATGAATTTTATAGGTCTCAACCACACAACACATCAAAACCAAACAAAGGAAAACACGGCAGCGAGCATCTAAATTAATACATATCGGAACTTATACCATTTTATATTACATATTTATCGGAGAAGTTCCATCTCGGGAGGCATATCAGTGGTAGTGGATGATATACAATATATATAGGGGAACTTTGTTACTGCTGAGATACTGTGTGAAGGTATCAGTATCTATACGATGTGATTACAGATGCTTACTTGGCTACCACATTTATACAACCTAAGAATTATTAGGAAAAATGTGAAGATACGTTGAATGTTAGGGTATTTATGATGAATGTAATACAAACAAACAACAGACAGATAAACAATTTATTTATTCAAAACTTTAACAACACAGAGAACTCTTACTAATTAAGACGTTCCTTCAGTGAGGTGTAGAGTTTAGGAGAGAGCGCGCCCAGAATTCTATCAGTGTCTTCATCCTGGCCTGGTTCATCTAGTCTCGGACCTTCAAAGATTGGTTCTAATGTTGTCCTCAGGGATTGGCGTCGGGGGATGGATTGCAATGTATAAGTTTGTGTGGAGCGATCTTCTCCAATCTGCAGACTGGAAACAATCAAAGTTGGGGATGTTTATTTGGGTCAGCGGGCAGTGCTTTAAGTGCTAGGAGGATCGTCAGGTTGCGGACAGATCATTCTGTTACTTTCAACCCTTATCCTAGTAACCTATTTTGGAGGTTTGGAATGTTATTGTGGGGTTGAAGTATTGCGAACGCCTACATTATGTCAGAAGGGACATAGGTGGAGTGTGGTATGGTATACCAGCCATCTTCGTTTTTACCAACTCTTTAGTGAAGGGAAATTCCACGATTTAGTTTGGCTGAAAAAAGTATCAGCGCTGCTTTTCGAGTGGCAACTTTCAAAGAAGTCCTATTGATATCCTAGCTCGGATAACGTGTCGACTGTCAAGACTGTTTCTCAAACATTATGATGTTTCTTTCCAAGGATTTTGTTTTTAGGAGTTCTTTATGTATCCCTTTTTCCAGCTCATCTTCCAGATTGAGGTTGGATTGGAGAAGTGCTCTGATATAGAATCGGCAACCTAACAGCAAATGCAGTTCCGAAATTATCGACTGTCTCATCTTCAGAACCCACTGAATATTTCTGTTCTCTCCTTCAGCCTTGATGAATCTTCCATAAGCGTATGGAAGAGGTAAGGTGATAGGAAATCCCTTGTTCTAACCGTGGTGGTCCGGAACTCTTTGGTCTTATGGATTGCTGTCCTCAACATAATATCTGCAGACTTGTAGAATGTTGTATAGCAGCATAGAGGTGTGCAGGAAAATTATCTAGCCAACAGTCCAAAGTTAGTCGGGGACCCCAGTAAGCCTATTCAGATTAGATGCCCAAGAAGTCTAAATAACTAAATGGCATTTCACTCCGATATGCGTGTGACGATAGGTTAGAGTACAACGGTTTGCTTCGGAATCCGCACTGGACCTATCCAAATTGTGGTAGTAGGCGTCGGATGAATGTAAGGATAAGCTAGCTTAAAGGGACACTGAGAAGGGATATGTTCTAGGATTCACATAGTCGTTTTGTACCTTTTTGAAAAATGGTGTTCTGGATGGAAATCCAATCTTGGTATGGTACAGTTGCAGGAGTGTCGGATTTAAGATTAATAGGTCGCTGAAGTATTCCTACATATACGGTGAACAACCTCAGCTGATTAGCCAAATGAATGTCATCGTGTTGCATCAGAAAATTTTATGTCTCTTCACCAATTGGTAACCTTTTTTGTGTCAGTGGTTATTCATTTTGAAGCATCATTTCATGCTCACATCCAGGATTTTTGAGAATTTTTTTCATCTTTACTATATTCTTGGGGCAGAAGCAATTTGCCATGCTTGTCCATTATAAATTTGAGAGGGAATAGTATAATCATTTATGTTCATTAAGAGGTACTATATGAACAATTCTGTTTTTTGTGCTCATTTTAAGCTTTTCCAAATTCTTCCGGACTTCTGTTTAGCAGCTAGCACTTTGTTCTTTGCTTATGTTCTGACTGTCACATATTATTTATTTTTCCATTTTTCTGTTGTGTTTTTAGCACCTAAATAAAATTTTCCATGCCATTTTCATTCTCTTATTTTACTTTGACTTCCTCTGTAACAAGGTGTCTTTACTAGGTTAGTCGGAATCCAGAAGAATGAGCGCTGTCTTTATGATATCTGAATTTATTCAGAGGGTTTCAAGTCACGGTGTACTTCTGTGTTGCTCGCTGCTGTCGCAATAAGCCTGATATTGTCTTATATTTTTGGCTTTAAGGTTAGTAGGACTAATCATCATTTCTCTGCTCGTTTATTGTTTTGCGTGGATGTTGAGGCGAGTTTAGCTGAGAAACTCTTTCAGTTTGTACGTTTGATTGGTTTAGCAGGAAGGTGATTCAATTCCAATCTTCTGGCCCCTCTGCTTTGCATACGGAATATTGCATGAGATTATTGCACAAGGCACGTGTACATGGAATCCTCGCTTCTGGATGGTACACCTCTAGTGTAAGATGTATGCGCTTATGGTGGAATTTTGGTTTGTAATTATCAGATCTGTCATGCCGATTAGGAGATCGCTTACTTGTCAATGAGAGTATCTCACTATATCGAACACACACCCATCTGCTGGTATTTCAATAGGCATTTAAAATCTGCGTAATAATTCAATCGGCAGTCTCACGTCCTTTGAAAGCGCTCGACGCTTCCTCTTGACTCTGCTTCTATCTATTTGGCCCATAATCTGACAGGTTGCTATGGTATTATTCTTATAGTAAAACAACAAATGCGCTCCGGAGACAAATTTCCATCCTAGAAACACAATAAATGCTATATTGCACCCAGCCCGCTTAGTTTTCGTTGGGTCCACTGTAGAGCAACTATGATGCATGAGATCTGAATGACAATATTATCGATAGAACAAGAGGATTTTCTGTTATAGAATCATCACTTCACCAGTTTTCTTCCATTATATTTGTGTGTCAGATCCTATACGTAGTGTCTATATATAGTCGACGAACTCCTCAGTGGATTTCTTAAGTAGTAGCGTACGTAATCAAGAAAATAAAGCAATGTGAAGGCTGAATTGATTGAAGGTGGAGGGGAGCTCATACGTTAAGAGGGCCCACACTTATCACTTTGACACTCACCCAATACAACAACTAAAGGCAATCTAAAATGAAACGTGTTACAGGTTTAAAATATTAGTAAATTTATTAAATAAAGAAATAGCACACTTAATCACACAGTGAAGGAAACAAAACTTAATACAAGATCAATAACCAAAATAAGTATTAATATAGTAATGAAAAAAACTTCTTAATATCAAGTGTGTAAGTGTGACGTGGGTGTACAAGAGGTATTATGTCAAGAAAAAGTTGGTAGTATGTTAAAAACAAGCAACGTAGTTAGTTATTGTTGGAATAGTAATAGGGAAATTTCAAGTTATGAAATAGCCACACTTATTGACTTTTCAAAAATATAAAAGTCTATTTGAGGGTGAAACTAAAAAAGAGTGCTTGGCCACGAACTCATATCTTCTGTTAGGGCGGAGGCACAGCATTGTCGCTTGTTACATAGAAAGCGTGTGCACTCAAGTAGCTAATGACCAAGGGTTTGTTCAGCCTCTGGATTCAGCAAACTAGACATGATGTGCTTAATAAGTTAGGCCGACCAGAAAAAAGAAAGGAAGTTTGTATCCATCATTAATAATTTAAAATCAATTTTCAACTGAAACAAAACATAACAACAAGAGAAAGAGCGCGTTAGGCCTTCACGAAAAAGACCAAAACCCCGTCAACATCAAACCTGTATATACGTCATCAAAACTACAATTAATAACGACATCGAAATAGACAGAGACTACAAAGGTGAAAAGTATTTATCCTTTTCTTCCCTAATAGACCGTATTAGTTATACTGTTTTCTCATGATAGAACTAACCACAACAAATACAGAATAACATAAATTTCACTTCAATTTACTCCAAAAGATATCAAAATGTCGCAATATTACCAAATTCATGGAAATAATAACAAAACGTTTAGAAGGCGAAGAAAAAAGGACAATGATTGCACTGAAGTATATCAAACGACCAAAATGACTGGAACTAAGTCATGATTTTAGTAAGTTTATTTAAAAGAGGCATGAACAGACGTCCTAATAGAAAATCAGCGGTGGATATCAAACGGGTAAAATTACCACGCAAAGTACCCACTAACGATATCCTAACAACCAAAAAGTATTTGCCAATCCGACTAATCAAGTTAGCCTTCCATCTTACATTATCCAATCAATCGTATAACAAGTGTTTCAAACTTAAGCAGGTTTGAAACCCAACATGCCAGTTCGAATAAGATATTGGATATGTTAGTGACAGCAATCAAGGTAAATTGCTAAAAATATGAAATTCATAAAAACATTTATACCCTAACAAATTCTTAGTCGCAAGACATAGGGCACCAATATAAAAGTAATAATTCGCAAAGAGGGCATGATCAACCACTGAAATAAAAGTTAAGAGTATAAATTAAATTTTATGCATAATCGCTGATCCATGCTATAACTGGACTGATCAGTCAGAAAAATGTCAGGATTGTCGCGTAAAACAGTATAGAGACTGATAAACAGTAAAACCTGATTTATTTAAAACAAACGAATCTTGGACGTGTTTTTTATCCCTGTAATTGAAAAAAATAACGTGCATCCAGCCTAAGCAAGGTGTGACATAAATTATAACGTATCTGAAGACTAGAAGGAGCGACACGTAAGCACACTAATAATCAAGACACTGACCTATCGAAATCTGTTAGAAGATACAAAAAAAACCAACCATACAAAAAACCCCCAACACATTAACCACCTAACCACCCATAAAAAAAAAACCCAAAAAATAAACACAAAACCCCAAAACAACTATCACCTACTAAACAATTTCATACAAACACCCAAAGCAAACACACAACACAACATAACAAAGCAGTAACACCATTAAACTGATTACCCATATACACTTTACACCTCACAAAACAATAAGAACAAAATTTAACAACACATAGATCAGACATAATTAATTAAAAGGAAAAACAAAATACCTTCCATACAAACCAAATTATTAAAGCTCAACTATTACATCCATCCCCAAACATTACAATACTGCAAAAATCAACGGTAAATAATTCCTAGACAGTTAATGTCCCATTAGCCAAATAACGAAGGAAAAACGGATACCGCGACAATATAGCATACTTTCATCCTTACACTTTCGTATATACCCCCCCCAAGTATTTAATGTCCCCCCCTAATCATAACGTACATTATAAAAACCAAATTCTATTTAATCATCCATAACTACCATTAAATTCCCATAAACAAATCAAACCAAAACTCACCTTTATTTTCAACCTCCCAACCAATTAATTTCAAAATCCGAGTGCTAACAAAAACCCCCATAACAAAAATAATTAATAAAATTCTTTCCCTTCAACTATTCCAAAAATTCAGAGGTTTATGCCCCCCCCGTAACAACTAAAAATAGTACACCCCAGACCCCACCTAATACAGTAACTCCTGCAAACATGACGAGTTACTGTGAAATTACACAATATCTTAAAATCACCATGTATTGTCATGATATCGATTCCAACTAACCTGCAGTCATTATTTTTGACATCTAGCATTAACATACATCGTGATGTAGTAAACTATAACAAAACACTGGCCTAGAATACTTAGCATCCAAAAATTCAATATATTCAAGCATACACCTTAATATGTCCACAAATTAACACACCCCCCCACCACACCATTTTTACAATCAATTGGTCCAGACATTAAACCCAATCCATATACATACCACTACCACCCCTAAACCACCCTAATTACCACAATACATATTATCATTACATAAATAACCCACCAATTTATAAGAACTAATCCCATACAAATTCTTAAATTAACACAAATGATTTATTTTTTTTTCATTTCTAAAACAGTGATCAAAATGGTAGAGGACATCTAATTATCATATATTTTAATTTGGCGTTTTGTATTACAGATCTAATAAAAACATAATAATTCAAAATATCACAATAAATATACCAAACCCCCAAGAATTATATCACAATATAAGTAAAATAATCAGCAACTATTTCCAACAGAAGCACTAAATTGGAACAACTCCCCAATAACCATTACCTAAATATAAAGTTCAACCGTGATTAAGGCAACCTAAAATCTTCTTAGAGAATTACTCCCGCAACACGTTTATACTAAAAATATCCACTGAACACAGGCTATACTTTCCAACGAGTGAGGGATGCAGAATATACTTAGCCACATTTTAAAAGACTAAAACAGTTAACATCATCCCTACTAATTGAAGAGCGATAATACAGATCAATACCACAAACCACCATTCAACAAAGCTTAACACAACTTCTCACCATGTCCACAAGACGTCAAAATAATTATGCATATAAAGGATGAAGCTACGCACTACATCTCAACGAACAATGTCTGTCAAGTAATCTACCCAAGAGTTATTTAGCAAAATAATGCCAAAAAACAACTACAATATATATTGTGCACTCCCTATGTGCGCCATCATATAGTCCCACATAGTACACCCACACATATCCTAACAAAACTAACAACCTCGTAAAACAAAAACCAGGAATATAAAAATTAATTGCAAGAAAAAAAGCGGAAATAACATCGAAATGTTACAACAAGAGCGTTCCTCCATAGCAAAAATATGCGTGACTATAATCTACCAAACCCACAAATAAGAAATACCGGCCAATCCACATTATCAATGAAATCAACAAAACCTTTTACCTGCAAACAATGGATCACCAAACACTAATCTTAATAATTCTATCCTCTTACAAATGTCGCTCAATCTAACCACAGATCAAACAAAATTACCCCCACTCTCAGTCAGCTCGAAAAAAAAAAATGTGGTTAGATGATCTTTGAAAAACTAAAATATCAAATTGGACCTTTACATACATGATATTACTTACTCTAACAAACCCCCAACCTTCTAAGTATGTTATTTAAACCTAAATAAAGCTAAAACCATCACACAACCCGCGTAACTATAACAAAATATACGTCTCAAGCGGCATACATTAACCTTGAAATCCCAGGCTTTTTAGGGGATAGCAATTTTGCATCATTAGACCCACTGGGGCAATAATAACCAAAGGAACATTTTGGCATAAATGGACATGAGGAGTAAAAGCAAATAAGAGAACAAGTTTCCAGGAATTGTTACTAGCTATGTCAGATCCTTCGGAACCTATTTTGCTTGATAGAGGCAAAAAGTTGAGAATCACAGTCAAGGGATAGCTTTTGTTGCCAGAATGTTACAGTCTCAAGACAGGATCGATAAGCAGGAATCGCACCGCACCCGGACAGAAAGGAGACTTGTGCGCCATAATAATTCAGCAACTCCTCTTCTTACCGATTAACTAAGGACGGCGAAGCAAATGCTTAAGCTGGGAGAGGGTTAGTCGTTAATCTAAAGGAACCAAATTTGTGTGTGGTTTTCCGTCACCTTGAAAGTTTTCTGCCATTAGCACTTATTAGATTTTGAGGAGATTCTGATTAACGAGTTGCAAGTTAATCATGGTTTTCAGGGATATTCAACGAGGAGAGAGGTTATATTCTCTCCGTAGAAAGACCGGCATAACAGTGCTACAGGAAATGCTGTAGTATTTCATAAAGGTTACATGATAGACTTATCTTTCTTTTTGTCTAAATATAATTTGTTCTGGAATTTACAACAAAGTCTATGGCTTGCCTGATTGACGTATTAGTTGCTGTGGTCTATAAGAGTACTTACTACAGGCAAGTTCTCGATCCTTCGCTTTTTTCTTTAAAATAATCAGCATGCATATTTGGCTTGTCTAACTATTCTTTGCCCGTATCAATGGTTTATAACGTTTAAGTGGTCAGTACGTTAATAATGGTATGATGAAGGACAAGACTCACAGCACCTTTCTCATATGTAGGTCTTATACCGATAAATGGATTTAACATTTACGACCTAGTATATATGGCATGTAGGTCTTAACTTGGAAGCTTTGTATAGGAGTTTCTTCTTGAGTCACCAAACCGAAAATCACTACCAATTTGTTTCTGGGGTTGTTTAAGGTTAATTACATTGAGGACATCGATTTTTATAATCAGTATGAAAAGTCTGACGAGGGATCGTGGTAATTCTGGAGTTATCAACATTTCTTTGTACTCGTGATAGTAGCCATAGTACATTTGAGCGGGACTGTCTGTGAAACGGGGTCCTTACTACTTAATAATATATATTTTTCATTCGGCGTAGTTTGGTGATAAATGTCTGATTCTTTCCACGTGTGGGAGTTTCTTTAGGTTCTGGTCGGTTGCCATAATGTTCTTTTGGGTTTGGGTGCTTCTATTATGTGGCCTTGTAGAGAGCAGTTGCCGTTTGACAAACTTTTTTATGTCTAATTTTCCGGGCCAGAAAAACACGATGTTATTGGATGATGGTGCCATCTTTGGTGTTCACCATTAGAAACATGTGTTTGTCTATAAATGATGCTATATTTCGATGGCACTACTACCTGTCCACACGGATTTTGTTTATCGGTAGCCAAAGTAGTCATCATCCAATGATATCTCCTTTCCTTGGAGGGTCTGGAGTTTTAGGGTTTTTAAAAACGGGCTTCGTGAATCACAATCAGAGTGATTTCGTTACGACGCATGTTTTTGGTGTTCTCCTCTTTTTTAGGAGAGACTGACCGAAGCTGGAGGCCTCATTAAATAGGTCGTTAATTTCAGTGTTATGGTTGTCCATCGACAAAATTTAACTCTTATCCTTGGTTATTTTTTACCAGGTTTTTCTTTCAACTTTTTTAATATTCACTTTGAGGAAAACTTCAACTCATTTGAGGCTAAGCAGTTTGTTATTTTTATGAATTTGTTAGTTTTGAGGGGCCTTTATTGATCTATTTGTTTCTTTTCGTGAGTACTTGTGGTGCTGATACTCTCAGCGAATTTTATCTAACAGCCTCTCTGCGCCTGTTCATGAAGGAATCTTTCTCAAGCTGTAGCTGGACTCTTCATCTGATTCAATGGTATCTTCTTTGAGCTCTTGGTTTTCCAAGAAGCCAATTTTCATAACGTTACAAACGGCGGAGAAACTGGTGATAGGTTCACGGACAGTTTCGATTCCTAAATTATATTTATAAAAAACTTCGTTCTTTCCTATTTAACGGGAGAGTGTTAAAAGGTTCATAGAAGTCTGGTCACCCGCTATTTTGGAAAACAATCCATAAGCTGTTCCCCGACGTCTGCGCACTATAACTCTATCTTTTTACACAACGTAGTAGCTAAAAGATCAAACTGTTAAATATCCTTCACTGTATTTTTTTCAAAATGTGTTAATGAAACCTAGTGAGGTTGAGGCTCCCTGACTAGACGTGGCAATGAGGACATGGGGACGCCATTTTCAGAGATGGTTGAATTTCCAATCCCTTTCGTCGTTTCATGTTCTGTAATTTTTCATCTTTATTGTTCCTCTAAGCAGTCAATTTTTTCTTTGCTCCCTTTGGCAGTCAATTCTTATTTCTTTTGTCTTTTCGGATGTCAATCTTTATTCATCTGCTTCCTTTGCAGAGTTTTTCTATTCTAAATAATTTCATCAAATTGGCGCTTTTATTCGTTATTATAGTTAATGCCCTTAGCTCCTTGTGCTACTTGAGCTTAAATACTTTGTACGGCCTACTTTGTAAAACTGTAAATTTCTTTTTCTTCTATTTTCCTATACTCCTTTCAATAATATTGTCACATTATGAAGTTACAAATTGAATCAAGCATGACTCAAGTTATTTCTTTCGAGTAGACGAGCGCAGCAATTGGCAGATTGCAATTAAAAAGAAAATGGTTCAAACCAAATTAATAAGTTTAGATTTATTTAATTAATAGTGCTCAGAATATCTTCCTATCAATTTGGGTAAAATATATGGGGCTATGGTCCATCGATGATGATCAAGTAAACAGCCACAGTATGTGAGTACTAAGAGAACTTCAGATCCGCGACGAAGCAAATTATGTAGCAGTTGCTTTTGTGGGGAGGATATGAAGGAGTCTCAAAGCATGAAACGGATGTTGTCTCAGAGTGAGGTCACGCAAGAGGTATGGAAAAGCGAAGTGCTGAAGATTAAGAGAGAGCAGAACGATCCTTCGGTTAACGGTCAATTAGTGGTCTATTGTATGGTGTATGGCTGTATAGTGTCTAGGGGAGCAAATGAATGATGGTACAAACAATCAAACCTTTAAGATTTATATCAACAATTAAACAATATAGTAAGTTTTACATTTTAACAAGTATTCCATATAAAATTGTGTCAATCTAGCTTGTTGAGGTCTAAGGCAAACACGCAAGTAGTATTTACAGAAAAAGCAATTTAAAATGATGGACCATCAGAATAACTAAAAGTTATTATGGAATATACAGAACTTCTGTCGGAATCTTACGCTAATTCCCTGTATTTATCTAACGGGAGAGAATGTTATAGAGGGGGCAGTAGTTCTCATACCATACATTTTGAGTATATTATGAAAACCAAGAACCTGTCGAGATGAAGAGGTCTTTACTTTAACTTCGTAGTATGTTGTACGAAAAAAGATTGATAGTATGCAGCAATTTCAGTTACAAATCGCCAAGCCTAACTGTAATCAAAGATGTAAGATGGTTGGCGTGGATGGCGTTGCTACGCAGCGGTTACTTGTCCCGCGGACGGAACCTCGAACTGCACACAGGACCTGGCATTTATCTTAGATCAATTATTCTACACTTAATTTTAGTAGGTATTGGGTCGCTTGCGTGTTACAATTATCCGGAATGATAAGGACTACCTAGCATGTGGCACACCTCACGACTACTCGTAGTACGCATGTACGATCACTATTTTTCTACAATAAAGTGGGTAACACATTTTGTGATAAGATCATCTCTTCTATTCTTTAACTTATATTTGCTTCAGGATGTACAACGTGTTCATTGAACACAGGAAAGAGGCTTATATTATTGAAAATTCAATATATGTCATCATATAAACCTCCTAGTCAGATCCGTTTCATGTGTGGAGTACAAAAGTCTGTTCGACTGATCTTCCATTTTCCAAAAGCGTATCTAACTTTTGTAGTAGGACAAACATAGTAAATATTAGTAAATTCTTTCACAATAAGAAATTAAAAACAAACTGACGTGATTTTGTGAAGAACTGTCAGCTTCTCCGAACTGTCCAGCTGTGATTGATTCATAATACAATTAATTACCAGCTGTTTTTCAGGTATCTGTAAATAATATTAGTTAACGGCAATGATAATCAAAGCCTTTTGCTAATATCACCAGCTAGAATCGTTAAGTTCTACTACTTGAATTCAACTGCGTTTGAATGAAAACCACAAATTTTGACTAATGGGGTTCGATTGGCCCGTTCTGCTCTAGTCAAGCCAATACAAGATTTATAATTTTAATACTGTAATATCAAAATAAAGATATATAAATAAATCCGATTTATTATGTTTTTTTTAATTGATTTTTTGTATGTTTTTTTTTGGTTTGTTTTTTGTTTTTTTTTTTTTTTTTTTTTTTTTTTTATTATTTTTTGTTATTTGTCTTATGTTTTTTTTAGGATTAAAATCTCCTCCGTTTCCCTTTCCATTTATACTCTGTTATCACGTAATTTGAATGTTCTGCTTATTCAGCTCGAGTCCCCAACGTTACTAAAAAACATGTAGAGACGCAGAGGTGTTGGTCGTGTGTTTTAGAGAATTAAGTATTTCTCATAACTTCACTAATATGGGAAATTCATAATTAAAGTACATTTACTCAAGCTAACCTTACTTCATTATACCATCTCATTATGGGGAATTATATGGTTACACTTTCCAAATTTTTGTCTCGTCATCGTCAATAAAAATTTACAGTGATCTTCTCTCTTTTCTTGGAGCCTGTATTTTTACAATAACTACAGTTTTGTTTACCTCAGAAAATTTACATTGGAGGACATAAAAACTGTTGCGTCGGTTTGGCTTGCTGGTATATTGAGTGTGAATCTCTTGGTTGGACTGTGTTAGCGACGCGGGGTGTAGACGGGGGGTGTTAAAAGAATTTGGATTACTAGTTAGATTGTAATCTTGTAATTATCAAAAAATGTAGGATTACTACTAGTTTTGCTAAAAGTGACAGCACGTGTTACTTAGATAGTATCTTGGGGTATCTTGCCTAGTTAATGGTAGCTTTAGACTTTACAAGTGTATACAGCCGATTGGCCAGAAAGTTAATAATAGTAGTATTTGTGAAAGAAATAAAGAGTGTCAGACTTTTTCGTGAAATCGATTATGGTTAGCAGTGCAACCTAGGTAGCTCGTTCCGACGAAGATGTCTTTTTTAAATCCACGAGATTACGATCATGAGTTGTCAACAACATATGTTTCATGATTCTTTAGTTATTTGTCACCATTATGTCCAAGTCGTGAAGACGATACGCGCAGCATCTGATGGTCGCAGGGTTGAAGCGGACCTGGGAGCGCGGAGCCTGGAGTTAGGAGAGCAGCTTGGCGATATTACTTTAACAGTAGCACACAAACATTAGATTATATTATCTCGAAACGGGGGAACAAGAAAGGGTGGGGGGGTCCAACCCGATACGTCATTTGAACACATCACATAAGAATACAATAATGATGTAATGAGGACAGGATTAGCGAGGAGTTTTAACCATTGCGTATGAATGAGCCGGCGATGTATATCTTACAAATGTGGCAGTTTAATTTTTTGTCGGAGATGAGCATACATGAAGCGCAACGAGGGAAAGAATGAGAAAATACGGGACATAACAAGTTGATTTAGTTAGAACTTATATAATTTTCGTGTACCACGGGGCGTATTATAGCTGTCATGTAGACATGAGACACGCTACTGAATCAATGAGATCGACAACCTATTAATTGCATGGAAGGACGACGATCAACTTTCATTTAGACAGGCAAGACAAACGAGCGCGGCAGAGTGACGCATGTCAAAATGAAGCAAATACTGAGATAGGTGGTTGCCAGAGAATGACCTAAGATTTGAGCAGTCATAGGCGAAACGCCATATAATTTCGGCAGAGCCTATAGGGTAGCGTTTACACTTTGTTGCAGCAGAGTGATAGAAGAGTGTATCGTTTTAAATTTCAATACAGTACTGGCTAAATAATAATTGTGTTTAAAGAACGGTATCGTCGGGAAAAGTCAGCAGAAATCTGAGACTACAATGAGATAACTTAGCAAGAGTTAGAATGACCGCGTTTTTGAGGTAGAGACTTCCAAGGACAGAATGTCACAACTTACTTCAGCTAGAAGGAAGCATATCAAAACAAAGCTCGCGTGTGAAACTAGGGAGTTCGTTTTTATACACTTTATAAAATACATTCATCAAAGTTATGATAAGAAGACTATACGAAGAAGTACTATCGTCCGTATATAAACTGAAGATTTCATAGCACGAAGCTAATTAAAAAAGGACCTTATGTGAAAGGGCAAGTAACGAATACGTTCTTTGTTACCGTAAGGAATCGAACATTATCGTTCAGATCAGGCCGCAGTCCATTCTGCAGCAGCACAAAAACTAACAGAGCTCTAGGGATTTTACTCCGTTCATGAACCTATCGCCCACCAGACAGACACCATTTTGGGAATAACGTAATATAATAACTCTTAGAAACTATCGCCTAATAATTCAATATGGACTTTATATTTTTTAAATGTGGAATCACTAATTATTTGAGACGAAAAGGGCCGGCAACACCCAGAAGTGAGCAAAAGAACATCAAAATGAGGTACTGAAGGGCGGAAAAACACATCTACATGAAAAGGGGATTTAATAGAGACGATTAAACCCATCTGCTGTTGCGAGGGAGATCAATTTAAACCTCGGGCTCATCCAAATCATACGGAGTGAAAACAAGCTTTAATTGGATCTCCAAATCATTAAAGATTATAGTGAGAAGACGTAGGGATGATAGTAGAGCAATAGTAAAGCCATCGTGAGGAAATACGTGCTATTAAGCGAGCGTTTAAAATGACTAAGCTAGATCCGTTAAACATTATGTCTGAAGGGATCTACCCCAGAGAGAGTCGCAAAACGCTTCTGGAAAGGAGATAACGACTGCGTTTATGAGTAAAGGTCACTATGCATGCATGAAGTCGCATGCATTTAGTGTCCTGTGATGGAAAAAGTTTTATCGAAGTCTGCACTGATCAGCACCCGAAGTGTGGGCGAGAAAGGCAAAGAAGGAGCTAATTACTTGTTTATTAGCGGGAAGCAACATAGCAGTCACAACTGGCCGAAATGTGAAAGAGGACTGACATTTATTAAATTCAATTGTGATATTTTTTTTGTAAATAATTCTGAAACAATTTACTAGATATCTGATTTATTATTAAAGTTTGTATCTGATATATTAATAACTGCGTGCTTGAATTATGTTTAAATTCCAGTTACGTTCGAATTTTGTTCTTTTGTGAAATTAAAGAAAAAATTTAATATTTAAAAATCGGTGGGGGAAAAACGAGTGAATAAACATAATAATAGAGACCTTTGGAGCTATGATATGTCTAGGAGCAGGTGACTTATTCCAGCTCTCTTTAATAGTGGGTGGATTATAGTATTACAGATGGGTTGGTGTTATAGTGTAAGAAAGGGTACGTGTGAAGGATGAAGTAAAAAAAATGTGGATATTAGGCTACTTTTGTACCATATGATCAACAGAATTATTAACTATTATGTTCTGTTTCTTAGTACGTTCAAATTGTATAGGGTATGAAATGTGGATGTCGCATGTAATTAAATACAAGGCCACCAAATAAAATCGGGTCTCATCTAAACTCTATGATCAAGTACTAACCAGGGTTAAGATTTCGGAATTTCCATTTTTTTTCACTTTATTTATTCCTGAGGCAAGTATTTTATGTAGGACGTGTAATCAACTGAAATTTTATCAATCAAATAGATATAATTAAATGATAATGAAAAATCGTATAAATAATATCTGTGAAAATTTGTTATATGGATACTAATACAGAGTTTTTGGAAAACTGTATGGATGACGGGTGTTGGTGGGTTCTAATCATGTTAGTATTGATCTATGTACGATATTTTGTTCAGGGTGGTAATGGTGTTCAAGTTTTTATTCACAGTGATTTTTATAATTTATTTATTTCTGTTGCAGAATAAAGAGGCAGTTCTTCTTATTAATGGTGTGTGCTTTAGTCAGTGATCACTTGGCACATAAGTTTAGTGAGGTAAAATGCTGGGTTTCTCAGTTGAGAGTAAACTGTAGATACACCCGTTGTGCTGTCAATGCTAGGTTTTCAATTAGTGAGGTACACTAATAGCCTTCTAGTCTCCACCGTTTGATCATCAGAGCATTCTGGCACTAAGCACTAAGTGCCAACAACGAACTTGAAAACAAATTTGCTAGGTTGTTCGCTATCACAGTATGATACCTCAATAAAACATCATTGAAACGAAGATAGATTTTCTGCGAAGCTTCATAGGCTGTAGACGATAGAGATTCCATGACAGCATTGCATCTGAAATATGTTCATTATTTTCTTTATTATCTAAGGTGGGTCATATGTTCCACTGATTGCAATATAGCTGTGTTTCTTATTCTTGGATATTGATGGTCGTGATGCCATATGATGATGAGAGGCTGATTAGTCTGTTGGTTTAGTGTAGTGAGTCATGTGTTAGTAAAAAATGTTTCATGCACAATAAAGGGCAATCATAGGACGACAGTAAACTCACCGGAGTAACAGTTCAATGAGTCTTGGCACGGTTGAGTTTTTCATTAATTTATTGTGGTCCGCACAGTGACCAATGGTTAGCAAAGTGAGGCACATAAACAGTCTTAACCCGACATTAATACCGATGCGGTTAGAAGATTACACTGCTGAGTAGCTGATTTATATTTCAAAGAGCAGTAAATGTAGGGTGGACAACATCCATTTATTAAACAGCAGGAGATAACCAGATGTATGAGATCAGTTCACTCTCCTTAGTTTGACTTCAGCAAGACAGACACGTCTGCCGAAGTATAAATAATGTCCTCAAAAATATCCTCTAGATAATAAAGGTTTTCCAAACCTAGTTCATTTAACAAAGTAGCAAGTAATGGTCCTTGGTACATTCATCAACCGATGCAGTACAATGCAGCTTCATGTGAGCTGGTAAAGAACATCTTGTGACGACGACGTTCGCAGACAGGCTATGAATCGATATCGCTCACGGACACTAAACTCGATAGAGTTAATGAACTGATGTCAATCTTACCTTGCTCTTCAATGATAATACCATCAGACATTTTCACGCTCACCGACATGTGGGAAAACATAGAGGTATTATTTGATAAACGAAAATATCCATTAAGAGGATACACATCCTGACAGAACTAAAAAATTAGCGGAGCATTCCCCTCTTCAACGGGGAAACGAGGCATCTCTTTCGCCATTCCAAATCGCTCACTCCACTAGTGGTGGGCGGAAACCGATCGACCAAGAAGCAAGACAAGTCATGCGCAGTCCAGCGCAAAATGACCACAGCTCAAACTTAACTGCATTCGATACCAACGCGAGAAGACAATGCTTACCGAGAAAAGTGACTATAAATTTCAAGCAGTTGTTGCCCTTGCGTTATAAAACAGATATTGAAATAAAACGATGTTGCGAGAATTTATCACGCAACATATCACCACCTCCTCCCGATAAAAAAAAAATGTGGAACATATTTTTTTTTTTTTCAATATCAAAGAGCATGCGATAAGCGGCTCAAAACGCACGAATTATGCGCTGATAATTAACTAAATTGCCAAACAATAGGCTAATTATAGAGTGTCTGGTGAGGATATACCTCAACAGAAAAATAAATATGTCTCAAAAAATATTCACATCGGGGGAGGTGTCACCAACACACATCACGTTAGCATGTAAACACAATATACGTATGCAAGTTACTATAATCATCATTAAACAGCATACTCTAATATTGTCTTTAAAAATGGATGTACAAATCTGATAGGAAAATTTAAATAGTACATTCTTTGACATGTAATGACATAAGTACATAGTAAAGTTAAACTACATGACGATCCAGGACATATGCTCTGGTATTCCGTGGGTAAGTACACAATCTAGAACTCGTAAGGTAAGTCCTCAGCTCAACAATGACATTCTGAGAAAGTACAAGCAATATAATGCTAATTAATAACTAATATGCTTCATAAGGTACAATACATTATTAATAATTGTGGCTGTTTAGTAAACTAACGGCCCTTATATTAACTACTCAGTCCTCCTCTATCATCTTAAAAAACGAACAGAAGAAGATGACAACAAAGCACGATAGTGTGTACATATAGAGTAAGTACAGATGTGCTAATCTATTGTAGAAATATAGGTGTGTTATGACTCTGTAATATATGGAAATATAGGACAGAAGTATTAGTTGGAGTCATGTGGGCATCTAGACAAAATGTCAGCCATCACATTATCCGCACCACGGATAGCTCGTACCGTGAAGTGAAAAGGTTGAAGAGCTATAGCATATCGAGTGGATCTCGAACTCTTCAAATTCTTAGTCTGAATAGCTGTAAGAGCTTTCTGATCAGTCTCTAGAATGAAATGTGCGCCCAGGAGGAATCTTTGTAGGTTTAGAATTGACCAAACCATCGCTAACAACTCACGGTCTAAAACCGAGTAGTTCCTCTCTGCCGCATTTAGTTTTCTAGAAATGTACATAACAGGATGCAGAGTATTTGCATATTCTTGCATCAGTGCTGCTCCAATCCCAGTGGATGAAGCATCACTCCGAAGAACAAAAGTCCTATCAAGAGTAGGTAATCTTAGATGGGAGGAGAAGAAAATATATTCTTGATTTGGTACTAGTGAAGATTGGATTCTTCGACAAAGGACAGATTAGGCGAATTTCTTACACAATGTTGAGAGAGGTGCCATGATCGAAGATAAATTTGGAAATAAATCTCCCATAAAATTGAATTAAACCTAAGAGACTCCTAACTTGTTTCTTCGTTTTAGGAACAGAGATGTTCAGTATTTTGGAAGTATTGTGGTCTTCTGTCTTCAAGAGACCATGACCAACACGATGACCCAGGAAAGAGATTTCACCAAACAAACAACAGCTTTAGAAGGTTTTGCTGTCAAAAATTTATTACTCACGTAGAGTGGACAGTAAGTCATATAACCTAAAATAGTGATCTTCCAGGTATCCCTGAGAGACAAGATGTCATCTACGTATGCGATGCCATCCGAACGATGTGACAGAATTCGACGCATCATGCGAACGAAAGTGGCAGGGGCGTTCATGAGACCAAAAGGCATAACATTCCATTGAAATAGACCCCTAGGTGTAGAAAAAGCAGTAAGAGGTTTGGCATGCTCTGCTAAAGGCACTTGCCAATAACCTTTAGACAAGTCAAGTTTAGTGAAGAATCTAGAATTAGAAAGTCTAATCAGTAGAGCTTCTAACAAAGGCATCGGTTCAGCGTCGAACTTTGTGACCTGATTCAATTTGCGATAATCAACGCAAATTCGTATGTTCTTATCCTTCTTCCGGACAATAACCATGGAAGAAGAATATGGTGAAGTCGATGGTTCAATTATATTTAATTGAATCATTTCATCCAATTCCTTTTCCACTTGCGACTGAAGTGTATAGGAATAGGATACGGCCTAACCCTAATTGGATTATTGTCGGTAAGAATTATGTCATGTTCTATGACATCTGTGTGTCCAGGAATGTCAGTGAGAACATCCTGAAATGTTTGTAACATCGACGCGACTTGTCGATGTTCGTCCCAGAAAGATTAGGGCGAAACAGAACACGTTTTTCCAAGATTCGTGGGAATGTAATGAACCATGGGGAAGGGGGAAGTTGACTAGAGAAGGTAGCATTCCTCAATCCTGTATGACAGACAGGGATGAATAATGACCGTGAGGTGCAGGAGCATCATCCGTGGCCTGGAAAATAGGCAGCAAATAGTCCGGACGTTCGTGAAATTCCGAAAGCATGTTTATGTGGAAAGTTTTATGCTTTCCATCAATATCGACCACATAGTCAACATCGGAAATCCGAGAGACTATTGCATACGGACCTTTCCATGCAATAAGAAGTCTATTTTCCCTACTGGGGAGTAGGACGAATGCTTTGTCACCTGGACAAAGTTGTCGTCGACATCTATTCTTGTTAGCAAACTGCCTTGCCTTCTCTTTAGCAATTTCTGATGAAGCAGTTGCTAGCTTACATGCCTCAATGATCTTTTGTCTAAGAGCAATGACATACTCATATGAGGATTGAGTTTCATCGCTAATATCATCGGCAGTGATGCTGCGGAAGATCAGTAATAAAGAATAGGGCGCGTGGACGCGCGCCCAAAGACACGTTCGAAGGGAGAAATCCTGGTGTTCATTAGGGACTTCTCTTATAAGGCAAAGAGCGAGCCGGGTAAAACCTGTAAATTGCGGATGATCTTCAGTTCATCTTACCAAGCAAAGTCTTGAGCGTAGCTATTAGCGCTCAAAACTAACCATTAGACATAGGATGGTAGATACTACTGAGAGATCGTTCAATATGTAAGGTAGACATTACCTGTGACATAGTGTCAGCTATGAGTTGAGTGCCATGGTCTGACAATATTTCTCTGGGGAACCCCAAGCGAGAAAATATCAACCAAAGAGCATCTGCGATATCTGTAGTAGATATGCTCTTAAGAGGAATAGCCTCTGGCCAACGTGTGCACATATCGACACATGTAAGGATAAACTGATGTCCTCTGGCCGACTTGACCTTAAAAGGGCCAATAATCTCTATGGCCCTTTTCTGAAACGGCCGAATAGGAATGTCAGCAGCCTGGATAGGCGCAGCATGTCGTGGTCCTCTAGATTTGACCTCCTGACATACCTTGCATGATCGGCAGTAAATACGAATGTCCTTATTGACAAAAGGCCAAAAGAAAGCCGCCAGGACTCTCGACTTCGTACGGGCAAAACCCATATGTCCAGCACATTGCGAGTCATGAGCATGTTGTAATATTTGCACTCTCATGCTCTTGGGAACAAGAATTTGCGAATGTGCCGACGTAGTCGAATCTTGTACCATACGTACAAGTCGCCGTTTCTCATTGCAATCCAAGATTTTCTATTTGTATCCTGATTCGGATCACCTTTCTTCGCAAGAACGAAGAATTTTTTTAAAGAAGGATCTTCTTCTTGCAATTTTATGAAAGAGTCACGAGTGATTACTACGTGACTATCTTGGCTATCAACTTCATTATCACTATTCAGTGAAGTTTTCGTGGGTTTTTTTTGGTTAGGTAGTGGATTGTGCTAGTAATCTTATAATGTTCGTTGCAAGTTATTATCTTCCAAGCAGCGCATCTGTGAGTGGGTCATCATACCTCACGTGAATACGACCCTACATAATGTCCGCAATAGGATTTAGGTCAACGAGACAAGCAATGACAATCTACGAAAAGAAAGGAGTGGCAATGCGAGATTCAGAGTTAGGATCTTATATACGAGAGGCAAATGTGAAACATTTATAACTCCTTAGCTAGCCAAGAATGGATCTAACAAGCGATGTATAACAACAATAGTGTGATGTGCATACGACGTCGAATCCGTAAGTAGTGAGACCGGAGTTCTTAAGCAGACTCTACTGTAGAATTAAAGAAACTCTCCGTCATGCGCAACCGCAGCAGGAAGAGGGGGAAGTTGGGGTGCCATACAATCAAAGTAGTTATGGTACCGTCTATCGACTAAACGAATATGAATATGGGGGCATTTGTAAGACCATCTACTCAAGTCAAAAGAGAACTAGTGACAGCGTCCAAATTTTATATTATCAACAAAACAAGATTACAGGCTCCTCCGTTTATGTTGTACCAGCATTCGTGTGATAATCATTTTTTTATGTGGTTGAGATCTTACCGATTATATTATACTTGAAGTTATCAGAGTTATTAATCTACTGCCGTAGTTTATTGTTCACTAATTGTAATTGTTTAATCTGTTGAATTCCCAGTTTTACCACGATTACTATCATGTTCACATTGATGCGAACATCTATTTGTTTGGTTCTGAGGTCTTGGCGGAATAACTCTAATTACATATCTCATTATTGAAATGCTTTAATAATTATTAGGGTGATAGTAAGACACTATTAGGTTGTCCTAATATTCCTTGAAGAAGACATACACATGAAATTGGTTACATGATTTTGACAGAAATTACCGCTACTCTTTCTATCAAAATTTTGTTGGAATCTACGAGCAAAGTATTGGCCATACGGAGCTGCCGAAGCAACTGGTAAACCTTCTTTCACCTTAGAGTTACCCATGGTTAGGGGTGGGTGCACAGTTACGTAATTGGAACAGAAATTATCATTTTATTATTGTTCTAATGATATCCGATCACTGAAGGAAAGCAAGCCGAAGCATCATCTGACAGACGACATGACTTTGTCTCTAAGTATTACGACCATATGTTATATACGATAAAAGTTTAGATAGATAACCATCGTTAGACAGTACTGGCTTATTTTGAAAAATCTGCGAATCAATCCATATAAGGAAACTGTTTATCAATAGTCGACGTATGTCTTCGTAAGGCTTATCTTCTTTCCCCGCGGAGCATAACATGCTTAGTCATGTTCAACCACATATATAATATTCAACGGAGATTTAGTAGTATCTGAATTATTTTTTGTTTACCCAACTTGCTTTGATCTATAGTTATGGTGAATGCTTGATCCAATCTGTCAGATAGAAATTAAGTCATCATGGACGTATAAATGTAGTAATACAATACAAGTTTTTTAGCTTCAGAAGATGTCACCTTGTTGACATCATTACATTACTCATTGACAATTACAAAAACTCAACTCTAAAGTAAGAGATAAATTTATTGTTATTTTTGATTCCTTCATCAGACTCTCTTGTACTTCTATTTAGCTAGGCTGCATTTGAAGTCAATATTAAGCATCACCTTATCAAGTCTTAATTTTAGCTTCTTTATCAAGTCTTTATTTCGGATCTTATATTCCGATCTAATAATTTTCAGCCTCTTTTTACACTTTTGTTATTCAGCTTTTTAGAAGTTTTCAGCTTTTAGCTGTAGTGGCGATTTTCTTCCACAGTTTGATTCCTATTTTTGGATTTTCATTTCCATTTGGAATTTTTTATTCATGCATCAGGTTATTTGTCGTTCATATGCAGTTTTTTTTATGTTAGTTCATTGTCATATAAATCGAGCCGTTGCAAATTTTTAAACTTAAACAGTTTCACGATATAAGTCAAAAAAGTGTAAAGTAGACATGTGTCTAAATATGAGTTCCAAAATGAAACTACTTACTAAATTATTTCAAATCTAAGTGTATAAACGTATAAATAAAGCCATGTATTTCACATACATTATCATCTCCAGTCTCAGTGGTAAAAAAGTTCCAATCAAAGACTTGAATAGAAATATAGCACTCAACTCTTGACATCATAAGTGCCTTTATTCATAGTGCACGCACTTTCATCATTCATTTAACTCCAGTAAGTGTAACAGATGATTCGCAAGATTACGATTAATTAACAGTAACCCAAGACTATGTCAACAAGCGCAAGACACAATGAAATGTAAAACATACAAACAATGTACACAATAACAAAGAAAAATACAAACGATCGACAAACAAAAATTACTCGAAATAACTAAAATAATAATAAAGCAGAATTCTGACAATATACAACAAATGTGGAGCTATTGCGATTAGAATTACAACAAAATCCATGCACACAGTGTGCTACCACACATGTAGTATGACACTAATTATAAGCCAAGAGTAGGCTAACAAATACAAACAAATCAAAACAAAACTAAAGAATGCGAAATAATAACGAAAACAATATTAAAACATGTCATCACAGCTAACATAAATTGCAACAGAAGTCGCTTAGCAAATTCCAGTATCGGAAATTTGCAAACCCTACAGAAAACGCTCACAATAGACGACCTCTATGACGTGGCATAATCTAACGGAGACACCACCCAACCGAGAACCCGCTGAAATATAAACATATAAATATACAAATAACATAGAAACATATAACATATAGAATGAGCTGATACACAGAAGACTCAGCAGAAGTATAAGGGCACAGTTTACATACAAACAGGCCACTTAACTTATAGGCTTCCAATCGTAGAACAGCAGAAAAAACGGATGTCAATCAAGTCCTAAAGAGCGAAGACTCCAACGATGATGGCACATCTGAACTGCTTCACATGCTAACACGATGGTATCAAGAGCTTTGAAATACTTGTGTGTTGAAGTTGTTTCGGACCACTTGACCTTTAATCCAAAAGTAAGTTGATGCGAAAATGGTACTTGGCCTTTTCAGAAAACCAACCCGTTTCAAACGGCACCTTGATCCTTCACAAAAAACGACGAGCACTGGAACCTTGACAGCAAAAACTTGCTTGATTGGAAAAAGATATCAGCAGTCGAGTTTATCCGGCACATTGTAACAAACGGCAGCGGTTACTGTCAAATTTTGTTTCCGTCTCAATTAAGTTGATAATTTTTGTACCTTTTAACGGGCAACGCCGGAGTACTTGATGAAAATTTTGAAGATGTTGGACTGTATTGAATGAATGTTACTTTCTTTGATGTGGATGTGATGAATTCTTGTTGAAAATGAAGTGGGTAAGGGACCGTGTTTGTGCGGGTACCGAATCAAACCAGCTTATGGCCACCAAACTTGATGGCGATGATGCCCATATGATGAGTGGATGGCATCAGCGATGTCTGGTTTTTGAGTGTTGTTGTGCTAGAGTGTAAGTTCAGTCAAAAATGTTCATACAAAATAAACAGGGCAATCCATCAATAGGACGTCAGTAAACTCACGACGTATAAAGTCAATGAGTCTTGAAACAGCCGTTGACGTTTTTCTTCATTATTTATTGTGGACGCCACAGTGACAAAATGGTTACGCAAATGTGTAGGCACATCAAACAGTCATTATCACAGCACATTCATTACAGCAATGAAAGGGGTAGACAGCATTACAATGATGAGTCAGATGCATGTTATATTTCAAAGTGCTGTAAATGTAGTCAGGTGAACAACTCCATCCTTTTCTATAACAGCCAGGAGATAACCAGATGTATGAGATCAGTTCACTCTCCTTAGTTTGACTTCAGCAAGACAGACACGTCTGCCGAAGTATAAATAATGTCCTCAAAAATATCCTCTAGATAATAAAGGTTTTCAAAACCTAGTTCATTTAAAAGATTAGCAAGTAATGGTCTTGGTAATGCCATCAACGATGCAGTACCAATGCAGCGACATGTGAGCTGGGAAAAAAAAATCTCGTGACGAACGACCTTTCGCATCAGAAGGATTATAGATCTCATGAAATCGCTTCACGACCAAAAATCGATAGAGGTTAATGAAAGATGTCTATCTTACTTGCTTTACGGAAATACACAGAAATATCACGCCTGGAATGGATGGAAATACATAGAGGTATTATCTCGAATAAATGGATCTAGATTTACGCAGTTTGTTGCCTGCGAATAAACACAGATATATGAATAAACGAAGTTGGAGAATTTATACACGCAACAGATATGTTATTCCTATTCTTACTTACTTAGGCCCAGGGGACAGTTTGGGAGGTGTGGCCAAAGCTCGTCTCCTAGTGAATCATTTTCATTACATGCAGTATCATTACTTAGAATTATTAATAAAGGTTAATATCATTTACAAATCAAATGAAAGACACGATAAGTTGTTCTAGAAAATCCAGAGGCTGGGTATTACTATAGGGTCCCACTTTGAAATACTATCTATAGCATTGGGCGTCACAGTTCTAAGCATCAACGATCTGTTAGCAGTAGGACAGACTTCGACAAAATGCACTTGGCCGGCTAATTTTTTAATACAATATTCTCGTTGTCAACGGGTATTTCCTTCTACATATCCAAATCATACCATGACAATAAAGTTAGTTTCGGTCTAGTTGTGAGAACTGTACTTATGACGGTTGTCAGTCGAACTGGTTTTCCAAAATAATTGGTTTTAGACAAATATAAAAAAAACTTACACAATTTTATGTTCACTACGTAGAAGATTTCTATGTAGTTTTTATTAGCTTCTACTCTTGACTGCCTTGTCAATGCAGTTTGTTTTTCTGCGTTAGGCTAATGCGCGTCAAAGTACTTTGAGAGAGTATGCACAATAACTGCTGTCGTTGTATTGAACAATAAGTCTTTTTGTCAATATCTTCGTGTTATCTGTCGTCTTTGTAATTAAGCGTATATAATTTCTCAGGGAAGAATGGGTATTTTTTTTCCAAAAAAAAAAAAACTAAGCTATTTTTAATCTCTAAATTATTTATTAAGAAATACCTAATTTTTTCTTAGTTTTTAATTTTGTTTTTATACTGTTTCCTGGCGTTTGGTATATTAATTAAAACGATTTTACCGGTAGGACGTCAAGATAGTTGTTTCTGAAAAAGATCAGGTCGTTTTTTCGTCCAATTATTAATTGTGTGCAGTTGTGGTGTCTTGTTACTTTAAACTACAAATTGCGTTTCTAGACTTTAGATTCAATCAGTGTTCCAGACGCATCATTTTTTTTTATTATCTCGTTTCTACGTCTAAAGGATAGGCTTAGTTGATGTTATAACTAGTTGTATCACTGGACACTAGAAAACGCTGGGAAGGCGCAGACGTAGCAGGTATCTTATAACTTTTACTATTTTATTTTAAGTTTTATCTTTAAAAAATGGGATGATTTTAGGTAGTACTCATGAATTTTTACAAACAATACATCTCGAAAGTGGGTTACCTACTGGATTGTCCTATGTATCCCTACTCTAATTCCAGTTCTTCTTATTCTGGTACTTTTTTTGTTTAAAACCCTACGAAGAACTGATCAATAGGATAATAACTGTGAAGTGCAAAATAAAATAGTAAGTGCACAAATAGAGATAAATCACACACGAACTCAATCGTACATGAACAGTGTGTTTCTATCATAAGCTCAACAGTGGCGGAAATAGTGTATATGGGTATGTAGATAAACATTTCATGTCTGTGTAGATTATTACCTTAGTGAGGAAATGCATAGATTCTCTCCTCTCTATTTCATTCCTTACATAGTTTTAATCTATAATTACTAGTTACAGTATTCATTTGATGTGTCAATAACAATTCCACAAAATCAAAAACACACCCTATCCATTCAGAACCCTCACAAACAAACGCTACAATCACAACCACCCTATATTAAC
>JAMPIV010013876.1:0-125000 GCA_024509875.1 Oreohelix idahoensis
TGGTGAAGGGGATGATTGAGGGTTGTTGGGTATGAATATTAGAGAATATGATTTTGTGGAGATTTGGAATAGATATTGGTTTTAGGGAGGAAAGTTTGGTTTAAGGGGAGGTGAAGGAAAGTGATATGTTAAAAAGAAGTGGGGGTAAAATGATATGATAGAAAGAGGAAAGGATGAGTTGAGAGATTGAGGGGGTGAGAGAATTTAGGGAGGTAGGAGTGGAGGTGGGAGATTGGATGGTGGTAGGTGTATTAAAGAGGTATAGAATATGGAGGATGAAAATTTGTTCTTTGGTGGCGGTATAAGCTGGGTCTTGTTTAAGAGATAACAGGGACGAGTAGATGTATGACCGGGAAATCTACATGTCATGATGTGAAGCGTAGACTTTTGAAGGGGGATTGCTCCTGACGGCTTTCCACTCATTTTGTGTTGTGGACGGTGGCTTACGGTTCCCCACAGTCTGCCATTTTGATGAGTCATCCTCTTGGCTGAACTTGATTTGCACTCCCTCCTAATCTGCTTAGGACGGTGTTTCCTCCCTAATAGAACGAGACGGCCTAATTTCTCGCGCCCTAGTGTGACAGTTTGTCGTGGCCATCTCTTGGCTTGCGCCCTAAAGGCACTACCGGTGTTGTGACAGTCCCGTCTAAGAGAAAGAGCTCCTTGAGGGAAAGGCGCTATCAAATGTTCAGTTGGATTTGCTGAGCTTCCCAAACATCTCTTCGGAACGGGCCTTGAGGGCACTTGGATGAGCCAATGTGGTACTGACAGGTCCTCCACAATTGTAGCATCTCTTATCTTTCTTCTGGCTTCTCTGTGGCCATGGGTCGCTTTCCTGCTGCCCTTACACTCTTGACCGCCAATGCACTCGCTTAATACAATGATTGCTTCCATGCCCTGGACCCGATGGTTTGCTGTCAAATATCTACTCGTTCATTCTTTCGCCAGACTTGCGGAATCCCTTTCTGTAGATCCTTGGTGTGATGTACGAATACATCAATACCTCCATCATCTGGCGTGATGAACCCCCATCCCCTGTGGACACATACCACTTGCACATCCCCCCTTTTCCGCCTTGTCGGTGCAAACTGCATTTGTTGGTGCTTAGTGCAGCTCACAACTTTCCTTGACAACTAAGCCCCTGACTCTCACATCCAGAAGGCTAGTTGAGGTTCCTGCGGACACACCTCCTCGTATCTTGCGCGTTTGGTGCTGTTCCCGCGGGACACACCTCTTCGTCTTGCGTTGGCTGTTCCCGCGGATCACACACCTCCTCGTCTTGCGTTGGCTGTTCCATGCGGGCTGCATGGTGCTCTCTTTCTCTGCACCTCCTCTTGTGCTGGCGAACTGGCCTGTGACATCTGTGCTAACTGGAACTTTAGAAGTAGATAATTCTGCTTGAAAGTGCCTCCTTTTCATTCTGATCTTCTGCCACTTGCTATCTGCACCAGTGTCTCTGGCGTTCTTGACTTCACAGAAAACAGCACATTCGCCTATGGCCCCTGACTCCGGTCTGGAAAGTCCCTGGTCATACTCACTGACTGTGGTTGCTCGCTGTAGGCTCTTTCTAATATCTTGAGTAACTGCTCAGGGCTGGCCTTTGGCTCCGCCAATGTATCCGTAATTCTCTAGATACCCATGGTGTCACGTTGTATTCCAGATCATCGTCTAAACTTGTCTTCTGCCCAAAAAAGAAAGCGCCACCTTCCACGCAGGCCTCTACATCTTCCACAAACTCTTGCCAAGTGGGGACTCCCCCCCTCTCCACTAATATAACCTTATCTCTGGACCCTACCACGTACACTACCTTCACAGGCGCATTGGTCGAAGCCATCTTGATGCATGACTGCACTGCTGGTGTTTTACAATATTTGTTCGTTTGCTGTTTGCTCAGTGTCCACTGTCTGACCTATCCTCTGTCGACGACGCCAATTATGTTTAGGGAGGGCGATGCATGGTGATGATGATAGTATTGTGATACCGTTTGATCACTCTCTTTTCACATCATCGCACCGACCCGAAACGAACAATCAAAAACTATTTGATTCTGAGGCAGGGCTGTATTTAGGTTTTACAAAACCAATTCAGTGACTAAGAGCACACTGAAGCAAACATTAAACAAAAAAAAATAAACCAGCGAACATAACAAAAACAAACACCCACATGTGCATCGCATTGCTATGCTATGGTGTCATGTCTTCGGTGTTCATTCTATGCTTGGGTACACAGCTCGCCTCGTTTGTCGGTTCTACTCTTGTCTGGACTGATACTTAAGAGGGCCGTCACGCTGCTGGTTCACCTATTTCTTTATAAGCCCAGGAATCGAATCACTCAACTTACTGCGCGCTAGGCGTATTAATTCGGGGCCGCATACATAACACTCGCGATTTTTGCTCTACCACATGGAAAACACAGATATACACACTAACTATTTCTAGAGCAAAAAACACCACTATCAAATTATAACACACAACTATGCACCCAAAACTAATTTTTCTAGGCGTTATTATGGCCTTTTCATCAATCTTGAAGAATTTACATCCCAGCATGCCTCGCGCACATCGAAAATATGGGCGACAAATGTGCCACTCACAATGAAGGGGGAAGCTGGGGTCTTCTTCCCGTGAAGGGGTAAGCCCGGGTGTCTTTCCGGCCCTATCACAATACATTTGAGAGTAAATAATAATTCATCAAAAATGTGTTGTAAACACAGCAACTCATCATACATTGTGAAGTAAATAAAATCCATCAGAAATTGGTTCATACACAGCAACTCATCATACATTTTGAAAGTAAATATAATCCATCAAGAAATCTGTTGCATACACAGTAGCTCATCATACATGGTGAGAGTAAATATAATCCATCAGAAATTTGGTTGCATACACACAACTCATCATACATGGGTGAGAGTAAATATAATCCATCAGAAATTTGCAATAGCAGAAATACTCCTAGGAAATAGGTTACATGAACAGCATTCATTATAAATGGTAATAGCCGTATAATTCGAGGTCATTAATAATATATTGAATCTTTTCCCTTCAAAACACACTCTGGACACACTTGCGAGCCTATCAAAACCGTCTCGAAGCTCTGCCAGATACCTAATCACCGAGATTAAGTTTCTCTCAGTACAACTCAGCACATCTTCGCTCAAGCGCGAACTAACAGCTTGAGATGTGAGCTCAGCTCACCCGTATCTCTCCCCCAACTATTCAGAAAACATTTGAACACTTTCTTTATTTTTTTAAAAACTAAACATATACTCCAGATGAGCTATATTCCAAAAATATCGTACACAAAGCACCGAAATAAAAAAATCATCTCAAGTAACTTTAAACGTGCTTACTAGCGTGTCTATATAAAAATCAGAACCCGTACGTAAGAATACCAAACACTTAACTCCCACTCTCGAAAACATGACTTAACAGACGCATATCAAATAAGAAACATCTAGCGGTCTCCAAACTACAACACATTTTATTGATTTGTCTTTCCTACAAGTCTTCATGCTAGAATTTCTTCCTTCCTACAAGTCTTCATGCATAACTTTTCCTTCTACAAGTCTTCATGCTAGAACTTTTCTTCCTACAATCTTCATGCTAGAATGTTCCTTCCTACAAGTCCTTAATGCTATTTTTTTTAAAGTTTTGCCACGTATTGGCGAGACGCGTCCCGTTCAACCTAGTCGGTTATAGTAGGGCGCATGTCCCAACATAAAAGACCTTTAGGTCTAAGGTAAGTCTTATCTTAATCTAGAATTTGTCTTTCTAAAAATACGTTCTTCATGCTAGACAACATTTCTTTCCTACAAATCATCATGCTAGAATGTTTTTCCTTCGTACAAGTCATCATGCTAGAATTTGCCATCCTACAAGTCTTCATGCTAGAATTTGTCTTCCTACAAGTCTTCATGCTAGTAATTTTTCTTCCTCCAAGTCTTCATGCGAGAACTTTTCTTCCTACAAAGTATTCACGCTATAATTCTTTTCTTCCTACAAGTCTTCATGCCTAGACGTTTCTTCTTCCTACAAGTCTTCATGTCTAGAATACTTTTTTTCCTTCAAGTCTACATGCTAGAATTTTTCTTCCTACAAGTCCTTCATGCTAGAATATTTTTCCCTACAAGTCTTCATGCTAGAAATTTTTCTTCCTACAAGTCTTCATGCTAGAATTTTTCCTTCCTACAATCTTCATGCTAGAATTTTCTTCCTTCAAGTCTTCATGCCTAGAATTTTTCTAGCTTTGTTGCTTCTGTTTTAGTAAAGTATACGCTGGTATTATTTTACATTTTGGCTATGTTTTTAATGCACTTACACCCAACTGTTTCTTCCTGTCTTATTCTGTATTTCATTAATTCGAACCGCTCGCGGAATATAAGTTTATAAACTAATAAAACGGTATTGAATCAGTTTTACAAATAACAGTTCACATGAGACAAAGGACGTTTCGGGTTTTACCCTTCGTCAGCCACAAACAGGTGACAAAGACAAGAATTACATATAGTAATAGGTACTACAAAAACATACGATGATAAGAAACAATACAAAATGAGCGATACAAGCAGATGGAAAAAGTACAATGATAACACAAGAAAATCGAAAAACCTAACAGAAATACCGAAGCAAGAAATTAAATAATAAACGAAAACGAAAAAAATAGAATGAACAAAACTTCGGAACAAGTCACTTAGCTAGAGCTGTAAATGCTTGGAATACACAAGATCGCAGTCCTCTCTCCAAGAAATCTCGAAGAAAGTGACGTATAAGATAGCGACAATTTTTAGAGATACAAAAGGATATGAAACGAACCAAAACCAAAACATAAGAAGATAGATCGAAAAAACAACGAATAAAGAAGAATGAAAGAGAAAAGCTACCAGAATTTTTGCAAAATGATTTTGAACATTGAGACCTTCAGGACATAAAACGCCCCAGTTGAAAAATAAGACGATTCTCTAATGAAAAGCGAGTCCTGTCATCCAAGACACATGAACAGAGGGCCGTGACATGGATGTCGGATTTACCTGAATGGTCAGGCCTATTGAAATGAAGGGCCACCGGTAAATGTTTGCCATGATAGATGTCATTCAAGTGCTCACGAAACCTGTCTGTCAAACGCCTGCCAGTTTCACCAATATAGGTAATGCCGCACCTCTTGCAGATGATAGCATTAAATCAGGTTTTCTGGATTCGCACGTGAAAGACTCTCTAATGAATAATTTTTTTTTTTCGGAAAAGTGACTGTCTGAGTTTGGAGTACAAACGGACAGCTCTTACATATACGGCGTTGGCACGGTTTTTAGTACCAAAGTATGAAGGGCTAGTAGTCGCAGACGACTGTATACAAGAATATCCCTAAAATTCCTATCCCTACGATATGCTACCAAAGGTGTATCACGTAACAACTCTCTGGTATCAGGATCAGAGTGGAGAATAGGCAGATGTCGAAACAAAATTCTCTTCACCGCCAGACAGGGAGGATGGAAAGTTAGAACCAGTTTGAGTCTGTCAGATTGGACAAAAGGTTTAGTAGTGAGTGCAATCTGACGAGTGACGCGTGTGATACGATAAAGAGCATCTGATAAAACATGTTCTGGATAAAGACGTTGGCGAAAGAACTCAAGCATCTCTTGAGCTCGCTGATGGAAATCATCGTCATCGTGACATAACCGACGCAAGCGAAGAAGTTGAGAAAAGGGAATGGAATTTTTACAACTAAGAGGATGCGATGAAGTATAAGAAAGGAAACCGTGAGCATCAGTAGTCTTTATAATAAACAGACGTTTTGAGACCAGTAGGGCTAATAGTCACAGTGATGTCAAGGAAGTTCACTGAAGTCGTAGAAAGTTTTCAGAAGTGAATTTGATGGCAGGATTGAAATTTCCAACATAGTCAATGAATCGACGAGGTCTAACTCAGACATGTCTGTAATGCCAATACCATCATCAATATAACGACGGTAAAATTCGTTATTGGTCCATCGGGTATTTGGTCCATCGTAACTATGAAAGACCAAATATTCAAAGTGGCCCATAAACAGGCAAGCGTAACTAGGCCCATCTTAGTACCCATAGCAACGCCACTGATTTGGTTGAAGAAATTGGCCATTAAACTCAAAGAGTTGAGATTAAGAACCAACTCAGCAAGGCGAAGAAGCGGACCTGTACTTATTGTAAGATCAGTACGTTGGTCGAGAAAAAATTGGAGTGCCTTGAGACCATCCGCATGTGGAATAGAAGTATAAAGGAAACAAACATCTAGGAGGAAAAGACGGTAAGTACGATCAGGCATGAATCTGATCGAATCAAAGGTAGTGATAGCATGAGTAGTGTCTTTCAAATAAGAAGGCAGATTGGCGACCAAAGGCTGGAAAATACTATCAAGGAATTCAGAAATACGTTCAGTGGGACAAGAGCAGGCTGAAACAATAAGCCTGCCAGGGTTAGCAATTTTATGCACCTTAGGAAGCATGTAGAAGGAAGGCTTACCAAGACTACTATAAAAAATATGGAGAGATAAAGCACCAGAAGGAAGAAGATCATCATGGACAAGGCTCCGGATAGTCTCATAAACAGTAAGATTATTCCGGACTGTAGCATCCCCAGAACAAGGTGAGTAAAAGGTGGTGTTACCTAGCTGTGTAACTCCTTCATGAATGTATATGTCCTTATGCCAAACAACCACAGCCTCACCTTTGTCTGCCGGCTTGATAACAATATCATCACGGTTTCTAAGGCATGACAATGCCCGCCATTCAAAAGACGTGAGGTTAGATCGACGGAGACGGCGTAGAGTAAGCTGGTCAATGTCATGTAAAGTATTGGCAATATATAAATCCAGAGCACGAGAAGCTCCTGGAGCTGGAGTCAAGTCTAGTTTAAGTTTGCCGAAACGACGAAAGATATCATCAGTATCGGAAACCCTGGTAGAATCATTACTCTTACGATGGTAATATTTGAGACGCATGCGGCAATGGAAGCTGTGAACAATACTGTTTTATCATCAGTTTGTTTCTGGAAGACTATTGCGCCCGATTTGGCAAGGCGGTTAGAGTCTTTTCCTATCGCGGCAGAGATATCGGGCTCCTGGATCGAAACCTACTAACGCCAAATATGTACATGGCTCTGCCCTTTAGTTAGAAAAGGTAAAGGTAGCGAGGTAGGAAACTGGTCACCCCCATCTCGTAAAGCTGGACCTAGTATATTTAAGTGTCTCTAACACTTCACTCCCCAACGACAGTATCTGTTTATAGGACTACCTATACTTTTTTTTTAAACATTATTCCCCCATCCTGTTATTTATTTATTGTTTTTATTAACTCTTTGACTCTGCAATTATTTTCCACCATGTGCCGTAATTTTAGTTCATTATAGCATAAAAACAACGTTCAGAGCGTTGTTTCGGCACGGGTGTCAAATCTGACCACTTCTCTGAGCATTGTTTCGGACTCAAAGAGTTAAAAACTATCGTACCTCTTGGCTCTGACTGATAACGAGAATTCTGCGGCTAAGAATTTTCATTAAAAACATAACTATACTTTGAAACTACTGACATTGTCCTAAGAAATAATCAAGATAAATTCCTGCAAGAAACAAGAAAGACAACTTGAATATTATATCTTATGAGAACAAAGACAGTACCGTCTAATGTCTAGTAACAAGGGCAGGCACTCTCTCCGTCATCTTAGACACATATCTTTAGCTTTGACTCGATAGACTCTAAATCATGATCTGCTAATATCGCACCCAGTTCCTTCTTTAATAAGAATTTAGCTAGTCTTCAAAACAGCAACTGTTTTTATAATGTTTGGAGATGAAAATTCCAGAGCTGTAGAGTCGGAGTCGTGGAGTCGGGTCGCTTTTAGTGGAATCGGAATCGGAGTCGGGGAGTCGAGACAAAAAATGTCCGGACTGAGACTCTGAATTGTATGCCTTATGACTAGTTAAAACTGTAATGGGAGTCGGGACACAAAACTGCAACCGTTTTATCCTGAAACGTTGTATCCTGCAAAGGACCAAAAGAATATGATTCCTATAACTCGTTTGGACTTTGAGGTGCAAAGGCTCGTAATGTCAACGTAGCTAGCCACCCTTGTTCTAATCTACTGCCTGGCAAGTCAAAGAGTTGTTCGTCCACGGCAGAAGAGTGTGGATTTTCTGGATTTTCAGATAAGTGGCCTTATCTTGCCACTGATCAGCGTTTTCAACTAAACGCTAGCACTACTCAAAAACTATAAATATAGTAATAAACATTATAGTAAAGGATGAATATAAGGACGGTTTGAATCCATCCTATCTTCAGTCAAAATCAGTGACATTTTAGTGAATTAAAATTATTCTTCAGTGTAAAAGATAATAGAAACTTTAGTACTAGATTTTGTTTTGATAATTAAAGTTTATATGGTTATTTATTTTATATAAAATGTAAATACCTTTGAATTTTTCCTAACCGAAAAAGAAAACCGGTTTTAGGTTTAATAAATTGTAAATATGTACTAGCAGACTTGTTGAGATTATTAACATTAAAGTTCAAGTTTTGTTGGATACATATTTTAGATTGAGAGATTAACTATATTAAATACCCCTAGATCAACTTGTCAACATAAACAACACATAATACCAAAGGAGAATCTTCGAAAGAGGAGCTGGGTGAGACTTTGAGCGTGACGCCACTATGCTTTGAACCCGGTTTTCTAACCACGAGTGAATTTTTTTTTTAAACTTATGAAGTGACCATATTTGTAACGATATTTGCTACCAGCACAGCTACTAATGCCAAGTACTCCTACTGCTGGTTTCACACTTCCAGCGCGTGTGTTCCTAATCAGTTTTCCTCATCCCACTATCTAAAGACGCGCATTTATGACAGCCATAAAAAAACAAACCTCACGTGTGGCCTACTGGTAGTTTGTCAGAAAATCCGTCTTATTCTCGAAATAAAACAGTAGTTAAAAGTCTGTCTGTGGGCCTGGTTGATTGCCTTCCAATTAAGATAACTTGTGGCTAGGCCAACAGGGTAAGAGATCGGTTTTAGGTAGAAGGGTGTGTTCTGAACAGCTGGTTGGTGAATTGTGGGACATTCAGGTTAAGTAAAGAAACAAAGTGGTATCGTTGGAATCTTGTTAACGAGAAATAAGGATTGTCGCTGGATTGTTTATTATCGGTGTTATGTGGAAGTTAGATTAAATCTGTGAGTGGAGAAGAAGTACTGATGAAGTTTAGACTGGGGTGGAGTAGTTTTACTGTAGTGTGTAGGTATAAAAGTGTAGGACCTGGATTTATGGGTTTAACATAAATATAAATAGTGTTAAGTGAGGCCTGGCGCGGTTAATTGACCCAATTAACGCTAGAACAGTGTTTCTTAACATTGTGATTACCATGCACCTCTTTGATTGTCCGATGAAGGTTGTGTACTCATTTGATTGTCCGATGAAGGTCGTGTACCCGATTGATTGTCCGATGAAGGTTGTTTACCCCTTTGATTGTCCGATGAAGGACGTGTACCTCATTGATTGTCCGATGAACGTTGTGTACCCCTTTGAGTGTCCGATGAAGGTCGTGTACAACTTTGATTGTCCGATGAAGGTCGTGTACCCGATTGATTGTCCGATGAAGGTTGTTTACCCCTTTGATTGTCCGATGAAGGTTATGTACCACTTTGATTGTCTGATGAAGGTTGTGTACCCCTTTGAGTGTCCGATGAAGGTCGTGTACAACTTTGATTGTCCGATGAAGGTCGTGTACCCCTTTGATTGCCATATGGAGGTTGTGTACCTTTGATTGTTCAATGAAGTCTATGGACCCCTTATTGGAAAAGATGTACATAAATGCAAAATTAAAAATGTTACCTTATGTATACGGTCCCACTGGCATCTAATGTACACAGACCTGTATCCTCTCGCTGCAAAGTCATCGGGTTCCGGGATCAAACCCTGGCAGCGTCACGCTCAACGCCACCCACCTGTAAATGGGTACTTGACTCTGCTCTTGAGTTAGGGAGGCCAAAGGCAGCCAGGAAGAGAACAGGTCACACCAACTCTTGAAGCTGGACCTAGTATAGTGAAGTCTCTAACAGTTCACCCCCGTAATGCAGCATCTGTTATGGGACCACCTTTACCACTAAGCCTCGATATAATTCTAGGCAACTTTACATACTGCATTACAACAAAAGGCAATCTGATCATCAGAACAGCCCCCACTTCGGACAAGTTTTTCGGCCTCTTTATCTACTTTATACTTAAGAGAGGTGAGAAGATAGCCAATTGGGGCATGACTCAAGTTTATGCCTCTTGTTTTGTTTTTTTCCACTTGTCCGTCCTGAGAATTGAGCCCACTTCACCTTGGCTGCTACTTCTTACATCTACTAATAGTGGTCTCTTGGGTAGATATTATTTATGAATTATTGTGCATAGGCAAGAGACTTTTTTTTTTTTCGTAGATAGAAGATAAATGTAAAGATGATGAAGAATTAAGTGAGGTCATAATATGTAAGTATATTCTGTTCAGAGATGTAACATATACAATTCATATACACATTTTTTTTCCTTTTTTTTCAACAGCCAACATCATCACCATCATCATCATCGTCTTTTTCCTTTACACTATTTATGGAGCTAAGAACCATCAGTGTAACTGGCCCCTTTACAACAAGCCTGAATCAAACATTCACCTGCGCTTGTAGTCATGGTATATGTAGCAATTTGTTTTGTGTGATGAGGTTGCCAGACTCGTGCATGCAGTGACAACACTCGAAGTCCCTAGTTATTCAACATCAGATTTCCAATATTTCACGAGTTCTTATCTTAGGCCACTGTCGTGAAATTCTACATCCACATATATAAATTAAAAGGTACATGTAAAGCCTAACACATAAATTCAATAAAAGGAAAGAGAAATGGTAAAAGACCCGTGCTTTCCAATAGCGTACGCCTGTGTTAATAGAACGTCATGCCAGTTGAACAATAAAAACCCCTTTTTTATGCTTCGTCTGCATATTCTCACGCTTTCACGTTGATAGTAAAGCCTACTGCATCAATACACGCTTTCTACAATAAAACGTGTACTGTATTTCTAAGAAAATCTTGAGCTAGGCACACTGCGTAATGACCTAAATTAATACTTCCATTAATTTCATTTTATACACGGCGTGATGAAAAGACAGATGAACTTAGGATAGAGAGAGGGAGGGCTGAAAGCAGGAACGCATGCAACACTAACACGCGTCTCGCGATATACAATTAATGCCACCCTCCCCGCGTAAGGCCAGAAGCACTAACGTTTTCCAAATAGACAGTGATAAAAAACACTACAACTACGAGAGTTAGGTTTAAAAACCTGTAAAACGCTTATTAGGAAACATGACATTATACTGGTTTACGTTTGAAAGTATGACAGAACAGTTGAAAAGGCAGGACAGGTGGCGGTTCTAAATGGATAAAAATAAAAATACACGACTATCCTAGAAGAAAATGCATATTTTGAACGCAGCCCCTTAGCCCCCTTAAATTTATATATTTGGGTTCCTTAGGACTTGCTGACAAAGAATATGTTAAGTGTTACGCAAATAGTCTAGGAATTAACAAATTATAGTAAAAAAGAAAATAGTGAGGGTGTCGGACAACACCAAATAATAATCGCACCGTGGCATGTTTTGAAACCACCATTGTACGGGAAATAGGCCACCATGTTACATCCTATTTGATTGGCGGGAATGATATGTAGGGCTAAACACGATTAGTCGGACTACAAATACTAATTTTGGTTGTTAGGGGAACGTGAGAAGGGTAAAATTTTTTGAAAAGCTGTGTAAACATGGCCCGATTGGTTAGACCCACCAAAATAGTCAATTAGGAGCGTCAGTTCAGTGCCACATTTTGAAATAAACTTACTAAAAAACAGTGCGTTGAGTCCAGTGCATATTTTTCTCCCTCCGTGTTCACTGTGTAGTTGAATCAGGATATCTATTATTGACAGTAATTAATACATATATATATATTTGAAACTTTACACTTGACTCAGTTAAGATAGTCTTATAGAGGTTATATGTGTGTGAGTGTCACAGTGTTGTAAAGTGTTGTGGAATAAAATAAATTGTTTATCTGTCTGTTGTTGTTGTGACTTACACTTCATCATTTTCATAACCCTAGACATTTAACGTAGTCATCACAATATTCCAGAATAATTCTGACTGAGGTATAAATGTGGTAGCAAGTAAGGTCATCTGTAATACACCACACTTATTAGATACAGATACCTTCACAGCTGATCTCAGTCAGTACACTAAGTCCCCTATAATATTTATAACATCCCACTTTACCACAGCCACCATAGTCTGATTATGTTTCAAGCGGTTTCTAATTTACTGTATGAATGGTTTCGATTTTGTATTTGTCTGTTTTTGTATTTTTTTGTTTTGTTTTTTTAATTAATTTCTTTTACTTATTTTTTATGTTTTATTTATTTTGTTTTACATTTTTTGTCCAATTTTTTAATTAATGATTTTTTTTAAACATACTCAAATTTGATTATGACTGGATATTACAAATGTATGCTATTATTTTACCTTGATAATGTTATATGCTTGAATAATGCTCAAGATACATGCGCGATTGAAAGGATACAGTATCCAAGATGACAGATAAAGGAAGGGCAGAATGTAAGATGCTTGGCCTGCGTGCACAGTTCTTAACCCTTGGAAAATAAAGTTCGTTCGTTCGTTCGTTCATCGCCTTGGACGTTGCAGTGGTTTGAGGTTGCAGTAGTGCTAAACTCTCTCTGTCCCAATAAGAGCCCCCCCCCCCCCAAGAAATACACTAGGCAACCACAGTTGTTAGCTGGTTTATATTAATAACCTTGACCACCGTTTTAAGAAACATGTCACAGAATCTAACAACTGTTGAAATATAAATAACCAGAAACTTGAAGCTTAGGGGTCGGAGTGGCTAAGAGGTGTGGCGTCCGCCTCGTATTCAAGAGGTACCGGGTTCGAATCCCAGTTGAGGGATTATAATTTATGGAAGTATTGTTTTCAGAACCAGTGGTCCTAATTATGTTATATTCCCCCCTGATCTCATGGTGTAGCGAGATCGGATGCCTAGCCTTCTCGGATAAGGGCGAAAAAAATAGGAGGTCCCGTGTGCAAGTTGCGCCCGTTAAAAATCCCACGGCAGTTGGAAAATCGTAAAGAGTAGGCCATAAGGCCGCTGCCCTGACAAAGTTTTAAAATTAGGAAATCTACCCACCACAACAATATTTACAGAATGTGTGATTCCTATACAGTATATACACACATTGGGATTCTCGCCGGTGCTACGGAGTTCGTGCACTGCGCTGAGATCCTCCTTGTGTGATCTAAGGGAGGAGATCGGAACACTGATGGAGTTGTCCTTGTGCAATGAAGATAGTCCTTAAAACCAAACTACCAATTTATAACCAGAGTTATCTCTCATGCAGCTTGCCTTATCCAATATACAAACATAAAAGTTGTCCCACAGCACATACTGCTATAGGGAGTGAAGTGTTAGAGCATCCACTATACTAGGTTCAGCTTCGAGAGGTGGGATGACCATGTCCCTCCCTTACTGACTTTGCCTTCCTTAACTCAAAAGCAGAACCAGGTGCTCATTTACAGCTTTGTAGACTGGAGTGTTATACCACCGTATTTCGAGTCCCGTTTACCTTTCCCGCGAGAGGCCATCACTCTAACAACTCCTCCAGTTGGACGGTCTTGGCTAGTGTACGAAACATTATTCCATTCTGTATTTCCGTGATAGTATTCGTGGTGTGGATATAACTTCATTCACTATCTTCAATTTCCTCTTTGATCCCTATAAAGCAGGGCTTCCTAACCTGTGGTAAGGGTCACCCCTTGGGGTCCGAGAATGGATTCTAAGTGGTCTTTGTACATGATGTAAAAATTTAAAATTTTGCTTTACTGTACGATTTTTTTCCAAGATGGGGTCCATAGCCTTCACTGGGCAAACAAAGGAGTCCATAGCTTTCATCGGACAATCAAAGGGGCCCATAGCTTTTCTTGAACAATCAAATAGGCCCATAGCTTTCATTGGACAATCAAAAGAGGCCCATAGCTTTCATTGGACAATCAAAACGGGCCCATAGCTTTCATCGGACAAGCCATTGTATAGAAAAAGTTAGGACACTCTGGGATAGACCATAGAGCCTGCACTGCAGCTTGTTCCCTGGCGCGGTTAATTGACCCAATTAACGCTAGAACATTGTTTCTCAACCTTTTGATTACCATGCACCTCTTTGATTGTCCGATGAAGGTTGTGTACTCCTTTGATTGTCCGATGAAGGTTGTGTACTCCTTTGATTGTCCGATGAAGGTTGTGTACTCCTTTGATTGTCCGATGAAGGTTGTGTACTCCTTTGATTGTCCGATGAAGGTTGTGTACTCCTTTGATTGTCCGATGAAGGTTGTGTACCCCTTTGATTGTCCGATGAAGGATGTGTACTCCTTTGATTGTCCGATGAAGGTTGTGTACCCCTTTGATTGTCCGATGAAGGTTGTGTACTTCTTTGATTGTCCGATGAAGGTTGTGTACTCCTTTGATTGTCCGATGAAGGTTGTGTACTCCTTTGATTGTACGATGAAGGTTGTGTACTCCTTTGATTGTCCGATGAAGCTTGTGTACTCTTTTCATTGTCCGATGAAGGTTGTGTACTCCTTTGATTGTCCGATGAAGGTTGTGTACTCTTTTGATTGTCCGATGAAGGTTGTGTTATCTTTTGATTATCCGATGAAGGTTGTGTACTCCTTTGATTGTCCGATGAAGGTTGTGTACTCTTTTCATTGTCCGATGAAGGTTGTGTACTCCTTTGATTGTCCGATGAAGGTTGTGTACTCCTTTGATTGTCCGATGAAGGTTGTGTACTCTTTTGATTGTCCGATGAAGGTTGTGTACTCCTTTGATTGTCCGATGAAGGTTGTGTACCCCTTTGATTGTCCGATGAAGGTTGTGTACCCCTTTGATTGTCCGATGAAGGTTGTGTACCCCTTTGATTGTCCGATGAAGGTTGTGTACGCCTTTGATTGTCCGATGAAGGTTGTGTACCCTTTTGATTATCCGATGAAGGTTGTGTACCCCTTTGATTATCCGATGCACAAAGCATTTACACGATCTTGCAGCTGTGGTTTCTGTAGCAATATGTTTTATATACACGGATTGCCAGCCCCATGCACAATTTCATATTAGTCGCCTTGCACAACATGTCCTGTTCTTTCCTTGTCTATGAAAGACCCCTGGTAAGTACACGTGACATAGATCGTATGACTGTCAATTTGAAAGAACCTCCTATTTTTGTCTTTAAAATTTACGCATCGTTTCGTTCATTCGTGGGCATAGAAACCTTCACTCTCTCTCTCTCTCTCTCTCTCTCTCTCTCTCTCTCTCTCTCTCTCTCTCTCTCTCTCTCTCTCTCTCTCTTATTTTTTTTTTAGCAAACATTTACGGAGGCTCTTTCAAAAATTTTCTCTAATCTTGGGGCTCCCAAATTTGGCCTAGTTGGCCACCCGTATAATATTATGACTTAATACTTTTGTATCTTTTTGATTCGCTGTTTGAAAAACGTCCTGTTTGCCTGAACGGACAAATCTCAAAACCAAGAAACGCCAAATGCACTCTGCGCATAACCTTCTCTGCCTCTCGTCAAGGCATTAAAACTCCCAGGTTCCGGCTTTCCTCACCTTTTATCTCCAGCCTTCAAAGCTCAGACGTTTCCTTCACCAATGTTGCCAGTTAATCTCTTCCGTCGCGAGCTTACGTGAATACGTCCAAACAGTCACTGTTAAAGATTTCGTTTAACGTCCCGTTACATCAAGGAAACCCATGAGGGAGGAGGGAAGGTTGATGGGAAAGAAGCAAGAGAATGACAGAGATAACTAAGAGGGAAGCCAATATTTAAAAAAAAAGGTAGACATGAAGTATTCTGTGGCAGCGGAATATCAAAGTCAGATCAAGGTAATGTTGGAGATCTACAACAACCAACAGTTAATCAACATTTTTACTGCTCTGTCCCGGGTCTGTCAACGTTCGGTTGACAGAGTGGTTAGAGCGCTGGTCTCTCGCGGCGGAGGTACCGGGTTCGAATCACGTTGCCGGCACGCTCCAGTCTACCCAGTTGTAAATGGATAACTGACTCTGCTCTTTGAGTCAGGGAAGGAAAAGGCAGCGAAGAAGGGATCCGATCACCCCACCTCTCGATGGTGGACTAGAATGGTGAAGTCTCTAATACTTCACTCCCCTACGGTAGTATCTGCTGTAGTATCCGCTATGGGACTGTTGTGACAAAACGGAGCGGCCCCTATCGATCTTTGTTTCACTCCGACAGTATCGTTACATTTGTGGTATTTTTTTTTATTATGTGCTGTCAATTATCGCACTTTTCTTTCTTTCTTTCTTCGTTATTTTTCTGCTAAGTAGCAGATATTTGAGTATTGTCGAATTGCTTGACACTCCTTATAGGTGATAATAATCACATTTGCTTGATGCTATCCAGATATGCTGAGATAATTACTCGCAGTCGCGAGCGAGCGGCAGAGTTTGGCGGTTTTACCGCAGATATATCGATGATGGCATAGGTCTCACAGATATGTCTGAGACTGATTTACACCGCTTCATCGACTTTGTGAACCACTTTCACCCCACCATTAAGTTCACCTCCCTCGTCTCCACAGTTTCTGTCAACTTCCTTGACATTACTATTTCTATCACGCCCTCCGGCCTTAATACCTCAGTATACTACAAGCCGACAGATGCCCACAGCTACCTCCTGTATACCTCTTCTCATCCTCGGGCCTGTCGTGACTCCCTTCCTTTTTCACAACTTCTCCGCCTCCGCCGTTTATGCCAAGACGACGATGACTTCCACTTACGAGCAAATGAGATGTTGGATTTCTTCCGTAACAGACTTTATCCAGAACATGTTCTCACCTCTGCTCTCCAACGTGTGCTCCCCATCTCTCGTCAGGAGGCCCTCATACCTCACCATAAATCCACTTCGGATAGAGTCAAATTAATCTTGACCCATCACCCTCATAGTACTACTGTCAAACAGATCCTTTTCCGCCACCTCCCTATCCTCCAAGCAGAGCCTGTGACCCAAGAAGTATTCAGTGAAGCACCTTTGGTGGCATATAGACGTGACAAGAACTTGAAGGATCTTCTTGTTCACAGCCGTCTCCCAAAGGAGAATGCCACCCACTTTGGCACACTACCCTGTGGTCGGACAAGATGCAACACGTGCAAGTATGTCACCTCAACCCAGAAGGTGACCTTTCCTAAGGCTACGTACACCATCACTAGTAGCTTCACGTGTGAATCGCGCAATGTCATTTATACGATCATATGTAAACGTTGCTGCAAAACCTATATTGGCAAAACAGGCAAACGACTTGGGGACAGATTCAGCCAGCACTTAAATGACATCGCTCAGCAAAAGTCCACACCAGTTGCCATACACTTCAATGGTCCTGACCACCATGGTCCCATCGATATCCAGGTCACAGCGATCCGATCCTGCTCCTCTGACACTGCCAGCCGAGAACAGCTTGAGAACCGTCTTATACACCGCATGGGGTGTCTAAAACCAGCCGGTCTCAACACTTTTCACACCTTTGTCTGAGGTCACCCTTTCCTTTCTTGCTCTATTTGACTCTTTCCACTCTTATCCTATTCTCCTATTTGTATGCCATATACATTTTTTAATTTCATATTTATTTATCTCCCACTCATTCTGTCCTCTTCTATTTCCAGTCCCCACTTTTATCCCGTTGGGTAGTTTATTGTCCGGTTTCGTTTTTTAGTTTTTCAGTATGTATTGTGTACACCCGGCGGCGGAAGTCGCTTTCTGTTCAGCCACGCGCTCTTCTACAGACAGCGAATTTCGGTTCTTGCCTTCAGGGAAGTACCCAGTTTTTATTTTATTATTTTATTAAGTTTTTTTATGTGTCCTATCTAGACTTCACTTTCTTTCCTTTCCTGACGAAGGCCTTGTGGCCGTAACGTAGACTATTTTCTTTGTCTTTTGTCCTCGTAAGACGAATCACCTTTTTTCATTTTTTTTTCAAACCCACCCATTGTACCCCGCTAAGATTAGCACAAGATCTCGTGTACCGGCGGAAACTTATGACATAAGCGTTTCCTGTCTTACTTGTTATGACAAGAGAACTTTCTGATAAAGGAATGATGGTTACATTTTGAACACAAGGGCGTCGGACATCTTATTACCATATATGGGAGAGTTGACCTCAGCCTTACGTTCAAAATTATCCGATGTCGGAATATTTTGAAATTACCCGCCTGGTTGAATATGATTGGAGTTTTTTGATAGCTCATAACAAACGAAGGCGGGGGAAGGCAGGGAATATAATCTGATCGTTTTCTCAAGCTATTTCACTTGAGAAATTGCTCACCAAGACACCAGACTCCTACAGTGAAGAATTAGAATTCAGAATTCCTTCTTAATATACCGGACACCTTTTATTGTAGTATTTATCAGGACTTACAATATAGCCCAGGAAATCTCTAACATTTTAAATAAGGAAACCGGGACTGAGGAAACTGAAGGACCACATATGAAGTCAGAGAGGGGATTTATTAAATTAACGACACTCCAGACTCGTGTAAGAGGCCTACTCAAGTCTCTTTTATTCATCTGAGCAAAAAAGTACGTGAGCCAGGATTGGCTTATTGGTGGTACCAGCAGAACGTACTATCTCTGGAACAAGAAGGGAACAGTGGCCTAAGCTTTAAGACGAAGGACCCACGTCGTAGACTCTCCTTGACATTTCTAGGAAACGAGCTACCCTCGACAACCTTGATCAGAGACGAGCATGAGCAGAGTGAAAAGAACCAACACATAAGAAGGAGCAGAACCGTCATTGGCAGCTAAGTTCAAATTTATGCTGCCACTTGAACTTCTTTTAACACTTCATAATCCTTAAAGACTATGATGATAACTTTTCTTGATCCATAACTATTCAAATTATTTTCCAACTGTTAAAACCTAAAGTGATTATTAAATTATGTTATTTGTAATGTTACAAATTTAATTTCGATTTAATCATTTTAAAGTTACTGCATGTTTGTCTCAGTCAAATTGCTACATACACTCTAAATAGAACTATACTAGAATAATATAATTCCACTATGTAAATCAGGGGTGGGGGCTTAAACGAGCTGAAAGTAAATAGTGCTTAAATCTTCACAAAAGCGTCGGCAGAAGTACAGAGTTAACATACTCAGCCAAAGCAGTAGTGTTTTCGCTTATTCTGAATATCTTGTGAAGACTCCCTTTGTAGTAGAAGTGTCATCACCCTTCTATCTATTTCTCAGCCAAGAGCAATCTTGTGCGAAGGTAGGTATCTTTGAACCCCATTTTAGATACTCTTGAGTTCTGGCCACTGTTGGACCACTACTGCAAAGCAGGAGAGGCAATACCTTTTACTGCGTCTGTTATCGAAATGACAGCACAGAACAGTAACATTTTAACCTACCAAGCATCTTGTAACAGGCGACTAAACATGGTTGAGCATGGTGCCGGACTAATCCGCCGTAGAAACTTTAAGCCACACAGACTTCAACAGTAGTCAGAGAGGAGTAATGTAGGCAGAAATGAAAGGGCCGAAGAAGACACAAAGGACCTTGAGCAGATGGCACGGGACTTGAGGACCTGGTCTACGTTTGTTGAAGGTCTATGCTCTATGGGGAGCTGAAAGGTGGTGAAGGAATACAGATTTGATTTAGTCTGACGTCATGTATTCACCATTGTTTATAATCATGGGCGGACTGGGCCGTCGGGCATTGGGGCAGTGCCTGATGGCCCACAGCATAAGGGGATTCACCCGTTCGTAGCCTCTATCTATGTTGGATGAGTGGCAAAGGGCCATGTACCTTAAGTGAACAGGTGTTCAAATCACTGTCAGTCCGCCGCTGGTTAAATTTATATAAGTATTAAAACCAATAAAACTGTATTTAATCAGTTTTACGAATAACGGTTCACAAGAAACAAGGGACGTTTCGGGTTTTACCCTTCGTCAGCCACAAACAGGTGACAAAGACAAGAATACATATAGGTACTAAAAAACTATACGGTGATGAGAAATATACAACAAATGGGCGATACAAGCAGATGGAAAAAGTAAACAACAACAGTGATGAGAGAAAAAGAACAATAATAATACAAGAAAATCGTAAAATCTAACAGAAATAATACCGAAACAAGAAAGTAAATAAACAACGAAACGAAAAAAAGAGAATTAACAAAACTGATGAACTAATAAAAGTTATCTCAGCTCAATCCAAAGAATCTGTGAAAGAAAGCAGTAGTACTCCGTCACAGAAATCGCAAGGAAGTGACGTACGATAGCGGCAAAACCAAAGATATAAAGAGATACGAAACGAACAAAAACAAAAACATAAGAAGATAGATCTAAAAGGCAACGAATAAAGAATAAAAAAGAGAAAAGCTACCAGAATTTATGCAAAATGATGTTGGATATTCAAACCATCGGGAGCTAAAACACCCATTTTAAAAATAAGGCGATTCTCCAACGAAAAGCGAGTCTTTTCATTACCGGCACATGAAAGGAGGGCGGTAACATGAATATCAGAATTACATGCATGGTCAGGCCTATTTAAATTTATATACTCGTAATTATTTGTAGAGTTTCTGTGTGTGCTTTTTTTTAATGTTAACTTAACACTGCATCCAATCAAACCAGACTAGACAAAAAAAGTTTAATGTCAACTTGGTAAGACGGTAGATATTATAAGAATGGAAAGAAAACATCAAGATATGGAAAAAAGACGACTACATTAGTGTAGCAAAGTAGGAAAAGAGAGGATGCTAAAGGGACATCACCAGAAACGTCAATGTCGGGAATGCCCTTGATCTGATCTTAACGATAAACGCGTACTGTTGATTTTTCCGAACTTAACATTGTATGGATACATTAACTTCCTTAATGGTTAAATTACACACATCCATTTGCTGTTAAGAATTCTGTTCATAGTTACATTACATCCAGACATTCACTGTTAAGTATTCTCTTCATAGTTACATTGCATCCAAACATTGACTATTAACATTATTGACTGTTAATATTCTCGTTATAGTTACATTACTTTCAAACATTCGTTGTTGAATATTATTTTCGTAATTAAATTGCATCCATATATTCACTGTTAAATATTACTTTTTTTATAAATACATTACATCCAGATTTTCACTGTGCAATATTCTTTTATACGCTACACCCATACATTCACTATTACTTATTATTCTAACAGTTTTTTATAAAGTTTTCTTACCCACCATTCCTGTGTGTCTCTTTATTTCAGCAGCACCTTAAACACTTACAAATAAATAGAAAAATCCGACATCTGGCTTTTCTCTGACTGGAACAACATTGTAACATCTTTTGAAAACGTAATGAGAGTCTGTTGCGATGCTAAAACTATTTTGGTCTGGCGACCTTTACCTCAATTTGTATCACCCAAGTTTGCTGGTTCAGACAGTAATTTTTTTTCACTGCTCTATTAACTTACTTTACTAGACGCTTTTCTTTTTTGTGGATTTCCTGATTCTAATTGTGAGGATTCGCCTGCGGTGTCCCTGTCATAAAAAGCTGCCTTCTAGTCTGTGGAATCAGGTTCAGCTTGCCTCGAGTGTCACTTGCAGATATCATTGAAGAGAATCTGTCAGGACTATGACCTCCGTGACAGTGAATGATGGTGAAAGATTAGGCTGCTGTAAAACTGGTAAAAACAAATATATAAATTAAAAACTAAAAGCACTTAAATGACATCTATCGTGTCAAACCTTTAAGGGTGGCCCTTCATTTCAGTAGGCCCGACCATTCGGGTAATTCCGATATTCTTGTCACTGCCCTCCTTTTATGTGTCGGTGATGACCGAACTCGCTTTTCGTTGGAGAATCGTCTCATTTTTCAAATGGGCGTTTTATCTCCTGCGGGCCTTAATGTCCAGCATCATTTTGCATAAATTCTGGTGGCTTCTCTATCTGTTTCATACTTCTTTATTTCTTCTGTCGTTGTTTTTCTGATCTATCTTTGTTTTTGCTTTGGTTCGTTTCGTATCCTTTTGTATCTTTTTAGCCGTCACTAGCTCGCTCATACATCACTTCCGCATGGCGCTTGTTTTCACAGCCATCTTAAGTGTTTCATTCTTGGATCCAGCTAAGTGACTTTTTAATTGTTTTTATAGTGTTGTTCATTCCTGTCTTCGTTTCTTTGATTATTTACTTTCTTGTTTCGATATGTCTTTCTGGTTTTACGATTTTCTTGCATTATTATTGTTCTCGTTTCGCTCAGCACCGTTGTTCCATCTGCTTGTATCGCTCATTTGGTGTGTTCTTCATCATCATATATTTTTGTAGTACCTATATGTAATTCTTGTCCTTCTCACTGTGACTGACGAAGGATAAAACCCGAAACGTCCCCTGTTTCCTGTGTACCGTTAACTTGTAAAACTGATGTTATACCATTTTATTTTTTAATTTATGTATTTGCTAAGACCTCCGTGCTAGTTTTACAAGGTATATAAGGTTACGTTCGTCTTCTTAAGTTTGGCAATGCGTTTGTACCTGCTGACACAAGATAGTGTGAGCCAGCAGAGACTTTCCTCTTAAAGCGATTTATTTGCTGTGCTCAGATAGAGATTTTATTGATTTCCATTTTACATTAACTTAGTTTCTGTATCGATGTGGAGATTTTATAGATTTTAAACTTACATTAACTTAGTTTCTGTGTCGATATGGAGATTTTATAGATTTTTAACTTACATTAACTTAGTTTCTGTGTCGATATGGAGATTTTATAGATTTTTAGCTTCCATTAACTTAGTTTCTGTGTCGATATGGAGATTTTATAGATTTTTAACTTGCGTTAACTTAGTTTCTGTGTCGATATGGAGATTTTATAGATTTTTAACTTACATTAACTTAGTTTATGTACCGATACGGATATTTAATAGACTTTCATCTTACAGGACGTTGTTTCTGCGCTCACATGAAAGTGTTATAGACTTTTGCCGTACAGTAATTTTGGAGACTAGCTTCCTCTTAATCTCATATGTCTTGATTAAGATTATATAGGAACTAATGGATACTGCACATACTTTAATATCATAGTAAGTTTGATGTTATGTCCCGAAGGAAACTGCACGGTCTCAAAACTGATAGTAATGTTTTTTTTATGTACCTAATCGAATTTGCATAGTGACTGGGGCATGGTACATGCCGTGAACAATGAACATTGAATGCGAGTTTATTTGTTTGATAAACAAAGGAGATATGTTATTTCTCTTCTGCCATATCTCTTAACTGGCACCTTTATTTATTACTTGTTTTCAATCTGTTTTCGGGGTCTAGTGGCTAAGAGGTATGGCGTCTGCCTTGCATTTTAAAGGTACCAAGTTCGATTCCCGGCAGAGGGAATATAATTTATTGAAATGTTTTTCAGACCCAGTTGTCCTAGTGATGTCATACTCTCCCCTGGTCTCCTGGGTAGTGAGATCGGATGCCTAGCCTTCTCGGAAAAGGGCGAAAAAATAGGAGGTCCCGTGCTCAAGTTGCGCACGTTACAAATCCCACTGTAGTTGGAAATCGTAAAGAGTAGGCCACTAGGCCGCTGCCCTGGCAAAATTAAAAAAATTAGAAACTTACCCAAAAATATTTATAGAATGTGTGATTCCTATATTAACACACTGGGATTCTCGCCGGTGCTACGGAGTTCGTTTACTTTGCTGAGATCCTCCTTGTGTGATCTAATGGAGGAGATCGGAGCACTGATGGATTTATCTGTGTGCAATGAAGATTATCCTTAAAAACAAAACAAAACCAGTCAGTTTTCTCTTATGCTAATTATATTGTATTCTCTTATGCTAATTATATTGTATTCTCTTATGCTAATTATATTGTATTCTCTTATGCTAATTATATTGTATTCTCTTATGCTAATTATATTGTATTCTCTTATGCTAATTATATTGTATTCTCTTATGCTAATTATATTGTATTCTCTTATGCTAATTATATTGTATTCTCTTAAGCTAATTATATTGTTTTCTCTTATGCTAATTATATTGTATTCTCTTAAGCTAATTATATTGTATTCTCTTAAGCTAATTATATTGTTTTCTCTTACGCTAATTATATTGTATTCTCTTATGCTAATTATATTGTTTTCTCTTATGCTAATTATATTGTATTTTCTTATGCTAATTATATTGTTTTCTCTTAAGCTAATTATATTGTATTCTCTTTTTTACGTTTATAACTTACTGACTCGAAGAATGGGGAAACTATAAAACCAAAAGCGAATAATTGATTGTCTGCCTTTCCTTTTTTTTTTTTTTTGTAGTGTCCGTGGTTATAAATTCTTGTCTTTATATTCGTGTGTACTTTCATGTCTTCCTTGAAATTTTCTTAACCACAAAGGTACAGACTGTCTTAGAATGGTGCTTGTGCAGAATATACGTAATGAAATATTATGACAAAATCACCAATGTGGAACTGACAGAAGGAACCAGATGGATATCAGTGGAACAAGATGTAAGAACAAGACGCTGCCGTTGGATTAGCGACAGCCAGAAAAACCATTTGATAACATTACAAGGCAGTCCATGTACTGGGATCACTAGGATAACAGAAACAGAGTGTGGTCTAATCAACGCACGGACAATACAACTGTATAAGGATATTAAAGGTTATAAAGAAGACATAGAAAGAAATCGAACAGATGGTACAGGACAGGAAGACTTTGCGTGTTTGTGTTAAGGAACTGTGCTCCAAACGATACGTAAATTATTGATGGTGAATTTCGTTATTGTAATAAGAAACAAGTCCTTTACGTTTTATATTCTAAACCAGGTTTGTCCTTGCCATGGTACACACAGATCATGTGGTTGCTGTATACGCTCTCCGTGGTTGGTGCTGTGATGATCTGTGTGTGGTACTGGTCGTTCATTCACAAAGGCAAGAATTCATTGTGTATGTGCTGAAATGAAATTAACATCTTATAATACAATAATACTAATGACAAATAAAAACCAATTAAATATCACCCCAAACACCTCAAGTTTTTACACCCCTCCCCTCAAACCATTTTTAAAAAAAATTTCTTGTACTTGTTTCGTTTGTGTGTGTGTGTGGTTGTTTATTTATTTATTTTTTTGTTTGTTTGTTCCTTGTTCATTATTGTTGCTTTATACCATGACAAGGTTCAAATTTTCCTCTTTCCGCACAATTTGTCTAAAGAAAGTTCTCCGAATCTTTTGGCCAAATACCATCACCAACCAAGATCTGCTTACTCGGAGCAACCAAGAGGACATGTACACCATCATGGCTGGCAGACGCTGAAGTTGGGTTAGCCACGTCCTCAGAAGAGACCTCGATGCCATCATAAGAACAGCTTTGCTTTGGATCCCTGAAAGAAAGCGAAAGAGAGGCAGACCAAAAACAACTTGGTGGAGAACTGTGGAGGCCGAAATGCAAAGAATGAACTAGAGCTAGGGCACGGCACGAAGGATGGCCACCGACCGAACAAAGTGAAAGCAGTTTGTTGGTGCCCTACCAGACGCCACTAGGCGTGATGACCACTGACTGCATTGATAGTCGGCGGTTAATGATCAAAGAAAGAGGAAGACTCAGTGACAAGATAAGACGAGATTAGGATTAAGAAAAAAAAAGACACACAGTTTGAACATTTTTTATTCATTCTAGTTACCATAGTTTTACACAAGGTATGACGCCATGTACACAAATCTGCAAGTGAACGTATTATATGGACATAATAGATCCCACACAAGGTATGATGCCCTGTACACAAATCTGCAAGTGAACGTATTATATGGACATAATAGATACCACACAAGGTATGATGCCATGTACGCAAATCTGCAAGTGAACGTATTATATGGACATAATAGATACCACACAAGGTATGATGCCATGTACGCAAATCTGCAAGTGAACGTATTATATGGACATAATAGATACCACACAAGGTATGATGCCATGTACGCAAATCTGCAAGTGAACGTATTATATGGACATAATAGATACCACACAAGGTATGATGCCATGTACGCAAATCTGCAAGTGAACGTTATATATGGACATAATAGATACCACACAAGGTATGATGCCATGTACGCAAATCTGCAAGTGAACGTATTATATTGACATATAGATACCACACAAGGTATGATGCCATGTACGCAAATCTGCAAGTGAACGTATTATATGGACATAATAGATACCACACAAGGTATGATGCCATGTACGCAAATCTGCAAGTGAACGTATTATATGGACATAATAGATACCACACAAGCATGTACGCAAGTCTGCAAGTGAACGTATTATATTGACATAATAGATACCACACAGGGTATGATGCCATGTACGCAAATCTGCAAGTGAACGTATTATATGGACATAATAGATACCACACAGGGTATGATGCCATGTACGCAAATCAGCAAGTGAACGTATTATATTGACATAATAGATACCACACAAGGTATGATGCCATGCACGCAAATCTGCAAGTGAACGTATTATATGGACATAATAGATACCACACAAGGTATGATGCCATGTACGCAAATCTGCAAGTGAACGTATTATATGGACATAATAGATACCACACAAGTGTGGTAAAGTGGGATGATATAAATATTTATAGGGGACTTAGTGTACTGACTGAGATCAGCTGTGAAGGTATCTGTATCTAATAAGTATGGTGTATTACAGTGGACCTTACTTTGCTACCACATTTATACCTCAGTCAGACCTATTCTGGAATATTGTGATGACTACGTTGAATGTCTAGGGTTATGATAATGATGAAGTGTATGTTCACAACAACCAACAGACAGATAAACAATTTAATTTAATCCACAATACTTTACAACACTGTGACACTCACATACATAGAACACTCTATAAGGCTATCTTAAATGAGTCAAGTGTTAAAGTTTAAAAATATATGTATTAATTCCTTCAAATATTAGATATCCTGATTCAACTACAAAGTGAACCAGGAATCACAATCAAATGTAATCACAAGTTATATGTACACAATTTATAGATAGAATCTTTGTATTGACATATATTATTATTGCAATATGTGTGTAAGTTGTGCTGTAGTACTAGGCGGTAATACTGGCTTTTCAAGCTAGGTGGTTGTGTGTCATCAAGTGTTTGTTTCTCGTGGACATAATATTGGGAAAGTTCACAGTTTCTTTTTATTTGAAACAAATAAATGTCCCTCTAGATTTAAGGTAAAGTCACTGTTAGAGGGGGGATACACAAGATTGAGCTGCTCTGGCCACGGAATCTTAACTTCTGTGGGGGCAGCAGGAAACAGTCTCCACTGCTCGCTTGCTTCACCGTGTTCTTGAGACACAACACAGGTCGATATATTGACCAAGGAGTCTGCTACCAGCCTCTGAATTCAGCAAAACTCAGACCAGATGCTGCTTTAATATGTTAGTACCACGGTCCCTGAAACAAGAAGGTTGTACCTCCTACTTCAGAACTAATTTATAATCTATTTCCACACTGAGCACAATACATAACAAACACTGAGTTCAGCGCCGTAGGCCAACTGTTAGCTTCTCATGTAATAACATTCACCAGTATTCCTCTCCCTAATGGTTACTACGCCTCTGCAATTTCAGCTTTATTTCCTTCTATCCAATAAGATAGGTGTCATAGTACTATTTGGCAATTCCATATAGTCCTAGGCATTTAAACTCCTCTCCTACAAGTTTTGTTCATGGTGGAGCAATTTTCTAGGCTTTGCCTCATGTTTGCTACTGATCCACACACATACAGACATAAATTTATCAATTCACATTCAATTTTCATCTAAAAGATATCAAATATTTCTAGCTTACCACAATTCATGGAAATAATAAACAAATACGTTGACTGGCGATGAGTTATGGCACAATTCCGATCTGCCTCTGTCCCAGGCTTTCATAAGAAAAAATATGAGCTGGATCTCAACGCACTTGCTTCTCAGTAAGTTTATTTTAAAAATGTGGCCCTGAACTGACGCTCCTAATTGACTATATCAAATGGTCTAACCAATAAGACCATGTTTACAAAAGTATTTGAAAAAAAGTACCCTTCCTACCGTTTCCCGTAACAACCAAAAATAGTATCTGCAATCGACTAATCATGTTTAGGCTTACATATTCTTCTAGCCAATAAAATCGGATTTAACTTGTTGGCCTATTTCCCGTAAAATAGTGGTTTCAAAACATGCCACTGAGCAATTATGATTTGGTGCTGTCAGACAACCTCACTATTTTATTTTGGCTATAATTTGTTAATTCCTAGACTATTTGCGTAACACTTAACATATTCTTTGTCAGCAAGTCCTAAGGAACCCAAATATATAAATTTAATGGAGCTAAGTGGCTGCGTTCAAAATATGTATTTTCTTCTACCACCCGTTCACTCCTATACGATGGGGTGTCTTCTGTACTGTCAGGATTTCAGACGAAAAACAGTATTGGGTCATGTTTCCTAATAAGCATTAACCATGTTTTTTAAAACCTAACCTCGTATTGGTAGTGTTTTTTGTCCCTGTTTATTTGAAAAAAAGTTAGTGCTTCATGCCTTACGCGTGGGATTGGCGTTACTATTAATCGCGAGACTGTGGTAGTACTGCATGCTCTCTCTGCGTTCCTCGTCTCTCTCATTCTCTTTCTCTCTCTCTCTCTCTCTCTCTCTCTCTCTCTCTCTCTCTCTCTCTCTCTCTCTCTCTCTCTCTAAGTCCTTCTGTCTTTTCATTTCGCAGTGTAATTTTGACATTAATGCTAGTATTAATCTAGGTCATTACGCAGTGTGTCTATCTCAAGGTTTTCTAAGAAATACAGTAAACGTTTTATTGTTTTGTTGAAACGCGTCTTAGTTGATGCAGTAGGCTTTACTAGTAAAAGTGAAAGCGTTACAATTATGCAGACGGAGCATAAAAAAGGGGTTTTTATTGTTCAGCTATTTCGGAGGTATACACGCTGGCGCATGCCATTGAGAAAGCACTGGTCTTCCACCATTCTTCTTTCCTTTTATTGAATTAATTCGTTAGGCTTTACATTTACTATTTAATTTCGATATGTGGATTTAGAATTTTTCACGACAAATCCTCCCCACTTAAAACAGACGTTATATGTCAGTCTATAATTCTATATACACATAGAGAAATTTATTATTATTCCTGGGGTTTACGGTGATTTTCATCACACGGATGGCGGCTTAGAAAATCCGCTCCCAGGTTGGATTTTTCCAGAAATATGCTCTAGGCTGAACTAGAATGGCTGCAAAAGCAAGGACCATCTGAGTAACCTAGAATTTTCATGCCCAGCCTGCGCTAGAAACGACAAAGGTTTGTGATCCGTTTGCAACTTGAATGCCTTCCCATACAGATAAATATTGAATTTCTTGATCGCCCATATTACTGCAAGACATTCTTTTTTCGCTAGTTGAATAATTGGTTTCAGCTTTATTCAACTTTCTGCTAGCATATGCCACTGGGGTTAATTCCCCATTCAGTGCATCTGATTTCTGTAATAGGGTCGCGCCCAACCCGATATTACTGGCATCCGTTCTCACAATGAATTATTGAATTAAGTCAGGTAATTTCAAAATAGGTTTGCTTGTGAGCTTTTCCTTCAATTCCTGATAGGCCAATTCACATTGTGCTGTCCATGTAATTCGATCTGGATTTCCTTTACGTGTCAAATCAGTTAACGGTGCACATATGGAATTAAAGTTTTTGATATACTTTTGGTAGAAACCACATAATGAGACAAAGGATCTCACGTCTTTCTTGGTTTGTGGTCTCGGAGCTTTCTTTAGTTTCTCTAAATTCTTGGGGTCAGGGGTCATGTTTCCCTGATGGACTGTGTGTCCCAAGAATTCTAATTCTTTTTATCCAACGCAACATTTGGTTGGTCGGGCTGTTAAATTCGCTTCTCTAAGTCGATTAAACAGCATGTTCAGAGAGTCAATGTGTTCCTCAAATGTTTCTGTTGCTATAAGGATATTATCCATGAAATTTGTAATGCATGGATTATTCAGGGGATCCAACAATTTTCTCATCATTCTAGAGAAGACACTAGGCGCATTCTTCAATCCAAATGGCAATCTGTTAAACTCATAGTGTCCCTCTGAGGTACTAAAAGCTAGGTATGGTCTAACCTCAGGCTTTACTGGAATCTGATAGTATCCTTTACTCAGATCCACTTTTGAGAAATATTTAGCTTTATTTAGCCTGGCAAACAACTGATTTGTATCCGGCAATGGATCCACCTGACCTTCTGTGATAGCATTCAGTCTCCTGTAATCTATACAGAGTCTATGTTCTCCAGAGGGTTTCCTTAAGAGCACCACACTGGAATTATATGAAGATTCACTGTGTGAAATGATTCCTTCCTTCAACAAATAGTCTATCTCTTTCTTCAAGGCTTTCTCCTTAGCAAAAGGAATCGAATAGGCTTTCATACAGACAGGTGTGGGGTCTATCAGTTTCATATCATATTCCAATAAGTTTGTATGCCCCGGTCGGTCTGTTAACACCTCTGTATGATCATCTAAAACCTGTTGCACTCTCTTCTTCTGATCTTTCGTTAAGTGTGTACTGATTTTCACCTGTGCCGCTGTCTCACAGGGGTGTAATGGATATTCAAATGATGAAAGTGGTTCCTTTTTCATCTCCATTGCAATGGACAAGGTCAACAAGTGTGTCTCTTCCTGATTTTCTCTTTCCAAATATTTCTTCAGGAGATTCACATGATAGATTTTTTCTTTCCCCTTCTTATCTATCTTATAATTTGTTCTAGACACCTTCTCTAGAACTGTATATGGACCTTGCCATCCAATTTGTAACTTATTCTGACTACCGGGTAGAAGAAGCAGTACCTTCTCTCCCACAGCCAAATCTCTGTCTTTAGCTTTCCTGTTGTAATAGGCAGCATGTTTTTTTTCCTGGCTTGTTTCAAATTTTCATTGGCAAGTTTCCAGCCAGTTTTTAAACGAGTGGTCAGCTCATTCACATATTGGTATGAGGATGTAATATTTTCCTCTGCCTTTTCATCAGTCCACGTTCTTAACAGAGTTACATATGGACTTTTAAATTCGGAAACTTATTTTTCCTGGCACATGTCAGGTCCTTTGCACTCGAAGCTCTGTTGTGATGACTTTTCTTCCCAGAATCATCATGCACAAATCGACCGCTACCAATTTTTCTCTTGGGGCTTTCTCCCCACTTAGAATTCTTGATGAGAGATTTCCTCTCTACATCTTCTTCCTCCAGTTTACATAAGTCCGATTGAGGGATTTTCGGCTTATCCTGGGGTAAGACATCTTTTTGCACTCTCTGCATAGTGGCCGTTGTAAAACAGTTAATTGAAGCTTGTCCGTGAAAAGGGGCTTCCCATCCACTTGGTCCACTTTGTCAAATTTATTTTTTCTATTGTCAGGCCTACGTTTGCCCCGTGGCGTGTCCAGGTCCTGATCAATGTTCCCACTTGTGGGTGTTCCCTCATGTGCTATGCTACACCTTTCTACAAAATTTTCAATGTCCCACCTTGCCTTGGGCCAATAATAATTCTGAGCTACCTTTTGAATGATGGTACCTATTTTCTCATGGTCCCCATCTTTTCTCACATGTAAGCTCCTTATTAAGTCTGTCCTATACCTTTTAGGAAGTACCAGCTGTCCCTGACCTTTGGATCAAGTTCCAGTCTTCCGGTATATCAGTTTTTGTTCTTCATATAGAAGTCTCCTTTTTTCCTGGAGGTGTGTGACAATTGGACAACTTCTTAAAACAAGGCTTGAGGGTCTTATCCCCAGCCTGTGCCTTCCTCAACTCTTCTGGAGTGGTATTTAACATAATATCCTCCTCCTGTCTTGAGGTCGACCTGACCTGAAGGGTTGCCATATACACAGGTTTCCTTCTGCAACGGTCAGTGTCATGATTGTCCATCGACAATTCTTACACCACCTTTTTCCTTGGTTGAAAGATTTTCTTTCATCATATTTCCTTTCATCGAATTGTGGGGTTTTATTTTTATTGTCATACCGTGGCCTATCAAACTGGTGCTTACCTTTGTTCTGATCTCTAGGATCAAATTTATTAAAGTTCTGTGGTGCCTTAAAATTATCTACCTGTTTCTTTTTATTACCTTGTTACCTCTGCCTGAGCTGCTTGATACCTTTCAGCAACATTCAGTAACTCACCCAGCCTCTCTGCACCTTGTTCCATGAGAAACTTTCTCAGGTCTGGAGCCATGGACTCTCTTAGTTGTTCTATAAGGATCATTTCCTTAAGATCTTGGGTTTTCCCCAGAGAAGTCCATTTCTCCAAGTATGTCTCTAACCGTGCAGAGAACTGGTGATAGGTTTCACCTGACAGTAGTTTAGCATTCCTAAATTTTTTTCTATAAAATTCACCATTCTTTTCATATCTTAACAAAAGAGCCTGCTTTAGCATGTCATAATTTTCTTGATCATCTCTGCTCATTTTGGCAAAAACTTCATAAGCTGCACCACGAAGCCCTTGAGATAACTTTAAGCTCCACCTTTCTCTCTCTAACCCATACGTGGTAGCTAATAGTTCATATCTATTTAGATAGCTCTCGATATCATCTTCTTTCTCAACAAAATGATCTAAATGAAAATTCATAGCTGAGGTTGAGGCTCCCTGACTAGCAGTGGCATCAGAGGTAAAGGGACTGGCACCATTTTCAGGAGCATGGCCTTGAAATTCCAACTCCCTTAGTCGTAACTCGTGCTCCCTTTGTAATCTCTTATCTTCTGCTTCCCTTTCTGCAGCCTTCGCTTGTCTTCCCTTTCTGCAGCCTGCAGCCTTCTCCTTTCTTTCTGCTTCCCTTTCCCTGCAGCAATTTCTTCTCTTTTCCTTTTTCTGCCTCCAATTTGCCTCCTTCTCTAGCCTCAGCCTTCAAATGCAACCCTTAATTTCTGCCTTTGCCTCTAAGCCTCTTTCAGCCTCAATTGCAACCTCTCTAATTTCTTTTTCAGATTTTAATTTTCTTTCTGCTTCAAATTTTCTTTCTTCACGTTCAATATATTTGTCACATTCAGTAGTGACATAAGCAATCATAACTTGCCCGTCCATTCCTAACTCTTTCGCAACCTGCACAGCAGCAGATCGAAATTTTGCTAGGTCCGCCATTTTCTAACAGGCAAATGTATACAATATTTAACCAAACAACTTTATTTATAAATAATTATCTAAGGACAACCACAGGCACTGAGAGCTCAACCTTATTTTTCCACCCAAGAATACCTTTTAATTTTTATTATTTCCAGAAGTGAATTACTCCCAATATATATGCTAGGGGAAGGTTCAATATCCCGGACGAGCCCCCAATATATGTGGTAAAGTGGGATGATATAAATATTTATAGGGGACTTAGTGTACTGACTGAGATCAGCTGTGAAGGTATCTGTATCTAATAAGTGTGGTGTATTACAGATGACCTTACTTGCTACCACATTTAGACCTCAGTCAGACCTATTCTGGAATATTGTGATGACTACGTTGAATGTCTAGGGTTATGATAATGATGAAGTGTATGTTCACAACAACCAACAGACAGATAAACAATTTAATTTAATCCACAATACTTTACAACACTGTGACACTCACATACATAGAACACTCTATAAGACTATCTTAAATGAGTCAAGTGTTAAAGTTTAAAAATATATGTATTAATTCCTTCAAATATTAGATATCCTGATTCAACTACAAAGTGAACCAGGAATCACAATCAAATGTAATCACAAGTTATATGTACAGAATTTATAGATAGAATCTTTGTATTGACATGTATTATTATTGCAATTTGTGTGTAAGTTGTGCTGTAGTACTATGAGGTAATACTGGCTTTTCAAGCTATGTGGTTGTGTGTCATCATGACTTCAAGTGTTTGTTTCTCGTGGAAATAATATTGGGAAAGTTCACAGTTTCTTTTTATTTGAAACAAATAATGTCCCTCTTGATTTAGAGTAAAGTCACTTTTAGAGGGTATACACAAGATTGAGCTGCTCTGGCCACGGAATCTTAACTTCTGTGGGGGCAGCAGGAAACAGTCTCCACTGCTCGCTTGCTTCACCGTGTTCTTGAGACACAACACAGGTCGATATATTGACCAAGGAGTCTGCTACCAGCCTCTGAATTCAGCAAAACTCAGACCAGGTGCTGCTTTAATATGTTAGTACCACTGTCCCTGAAACAAGAAGGTTGTACCTCCTACTTCAGAACTAATTTATAATCTATTTTCACACTGGAGCACAATACATAACAAACACTGAGTTCAGCGCCGTAGGCCAACTGTTAGCTTCTCATGTAATAACATTCACCAGTATTCCTCTCCCTAATGGTTACTACGCCTCTGCAATTTCAGCTTTATTTCCTTCTATTCAATAAGATAGGTGTCATAGTACTATTTGGCAATTCCATATGGTCCTAGGCAGTTAAACTCCTCTCCGACAAGTTTTGTTCATGGTGGAGCAATTTTCTAGGCTTTGCCTCATGTTTGCTACTGAACTACACACATACAGACATAAATTATCAATGCACATTCAATTTTTCATCAAAAAGATATCAAATATTTTTAGCTTACCACAATTCATGGAAATATTAAACAAAATACGTTGACTGGCAATGAGTTATGGCACAATTCCGATCTGCCTTTGTCCCAGGCTTTCATAAGAATAATATGAGCTGGATCTCAACGCATTCGCTTCTCAGTAAGTTTATTTTAAAAAATGTGGCCCTGAACTGACGCTCCTAATTGACTATATCAAAGGGTCTAACCAATAAGACCATGTTTACAAAAGTATTTGAAAAAAAGTACCCTTCCTACCGTTTCCCGTAACAACCAAAAATATTATTTGCAATCGACTAATCATGTTTAGGCTTACATATTCTTCTAGCCAATAAAATCGGATTTAACTTGTTGGCCTATTCCCGTAAAATAGTGGTTTCAAAACATGCCACTGAGCAATTATGATTTGGTGCTGTCAGACAACCTCACTATTTTATTTTGGCTATAATTTGTTAATTCCTAGACTATTTGCGTAACACTTAACATATTCTTTGTCAGCAAGTCCTAAGGAACCTAAATATATAAATTTAATGGAGCTAAGTGGCTCCGTTCAAAATATGTATTTTCTTCTACCACCCGTTCACTCCTATACGATGGGGTGTCTTCTGTACTGTCAGGATTTCAGACGAAAAACAGTATTGGGTCATGTTTCCTAATAAGCATTAACCATGTTTTTTAAAACCTAACCTCGTATTGGTACCAGCTCTCTTGTCCTTGTTCTTTGGTCTTCCTATATCTCTCTTACGCTGGGGATTTCAGAACAATGTAATGTTATCAGAAGTTTTCCTTATTTTGTACAATTTCCATCTCCAGCTACTTTGTACCATATCAATCTCCAGGTACTTTGTACCATATCCATCTCCAGGGTCTTCTTCTTATCTTTTGTTCCACTGGCGCTGTCTGGTTTTTGTCATCAGTTCCACATTAGTTAAATTGTTGAACTTGATCCGTAATTTTATCTGCACCCAGAGTTCTCTAAGCTTCTTCTATTTCTATTGTTATGTTATTAACGCCCGTTGATTTTCGTTTACTCGTAATATTTATTGCTTTATCGACTTCTAATCTGAAAATGTTTAAGTCTTCATTAAAATATAGTGACGATGTGTTGTCTTTGTTAGTTCTCTAACATAATATTCCCACCTTTCCATATTCATCATTTTCGCCCAACACAATTTCCACATTGGTTCAGTCTTGTCTTCGGTCAAGCATTTTTTTTGACTTTTCTATATTTTGTTTATTTCTATATTTCATCCTGCTTATCTCTTTTATGTCCATATCTTCCATTTCACTGCATTTTACTTATATCGACTAGTAGCTTGTCTACACATCGAACGTTTTTTTTTAAATTAATTACTTACTGTTTTTGACTAGACTGTATTCTGAAGTGTCTTTTTGATCACTTTTTGCTTCCTTTGTTTTTTCCTTTTACTTAAGATAATTTTTGTCATTCATACTTGATTTTGTCTTAAACTACTGTTTAATTAATATTAATATTTGTACTTTACAGGTAGAGAATTAACCGCAATCAGGTTCAACACTCACGCCATTTCTTCAATATACGTCATTTTCAACATGGCTGTCACGCGCATCCCTCTTCGACTGCTCCACTTTCTGTATCCCGTTGTTTTTGGAGTTATCTACACCTTGTTTAGCGCCATCTACTACAGTTTTGGAGGGACTAACCAATACGGCGACACTTATATTTATTCTATCCTGGATTGGTCAAGAGCTGGACGTACATTAGCCATTTCGTCTTTAAGTAATTTTATTTTTATCCCAGTGGTGCATATTATGATGTGGGCATTGAGTCTATGTTTTCAGAAGGCGTACGAGAGTTTTCGACTTCGTCGTGTGGTTTATAACCAAGCTTTGGATAGCGTTGACGGAGAAGAGGTCGACATCGGTTAAACAATATTGTCATCATTATCATCATCACCATCATAATCATTTTCCATAGCGCTCCAAACGGAACAGGGATCCACCAATTCAGCTGTGGCCGTGCAGGAAGACTGCACCAAGCATTCACGTGCTTTTAAAGCTGTGGTTTATGTGAGTTGTTGTTTCACATGATGAGGTAGCCAGCACCATGCACAACCCCATATTAGTTGCCACGTACGACATGCTTGATGGAGCAGTAGTACAATTCTTTCTTTGTTTTCTGTTTTGTCAGAGACCACGGCGGACTTCAGGTGACGTTAAATAATACAACTGTAATAAATCTAAGCATTGTAACCTAAGTTTTCTAAAGGCGAATAAGTGCAAATAATACGATAGGCTATTCAGTTGAGCAAAATAAAAAGCAAATGATTGTAACGCGTGAGCAAGCTTTAGTCACCCAAACTAAGCATTCGGTTTATTAAGTAATGATTAACACATCTGGAGAGTGACGGGCAGAATAAACACATTTATAAATACTGCCCATCGAAGGGTTAAATTGGCCCAAAACAGAAATCGACGGCAAAATAGAACTGCAGCCGTTTATTTAGGGATAAGCGAAAATTAGGATGACCCAAAGTTTAAAACTGAGAATTCGAGTGTGGAAATCAAACCTAGTACTGTATACTTTTTCAAGGGAAAGTAAGTTGCGGTTGATAATAATGCCTACCATGTCATAAAAACGAGAATGACATTAAAGGTGTATATAATATTATATGTACCTAATTACGAAATTAAAATGGTATTCCGTTGAATGTATACTATAACATTACAAGTGCAAGTGACTTTTTAAATGCACGGAACTGTGAAAGTAGATAGTCAGTTCAGTTCAATAATCTTCAGCTTCCCAAGGGGCAAAGGCCTAGCAAACACATGGCTAGTCCTCCTGCCGCATGCCACTAGGTCAAGGTCTTTCCTTGCTATGACTTTACAAGTACACTTGGATTTCCAGTACATATTTTATGACATTGTAAATGGTTATGACAATAAAACAAACTGAATGCAAATAGGTAAGATAGAAGAGGTTCAATTTAAAGACAAAGCTGTAAAGAAGCAGATCATGTGACATACTATCGTTTCATCTTGAGAAATGTTACCGGACCACAGAACCAACGCCATTTTACGTTCAAGAAAGTCATTAAGTCTGTCAAGCACAGCTTGTATGAGTGATATAAGAAGATATCTCGATTAAACATGTTGGACGAACATAATAAAAGCGTGTTCGAAAACATGAGTAGACAGACAAATTAAGGAACAAAGAAGAGTAACATCACTAATGGTGTCACTCACGTTTTGCAGCTGTGGAGTACATGTGCTCTGCAAGAGGCATGTATTGGATGAAATACATCATGTGCTGAGCGAATGTCAGTAAAATGTTAAGGTGTTGTTGAGGACAAGAAACTATTTTATGAGCGAAACTAAGAACTCGTGAGGTGAGCAAGTCAGGTGATTAAAAAAGTGGCGTTTTTATTGGTAGTGCATTTGAGGGGTCTTAGGAATGAGTACTGAAGGACGGCAAAAAACGTGATCAGAGGTTGCCAGGGAGGAAACATTTTGTGGACACAATGTGACAGTGGTAATTTTTATGTGGCCCATGCTTTTGATTGTTCAGCGTGAGACTGAGTGTATTGGCCTCTGGTCAGCAAGGTTTGCCCTGCGGTGTAGGTAATATTTTTCCTGTAGCCAACGTGTTTAGATCGATGTGCCGGTTATTTTTTGCTATAGGTTGTAAGCTATTCGCCATGATAGTTATGAGGCCCTAGCAGTGATGTATACTATTTAGCATGGTTAATATACGTAGTCGTCATGTTCATTCAAGATGTGCCTGTGTTCAAATCATTTTGTGTCAAGTGGGAATCAAAAATATTGTAAATACGAGTTTGGTGAATCACACAGCCTTCAACCGTTACAAGAGATTCATTGGTTATATTTTAGACGAATATGAACGAAATGGAATTGTTTAAGTATTTTCTTAGCTATAACTGGCAATGTTCAATGCACAATAATAATAACAAAAATAATAATGTTATTAATAATAATAATTATTATTATTATTGTAAAAGCAGATGACGTCACAGAACGAAATAACTGGGTTAACTGACTACCTGACATTTAGAGACAATATCATCATCATCATCATTGCCTTTCAACGCTATAGGTGACGAATGGAGGAAAAGAGAAAATAAAATTAACAGCTAGAGAAATTTCGGACTAGCCTTCTCACACTGCTAATTAAAAGTGGGGTTGTCCCCAAGATCAAATGTCAGTTTTCCTTATTCCCATTTAAAATCCTCGAGCAGACTTACAAAAATGTACTTTATCTGTGAACTCCATCAGATATGAACGCGAATTTATCTGTGATGCGAAGTTAACATTCAGTAAAATGTCACTGAGCAGGCAGACGCTGGAAATTGGTTGGCAATATCCTCAGAACAGACCCTGAAATCATTACCAGAACTACCATGCTATGGACCCCAGAAGGAAAGCGAAAACAAGGTCGACCAAAGGCCACCTGGCGGAGAACTGTGGAGGCAGAGATGCGAAGCATGAACCAGAACTGGGGCATCACGCAAAGGATGGCTGCTGATCGAGCAAGGTGTGGGGAGTTTGTTGCTGCCCGTCAAGGCGCCACCAGGCGTGATGGACAGTGATTGCTTTGTCAGCCAGTGGCCGAGGAACAAAGAAGAAGTACAAGAAAATATCACAGACTATGAATTTTGCAACGCTGAGATGATGGAATTGTAGGAAACACATTGCTCAGCAGAGATAAAATGTGTGTATATATATATATATATATATATATATATATATATATATATATATATATATATATATATATATATATATATATATAGATATATATATATATATATATATATATATATATATATATATATATATGCTGCACTAATTCTAAATTTCAAATGCTGTACTCTGAAAACAGACATGATTTTTCTCAAGTCAGATCTTCAGAGAGCTCAGTGTTTGCATAGTAGATTTAACAGCTCCTGTGTTTCCTACCTCTGCCCTACATTGCCTTTATTTCATTTTAGAAGAATTATCGCATGTGACGTGTCAACTTTAGCTGACGGATTGCGGTACACTTAGCTTGTGTAGGCTCTTATTGCTGCCTATGACGAAGGTAAACAGTGTATACGGAGTGTCCTCAACTTCCGACAATTCGTACGTATAACGGCTAACCAATTAATTGTATTATTTTCAATTGTTTTCGACTTGCCACGTTTGGTGGTAATTTTTGTTATTTCTTTATTTCACTTCTTCTTTGATCCTTAGCCGCCGACCGTCAAAGCAGTCAGTGGCGATCTCGCCTGCTGGCGTCTTGTAGGGCAGCAACAAATTGATTCCACTTTGCTCGGTCGGTGGCCATCCTTCGTACAGTGCCCTATTCATTCTTTGCATCTCAGCCTCCACAGTCCTCCGCCAAGTTGTTTTTGGTCGGCCTCTCTTTCGTTTTCCTTCAGGGGTCCATAGCAAAGCTGTTCTTGTGATGGCATCGGGGTCTCTTCTGAGGACATGGCCAATCCAGCTCCAGCGTCTGCCAGCTATGATGGTGTGCATGTAATCTTGCTTGCTCCGAGTAAGCAGATCTTGGTTGGTGATGGTATTCGCCAAAAGATTCGGAGAATTTTTCTTAGGCAGGTTGTATGGAAAGAGGACAATTTCGGCATTTCCTTCTCTGTTACTCTCCAGCATTCCGCACCTTAGAGAAGCACAGAAAGCACACAGCTCTGATATAATTTTAATTTTGTGCTTGTGCTGTATTGAGAGGACTTCCAGATGTTGTTTAGACTAAAAAAGGCTGTTCTTGCTTTGTTCATTCTGTTGTTGATGTCCTAGCTTGCTCCGCCATCTGGTGTTACTATACATCCTAGGTATGTAAAGGTGTCTGTCTGTTCCAGTTGTTGATTCCTTACTGTTATGGGTTCGGGGTTGCTCACATTGAATCTCATGACCTCTGTCTTCTTTAGATTGATGTTCAGGCCCACCTGCTGGCTATACTTATTTGGATGTGTTGATGTGAATGTGCTAGTAGTGCAATGCCATCTGCATATTCCAGATCTTCCAATGTAGAAAACGTAGTCCATCTTATTCCTCTTGGACTGCCCTCTGTTGTCTGTCGCATCACCCAGTCTATGACTTAAAAATAGATTGATTGATAAGGGGCATCCCTGTCGTACTCCTGTCTTCACCTCAAAGGTTAGGTTGCTCTACCCTCGCTACACGTAAAGTTGGCATAGTGGCTTTTTATGATTGACACTATGCAGCTTGGAATTCCATAAGCCCTCAGTATTTTCCATAGACTGTCCCTATGTATACTGTCAAAAGCCTTTTAAAAATCAACCAAATTAATATACAGCTGTCTCTGCCATTATGAGCACTGCTCTATAATGTTCCTGAGGGTAAATATATGATATGCACATCTTCTGTTCTTTCTAAATCCTGCTTGATCTTTCCTCAGTTTGTGGTCTTCGCTTTTGAAATTCTCTGTATAATTATCCTGCCAATATTTTGCTGGGAACTGAGAGAAGAGTTATTCCTCTCCAATTATTGCAGTCTGCAAGGTCTCCCTTCTTTGGCAATTTGACAATTATTCCTTTGTTCCACTCCGTTGGTGTTGTCCCTGTTTTAAAGACTTGAGCAAACAATGTTTCTAGTAGTTTTGCTGCTAGCTCTGGGTCTGTCTTAAATAGCTCTGCATTTAAGTTATCATGGCCAGGAGCTTTTCCATTCTTTAACAGTTTGATTGCCGTGATGATTTCTTCCTTCCGTGGAATGTCTGTATTAAAATCTAGATCGTTTTCAGCCTCAGGAACATTCAGCTGTGTGTCTGGTGGTTCCTTGTTCAGAATTTCTCTGAAATGATCTGCCCATCTTGTTTCCTGTCCCTTTGTTGTCGTGATGAGATTGCCTTGCTTATCTCTTACTACTGTAATATTGTTTGCTTCTCGTTTTCCGCTGATGGTTTTAATTATTTTGTATACTGTGCTTTGCTCATTTCTCAGTGCTGTCTCTTCTGCCTGTCTTGTAAGATCGTCTAGGAAATTCCTTTTGTTGGCTCGGGTTTGGCGTTTAACTTCCTTGTCCAGCTGACTGCACTGTTCGCTATATAGTTGCTTTAACCTGGGGGACTTCGCTTCTGTTTTCTTTCTTTTCATTTCCTTTCTTATCGTTATGGTGTTTAATCTTTCTGGTGGAATCCAGTCTTGCTTCTTCCTTTCCTGGAAGCCCAAGCATGATTTGCTGCTTTCCTTATATATTGTTGAAATGGTGTTGAATTTCTGGTTTATGTCATCAGTCGATGTCTTTTCCTAACTTTTGGCAATTTGATATCGTTTCTTTATATCAGCCGCAAAAGCTTTTCTGGTAAGGGGGTACTTCAATTTTGTCGCATAGAGATTATGATCAATAAATTTTCTATATTTCATTTCTTTTTCTACCCGTGTGCTCCATTTTATTATCGCTCTTTTATCCTTTTCCTGTGTTTTTCGCATTCGTACGTTTGCGACTATAAACATTACTATTTTCCCATTCAAACTTTCGCCTGTTTCTTTTCTCATTTAGAAACGCACACGCATGTTATTATATAATGTGTCAGTCGCTGCAGTCAGACGAGATGTGTGATTATGTTTCATACTCAGACATAGGAGCAGACTTTTGGTCTAGCATTTTCACCTGACATGAGCGTTTCTTCGGCGTGAGGTGTGAAAACCGACATCTGCACGGCGCAGAATGAGACATTTGTCTGGTATTTTCCTCTGTCACGGCACTCTCGGCCAGTTTCGTAGCGTGAGGTGTCTAAGACGCGTTTGGCATGTTATGGCCAGCGTCTAAGGTACGTAGGGGTTAGGAAAGGGGAGAGATCGGGTTTTTGGAAATAGTGGGATCCTTTGTCTGGTTTAAGATATTAACCAGAGTTTGAAACTAGATTTTCACTCATTCTCCATTTGCAGTAGACGTGGTCACTTCGTTCTAGATACTTAAACTTATAAGTGAAACTCTTAGTTTCGTTGTGATACCATAGTTCTGTGTTGAGGTAAATATTATATTAATTATCTAATATTTTGTGAGTGATTAAGGGTTGAATCGCCTAGTTTTCACTAGTTCTTTTGTGCAGAGTGATTAAATTAAAATATAGACTGTATTATTTTCTAGTGACGTGTTTCAGTGGAGAGCAGAATAAATTATATTTCTAGCTTAAAATCATCCAGCTATAAATGAATTTAATTTAACTGCTAATAATCAGACGAGAATATTTTTAAACTAATTTATAACTGTTCATCATTGAGTATTGACGAAATACGTATGTATTTCTAATTCATGATGACTGATTTTATGAATATAACTTATTTCACGGGAAGTTTTAAATGATAAGTACGCTTGCAGTTTAAAATGTAAGTTATAACGAGTACATAGTATGTATAAGTATTTTATATGTGGTTTTTCTTCCCTGTGCAGTGAAAACTGGGGTTAACCCAAACTTTGCCAGCGTTTAGTACAGAGACATACCTGTGAGAAACATAGACATTTCTTATCTTTTACCACGTGGGTTTTCAAGTAACACCTGTCTGACAGTGTGTGTGCCTTCAGAGTGTTAGACAGAATACCAATCCCACTAACGGTTCTTAAAGACTAAATGCTTATACTTGGCCTTTGAGCCAGATCATTTTTCTTCACAAACTCTAATGTACATGCTGCCTTGTGGCGAGAGTAATTTACAGAAAAAACATTAACTTTTCCGACATTTTTGACCAAGTGGGTGGTGAACCAAGACTATCTGTTGAGAGAAGTTGTCCACCGGTCATCGTCCTAATTAATGGGAAACCTCGTGTTCTGACACTGTGTTCCCGCTGAAACCTAACTCTTACCTCGTGACTAAGTGACATTAACTTAAATCTGTAAAGAAAGAACGATCGCATGAAGAGGACGCTCCCCGGACACGTTGAATGAAACCAAGATCTGCAGAGCTGGGTATCCGCTTCATCAAAAGATAGACAGATTAAACGAAGTGTACACTAAGGTTTGCGCCAGACGGCGAACAACAGCACGATTGTAGGTAAGGTTGTGTGAGTCAGGGCCCTGATGAAAGAGCCGAGTGAAAGTAGACTGAGGGATGTTCGTTGTTTGATTCACCCACTCTGTAACTTTCCTTATGCAAGATTTGTTGCTAACTATATTTTCCTTAGGATAGATCATACTCATATCCTAGTCTGTTCATACTTTTTTAACAGGGAAAATAGTAGACTCAATCATATGTATCTGTGACTCTTTGGGGCTATCATCTTTCTCCTAATGGGACTGTGGGCTAAACCTCGAGGGAGGATCACCCCAACGGGTCTATCATTCTGTTAGCAATTCATGGATCTTTTTTAACTATGTGTACAGTGTATGCTTTTTTTTATGTAAAATTTTATGTTGTGATGTAAGTTTAATTTTGATAATTAAACTGCACTTAAACTTAATCAGCATGTTGGTCAGCTCGTTCTAGAATATCTATATAATCATTGTTATAGTTTTTCCCACGTCTGTGTGTCTAACCGTCGTCACTTGAACGTGCGTGCACGTGAGTGGTATCTAAATATATATATTAATATATGTAATCAATAGACTGTCTGACTCTTAAGTATCTGTTGTAGAAGATAGGCCGAATGAGGGAAGATTCTTGATTTCGGGGGACAGCCTCTATTGATTTCTACCATCTCACTCGTGGAAATCTATTTTTACTATTATCTCTCACTGTGGCTATCACTCATTCTAATCTATTCAGAAGGGACCAACCCAAGTCTTAATTCCCCTATCAAAAAACATACGACAAATTTGCTGATGTCAAACCTTTTCTGTGTAGTTACAGTTGGTCCAGCAGTTCTGATTTTCACCTTCAGTTGTGCTACGACTAAATGGTGGTCACTTCCCACATTTGCACTTCTTCTTTCCTTCACAAGATGTGAAGATGTGATTTCTTTATTTATTAAATATTTATTACAGTGCTGTTCTAAGCTGTACGGGCGTCCGATTGACAGAGTTGTTAGAGCGCTGGTCTCTAGCGGCAAAGGTTCTGGTTTCGAATCGCGATACGGACACGCTCCAGTCTATGGGTACCTGACTTTGAGTTAAGGAAGTTAAAGGCAGCGAGGAAGAGAACTGGTCACCCCCCACCTCTCGATGATGGAGCTAGTATGGTGAAGTCTCTAACACTTCACTCCCCTACAGCAGGATCTGCTATGGGACTATATTTTACTAAGCTGTACAATAATTTAATGTTATAATTTCTTAATTGAATTAACTTCACCATAAACAAAAAGTTAAATTAGTTTTCAAATATAACAAAGTATACCTACACATTTAACACTCAGGCATCTTAATTATTAACATATCTTTATGGTTCATATAGCATATAGTGATTTCCAACTTATGACTATATCGATTTATGACGAGTCATCGGAACGGAACTCCGTCGTAAGTCCGTAAGTCGAAAACAGTCTGTATTTGAATGATTAACATTTTAACACGGGAAAACCGATGTGTGGTGCGTTGGTGAGAAAGATGTACACGGGACATGTACTGCTGTACAAAGTGAATGACAAAGACCGATGTGTGATGAGTAAGTGAGGAAAATGTACATGGAAACTATGCTGATGTACATAATGAAAGAATATGTGATACGTAAGTGAGAAAGATGTACATGGAACATATGGTGCAGCATATAACGACTGAGGAAACTGCTTGTGACATTCTGGATAGATGGATGGGTGGATGGTTAAGAAGATGAATAGACGTACGGATGGATGGTTGAGAAGATTGATAGACTGACGAATGGATGGTTGAGAAGATGGATAGACGGACGGATGGATGGTTGAGAAGATGGATAGACGGACGGATGGATGGTTCAGAAGATGGATAGACGGACGAATGGATGGTTGAGAAGATGGATAGACGGACGGAAAAATGTATGGATATATGGAAGACTACGTTGTTTAATGGATGACATAAATGGAGTCTGTCATATTTCTTTGTACATATGTTAATTATGTCAAATAAAGAACACTTAATTATGAGTCATCAATATAGTTTTGTGCATGCAATTATACTGAAATAAAAACAGAACAATAGTGGCAGTGCTGTTGGGTGTGTGTTTGTTTGTTTGTTTGTTTGTTTTTTTAATTTGGCTAAAATCAGCAACATAGAGAACAAATATCGAGGAGTTAGCAAGAGAGCCAGATGATGCTGCAGCCAAAGGAAAAATGAGAGACCTTTATTGCTGTATAAAGAAGAAAACAGGGAAATACAAAAAAGCAATTGACCTCATAAAAGAAGAATGAACAACTGCTTAGCAATATACACGAGCAAAGGAAGAGGTGGACGAAACGTTTTGAGGACCTCTCTCTCTCTCTCTCTCTCTCTCTCTCTCTCTCTCTCTCTCTCTCTCTATCTCTTTTTCTCTCTCAAGTACACAACAAGAGCAGATTATAATAGAGTGCTGGTCTTAATTTCTGTGGTGTTCGCAGTCTCGGTGGTTTTTTTGTATATGGTATTCGCAACGAAGACCAAAGCTATGGTATATAATGCCCGCGTCAATGGAAGATGGTCGCATTCCGGAAGATACCTTCTACGGACAACTGGCAGGTGGCAAAAGAACAGGTGGGCGATCGCAGCTGAGATTCAAAGATGAGTGCAAGAGAGACATGATTACACTGGACATAAATACAGCTATCTGGGAGGATGAAGCTGTCCATCGCACCAAGTGGCGATGTTCTCTACGGCGCCACGTCAGATTCAGCTAAAAGAAACTCTCATGGCAAGCAGAATAGAGGAGAAAACGATGAAAGGAACACCCCGAAAATAAGCAGCTGAGGTCTGTCACCTCAGGGGCGCATTCCTATAGTCAGTTACCACTGAAAGGGCTATTATACTGTATACATATAAATAGCTAAACAAAGAGATACAATCTTAAAGTATAAATCTCCAGAAACAGAAATACCGGTCTAAAGCATAAATCGCCAAACGCAGAGATACGACCTAACGTACAAGTATAAATCGCTAAACACAGAAAAATGAAAGCTATGTGATGCACACAATGGCATTGAAACGAATGTGTTTATGCTTGGTTGTGAAGGTTTTGTGCATCACAAAGCTGTCAAATACAAGACTTTATGAAGTGCAAAAAATCTCATAATAACAAACATACAGCCTAAAACATAACCCCCAGGCAGAAAGATATCAACTGAAAGCATAGGTCACCAAAGACAGAAATACAGCTTAAAACATTATCGCCCGGGACAAAGATACCGGGGATCTGAGTGGCGTCCGCCTCGAGTTTTAGAGGTACCGGGTTCGATTACCAGTTGATGGAATATAACTTATGGAAAGTTTTTTTTTTCAGAACCAGTGTTCCTAATGATGTCATACTCCCCCTGGGTCTCCTGGGTAGTGAGATCGGATGCCTTGCCTTCTCGGATAAGGGTGAGAAAAACAGGAGGTCTTGTGTGCAAGTTGCGCACGTTAAAAATCTCACGGCAGTTGGAAATCGTAAAGAGTAGACCTATCAGACCGCGGCACTAGCAACATTTAAAAATTAGAAACCTACCCACCACAAAAATATTTATAGAATGTTTGATTCCTATATGCACACATTGGGATTTTCGCCAGGTATACGGAGTTCGTGCACTGTGCTGAGATTCTCCTTGTGTAATCTAAGCGCGAGATCGGAGCGCTGAAGGAGCTGTCCGTGTGCAATGAAGATAGTCCTTAAAACCAAACCAAGTCATGATGAGAGGTATTCAGAGGGAAACACACTGATGTTGCACGTGACATACAGGCATTTAACTGAGCGAGGACAGCAAAAGGCCTCAGGTGGGAGATTCAGACTTAAGCACCCTACCTTTAACACTCTTATAATGTTCTTCAGTAATGACAAGTGCAACCAAAGATTTTCCGGCGTCCTTGGTTCGTAAGCTATGCCAGATTATTCGTATTCAGTTGACCTACATAACGTAATAATATACCTGTCACAAAAAGTAGGGGATATTGAATTTAAAAGTTATCCAAAGACAATATATTTCAAATTAGTTCATTTATTCCTTCGTACAAGTAAACTTGAGCATCATAACAAGACATTTGCGGTATAAGAAGTGTTATGGCTTTACTCACATGATTTTAGTAGCACTGGCAACCAAGGCGGGGTAGGTACTTCATTTTCACAAAAATATTCCAATATTTCTAAAAACGTATAGGGCCCCCGTTTGCCGCTAAACATGCATTGCAACGACGTCTCATACTGCAAATAAGCCTTCTGATGTTGTCTTGAGGAATTCTCTGCCACTCCTGCTGAAGGGCCTGGGCTAACTGCTGAAGAGTCTGTGGAGCGGCTGGACGTTGTTGGACGCGTCTATTCAGGAGGTCCCACAAATGCTCAATAGGAGACAGGTCGGGGGACATCGGCGGCCACGGTAACGTTCGGATATGCTGCATCTGAAGTTGATCTTGGACGACGCGAGCACGGTGAGGACGTTCATTGTCATCCTGGAAGATGAACTCTGGTCCGTGCCGTTGAGCAAATGGCACAACGATAGGCTCGATGATGCTGTCACGGTAGTACAGCCCTGTGATATTGACCTGGCATATGTGAAGGTCGGTCCTGTCATTCATACAGATGCCTGCCCACACCATTACACTGCCACCTCCATAACGGTTGTGTGCAACAGTTGCAGGAGGCTGGTAACGCTTACCTCGCCGTCGCCAGACACGTATTCAACGATCATGAAAATCCAAAACGAAACGGGACTCATCAGAAAACATCACTGATGCACACTGTTGATTGGTCCACCGATGATGACGTTGGCATCAATCCATTCTTGCTCGCCTGTGTTGTGGTGACATGGGCAAAGCTACAAACGGTCTGCGTGAGGCCAGTTGCACTTGGTGCAAACGGTTTCGTGCTGTCTGAGTTGAGACCCGGATCCCAGTGGTCTGTTGAAGGTGTTGCTGAAGTTGAGTAGCATTTAGAGTCCGAGTTCTGAGGGCCTGAGTAACAAGAAGTTGATCTTGGCGGCGTTTAGTGATTCTTGGGCGGCCAGTCCGAGGCAGATCAGCCACTGTGCGGAAATTTTGATACCTGTTCCACAGTCTGCTGACAACTGACTGTGAAACATTGAGGTTCTGAGCAACATCCACTTGCCGACTTCCGGTTTGCAACATGCCTATGCCTTTCCATCTCTGCTGTTCTGTCAAACGTTCCATGACAAAGAAAAGAAATTTTATCTGTTGCAGAGTCTTTTTATACCTGTCCATGGTGAGTAGTGTTCATCAAACCCGAGATACACGCATTTTTGTGAAAAAGAATAATGTGTGAACTTTACGGATGGGCCCCACCTCTGTTCTTGGGATTGGCTTACTCATCACGAGTCACCAGGTCAACATGATATTGCACGTGAGAGTGGAGAAGAGCGTGCTCGATATGTCCGTACAACCATTAAAATACGAAATCCACTCTTTTGTAAAATAATACATACCATCTTAAAATATCCCCTACTTTTTGTGACCAGTATAATTCAACGGTACACCTCTGACTTATTAACTATACCTCCTCTTCTCTCTCCCCCACCCCCAACTCACCCTGTCATTAAAACAGCATGGCTTCTACATACTTAAATGAAACAAATATTACATGTAAATTAAATGATCGAATGAAAAACAGGTAAAAATTAATGGTAAAGGTAAGTCACATAGAAAATACTGCCGTAGGAAAGTAACGTGTTAGAAACTTCACCATACTAGGTCCAGCATTATGAGCTGCGGGGACCAGTTCCTTTTCCTCGTTGCCTTCTCCTTTTATAACTCGATAGCAGATTCGAGTACTCATTTACAGCTGGTTAGACTGCGGGGTGACACTGCCAGGTTTCTATCTGGAACCTGGTAACTGTGCTGCGAGCGGAAAGCGTTCTAACTACTCAGCCAGTCGAGGCTACATTAGTATAAATGATCTAATTAATATCAATAAAATATCATTATTATTTAAATATAAACTAGTCATGTGGGAAAACAGGTGCCGGATTGCCCGTTCCCGGAGAATCTGTAGCGTACCTGTATTTCAGCGAATTGCAGCAACAAATGCCAGTGAACATGCGTTTGTAACAATCCAACAATAAACGCCACTTCATTCCCGTGTTGCCGGGGCCGGAAAGGGGAGCAAAGAGTAGTAACAATGTAACCTACCACGCATGTCATAAAAGCGACTAAGGAAGGTTGGGTATGGGCCGGCTACCAAAATTTGGTAGAAACTTTAAGCCACAAAAGCTTCAATAAACAATATGGATAGGTCAAATGAAGACTTAGTATAAGTATGTTAAAGGTCTCTGCTCCTGGGGTGATGATGATTATGGTGATGATGGTGATGATGATGATAATGATGATGATGGTGATGGTGATAATGATGGTGAGGATGATGATAATGATGCTGATGATGATAATGATGGTGTTGATGATGACGATGATGATAATGATGATGATGACAACCACCTCAGTTACCCCATCTCAGTATCAAACCATGAATACGGAGCCCATATAACAGACCATTCGTATTAACAAGAAAAGCCATTAATGTTACCAGGAGAGACAGAATGAGAAATTCATGATATCAGAAACATTGTAGGTACTATATCCTGTCTCTAGTTCATAGGAAAAGGAGGGAAAGGATCCCGTTACACGCCCATTGAGGCATATTAGGAATACGGTGTTAGGACCATATTTTCTTGACCATCGGCACACTAGAGGTGATGTGGTCAGCATCACGCCGGTCGCCTTAACCTTCCCAGAAATGCTCTGGTACCCATTTCATGAGGCTGGGTCGACCACGGAGCCGTTTGCGGTCTAAACAATCCCACCTCAATTGGGGATCGAACCATGGACCACTGATGTTTTCCCATAATGTTTTGTTTAAAGACAGAGTTTTTCTAGTTTTGTGGGAAACCATTTTTTATATTTGAATGATTAGTCTGCTATGAAATGTATATTAAGACTCAAGGCAAAAGCCTATCGACATTTAGCAGAGTCAAGCAGACATGTTGTTATGATAATGTCCTTTTTGCAGAGATCTCACGATTCATGTAACCCACAGGCGTTCTGGCCGCTGATAGCCAGGTTATTGAGCTTTGTATTCACCCATGCCTTCAGTCCCTTGGACTCTACTAATAAACTGTTTTCCATGACTAATTGCTGTTACTTACTCATTTATGGAAGCACTAGGGAGATACGAGATACAAATGATCACTGACAACCTACGTGAGTAGTAAGGACCTGGTCTCGAACCAACATTCATTTGGGTAACTCCACCTCTGGCAGTCGCCAGTTGCCACCCACAAGATATATAAGCAAACTTGTAAACACCACGATCACTAGGCAATACAATATCAATGAACTCAGAATAAAATATAAACCACCTGTGACGAAACGTCTACCTGGAGTGAAGATTTGTCATATAACTTTGCTAGATTGTTAGAATGGTCACATAAGGTTATTTGGATGCAGTAACCAGCCCCCACGGTTACATATTGTTATTTGGTCCCGTTCCCAGTGGCGACATACTTTGATTTGGTGCCTCGTGACCAGTCGCCTCCCTGGAACATACTTTGATTTAGTGCTCGTGACCAACTGTCACACCGGGACATTTCCAAATTTTTACCTAAAAAACTCGGGCCATTTTGTAAAAAAAAACGGGACATGTTAAAAATTAAAGTAAAGCCCAAATAAATCTATTATATATTATATGTTGCACTTAAAATAAGATACTGGTATAAAAATACACACATTAACTAACACAACTTCCACTTTAAAAAATAATTCTAAATTACAAACATACTTAATTAGAAAAATCGCACCTTTAAAAAATACACAATAATCAAGTTTATATTTCAGATTCATCAGAATATTTATCAGATTTATGGGCCTGTTCAAGAAGTTTTTTTCTTCTGATATTTGGACACAGAACTCAGCACAAGAGAAATCCTTAAAATGGGTCTTTATAATGGCTAAAGCTTTCACTGTCTCAATTTTAAGTCTTTTTTTTTTCGTTTGTCCAAAGCGCATTTATTAATGAAAAAACACGTTCAACAGCTGCATTGGATCCTGGCAGTGCCAAACAAAAACTAACTAGGCAATTCAGGTTCTCAGCATTTATATCCTGCTTTGTAAAATGAGCGAACATCTCACACCATTTTTCACTGACACTTTGATCCTTCAGTTCACTCCACCCAACAAATTTGCTTTCACAATATTTTTTTCACACATGCAAACTCATCATATAAGTCTTCTTCATTCACAGTAAAATTTGGTGACACTGTCTTCATGAATATGTAGCTTTCTTGGATGTTCTTCCAAGTCACAGACTCCTTTCCCTTCAAATTGATCCAAACCATAGACTGAAGAGGCGTAAGAAATGGTGTACATCACTCCTGAATATATTCAATGCAGGTGTCATAGAAATCTACTGCATAGCTTTGAAACTTTTCAACTGTTATGTGTCCTTCTTTTTCTAATTCTTGCAACTGATTTCTCACAGTAGTGGTAAGAAACTTTTCTGCCTTCCTGTAGTTTAATTTTTCCACCAGTTTGTTTACTTCATCCTTCACTTCAATTACTGTTGTCTCTTGCTTTTCAACACATTTGATGGTATCAGAAAAGGTTTTTTAATTGGCTGGCAATGAAATGCAGAAGTGTAATTGAAAGTGGATTTTCAAAGAAATTTTTGAGACTGATAGGACATTTGTGAATGGAAAGGAAATACGACTTCAATGCAGGGAAAATGTCAATAACTCTCTGGACTGCAGGCAAGAGAGAGAGCCATCTTGTCCTGATGATAACCAAAACAGATTTATATTCTGTATTGGTGAATTCGCAAAATGATTTGAGTTCCTCAACTCGTACACAATAAATGTGGAAATGCTGGTAAATCTTGTTAATTATTAACTGAAGATCAATAGATAAGCAATCCGCAGCAATCTGCACAGCATTATGTATCACATGTGCAGGACAACCAATACCAATTAAATTGTTCACAGTGTTTTCTTGCATTTTGAAGTACAGATTATTCTGTCCCTTTCTCTTCTTTCCACCAAAGTTTGTGTATTATCTGCTGATATAGCAATAACCTTTTTAAAGAGATCTGACTTCTGTAACACTTCCAACACATAAGCAAATAACAGTTCTGAAGTTTCACCGCCTAAATTAACTAACTCCAACACCTTCACCTTCACACCTTTTGCTGCATGATAATATCTCACGACCAGAGGCACTAACTTCTTGTCCAAGTGGTTTGATGAGTCGATTAATACTGATATGAAACGAGCTTTTATTAGCTCTTCATCAGTCTGCTTTGTCGCAAATGGCGCAATAACTTCGGGGATTATTGCCTTGCACTTTGTTTGCGAACATCTGAATTTATCGTTGAAAAGTTTTTTCACGATGGCTGTTGTGCAGGCCATGGACTTAAAGCTGTGGTTATGCACCGCCGTGTGATAAGCGAAGGTTGCTTCCTGTGCTGCCAATGATAACTGTTTTTCCATTTCCTTTTCACTCTGGGTTTTCGCATTTAAGAAATGACTTATACTGCTGTTGGAAGCCTTACTTTCAACAGCACCTTTATGTTTTTTTTTCGTTTTCACGTGGTTGACTAAGTCTGACCGCCCACCATGTGAAATGTAAAATTTAGAGCTGCATAAAGTATATTTCACATTTTCATCTACACCTTTAATGAAGGGAAATTCTCTTGTAATGTTATCATTTATAATGCACTTACGTTTCGGCATTATGCGGACGAAAAAGATAAAAATACTGTATAATAATGCTAATACGCATTAAATCATTGGTAGATGCTCACTGAACACTGTTTTGGTCGACTTTCGAATTTTTGTTCGAGATTCAAACCGAGTGTCCACTCTAACCGGAAATTGATAAAGTAACACCACTAAAACACAGAATAAAATCCGCTACCCAAAGATTTTTTTTTTCTGGAAGGACCCTTAAAAAGCGGGACATTTGGAATAAATTCTGGACACTGGGACATTTTATTAAAAAACGAGACTGTCCCGGGAAAAACGGGACGAATTGGAACCCTAACGTAGAGAGACAAACAAATAGAGGTTTAAACATCTCATGAGAATGGGGCCCGATAAATTACCACTACGCGCTTACAACAGCAGAAGATAACTTATTTAAGCACGGAGAAGACCATAAGGCTGATGATTAGACAATATCACAGACATTCTGCAACAACACAGACTCATAGCAGGGAATGCGCCACATATGGCTGAAGTACACAAACTTCAGCTCATTACTCCGCTTTACGGCATCATTTGAACGAACAAAATGAACGTTTAATAGACCACAGTTAACATAACTTAATAGTCCAGTTAACAAATCTCAACATGAAACATCTGTAACTTTGGCAACATTTTTACATTATTTTTGCGTTAACTAGATTTTCAGGGGAGGCAAATAAGAGAAAAGCATTTTGATCTAGGGTTAATTATTCGCTTGTGTACCTTAGTTTAGTCGGCTAGTCAAACAGGGAAGCAAAAATCCATGGACCACGTATTTCTCTGTGCGACCTGGCATCTTCCAGTAGGCCTAAAGCATATAAAAGGAACCGCAATGTTTTGTCAATTGAAACGAAAACAGAAATTATCAAGAGACTAGGAAAAGGTGAAACTGTGTCTTCATTTGCGAGGATTTTCAATGTTGAGAAAGCTACCGTCTCTGACATCAAAAGTAACAAGGATAAAATTATGAGTTTTGCATCGAAATTGGATAGTGAAAATGGGTCGAAGAAACATAAAACCATGAGAAATGCGAAAGATTTGAAATTGGAAGAGGCTTTGTATATATGGTTTGTGCAAAGAAGAAGCAAAGGGGAACCTATCTCTGGCTCTCTATTGTGTGAAAAGGCACTTCAGTTCAACAGTCAACTTGACGGTCCTCCTGATTTTAAGGCTAGCCAGGGATGGTTAAGAAACTTTAAATCTCGTCATGGCATACGAGAATTGGAGATTCAAGGGGAATCTTCATCTAGCGATGCAACTGCCGCTGAAAATTTTAAAGAAACATTCTTGGCTTTTTTAGAAGAAGAAGGTTATTTACTCGATGATGTGTATAATGCCGATGAGACTGGCTTATACTGGAAATCATTGCCTCAAAAATCACTTGCATCTCAGCGCGAAGCAGCTGCCCCTGGGTTTAAAAAGTGCAAAGAGAGAGTAACAATTTTGGTAGCCGCGAATGCCAGTGGAAGTCATCGTTTACCGGTGCTAATGATCGGCAAAGCCAAAAAAAAACGTTGTTTAAAGAATGTGACATGTCTCCCATTGTGCTACAAAGCACAGAAGAGTGCTTGGATGAATAGTGAAATATTTCTTGATTGGTATACAAATCAGTTCATCCCAAATGTGAAGAGGTTGAAAGAACAAGAAAAGAAAACTGGAAAAGTAATTCTTCTACTGGACAATGCACCATCTCATCCAGAGACGGATACATTGAATGCAGTTGATGCAAATTTTAAAGTAATTTTTCTGCTTCCCAATGTAACAGCACTGATTCAACCAATGGATCAGGGTGTTATAGCAAAGCTTAAAAAGATGTACAAGAAGGAAGTCCTGCGTCGTTTATTGTTGGCTGAAGATGAAGAAAGTGTGGTGGCGTTTTCAAAAAAAGCTTAATCTCAAAGACTGCTGCTATATGTAAGCTGATGCTTGGACCACCCTGTCACAAGATAATCTCAACAAGGCTTGGAATAGATTGCTTGGGAAAAAAGGAGGAAATGAAACTACTGCAGTGGACACAAATGATGATTGTATAAATGAAGTTGTGGAACTGTTTCAAGCTATGCCCGGATTTTCGGACTGTGACAAAGATGATGCACACATGTGGCTAGAAGATGATAATGATTCTGGTTTTCAGTTTTTGAATGACGAAGAAATTTTGTCTTTTGTGCAAGAAGAAAACCAAATACATGTAGTGACCGATGATGAAGACTCCTCAGAAGTACATGATGTACTTGTAGATTATGAAGAAAACCCAAAACGTCGACCAAGTCCTGAAGAGGCCTTTATAGCACTAGAAACAGCGATGGCTTGGTACGAGCAAGAAGATGACAGCTGTCCTACACAGCTTCTGCTGTTGAAGAGAATGCGGGACTTAGCAGCCAAAAGCAGACTATCCAGTTTGGCGCAAAAGAGGATTCCTCATTATTTTAAATAGTGGGCTACATCTGTGCAAGTACATGTATACGTAAGTTGCGCCTGGTTTTGAATTGTTTGTAATGTTATTTTGAAAACATTTCTCTTTCTTAACAAAAATAATTAATACAAGTAGTACATGCACTGCAGTGTAATGAAAGATTTTGGTGATACAGTGATCTAATACAGTGTGGGTATTATTATTACAGTACAAGTAAATATGTTTTATAGTGTATTTTCCTTGTGATTGTTAATTATTTTTAGAAATATGTGTACATGTACTCGATACATCATGTAATCCAATTATCCGAACATTTGATTATCCGAACGATGCTCGGTCCCATGGGGTTCGGATAAATGGAGTTCTACTGTAGATCATTAATAATAATAATAAATTCTTTAAGCGCCAAACACGGTGCATAAGGCAGAAACCAGTGCTCTCCAGGTTGTTCGTTGTGACGCCACTCCTCTTAGCTCTTGCACATTATTTAGGCCCAACGTTCTTCCTTCTCTTATTATTGTTCTTCTGAGAGTTTCTTTTGGTCTTCCTTTTTTCCTCTTACCCTCAGGAACCCAAGTGAGCGCCTGTAGTGGTATTCTGTTGTTTTGCATTCGTAGGACATGACCGATATATGACCATCGTCTTTTCCTTATATAATTGGAGACATATTTCTGCCTAGAGTCTTCTCTTATTAATAGATCATTAGTGGTCCAATAAATTAGAAGTACGGAAAGTGATGAGTAAAGCGACTAACCACATATAAGTCTTGTCACTTAGATCTTTCTGTTGGAAATACTGTCGTACTCCAGTTTACGTAACCTGCAAGAGTGGGAGAAGAGATTACCGATGCAAAGATAAGGAGAACGGAAATCAAAATTTGCAGGACAAGTTGTGAGAAAATCAAAACATGATAACAACGAGAAATTGAAAAACGTGATAACAATGATGAATTGAAATACGTGATAACAATGAGAAACTGATATATCTGTCTTATCTTGGGGAATCTAGTACAAGGACAACCTTGCAATGTTATCGATAGGATTCCTCAGTGTGTATGCTATCTAACTTCAAAGTCTTCTTCTCGGCTTTTCGTTCCACTGGTACCTCATCTGGTTCTTGTCATCAGTTCCTTATCAGTGATCTTGTCTTGTCATTGTAATACTTCTATCCGAGCGTCCTATTGTCAGATGGTTTGAATACTTGCCTCTCATGGCATAGTTACTAGGTTCATGCTCCAGTCAGCCCAACTGTAAATGAGCACCTGACTGCGCTCTTGAGTTAGGGTTGGCAGTTGTACCACAAATAACTGGTAACAGTTGTCAGTTAGGGTAGACAGTTGTACCACAAATAACTGGTAACAGTTGTCAGTTAAGGTAGGCAGTTGTACCACAAATAACTGGTAACAGTTGTCAGTTAGGGTAGCCAGTTGTACCACAAATAACTGGTAACAGTTATCAGTTAGGGTAGACAGCTGTACCACAAATAACTGGTAACAGTTGTCAGTTAGGGTAGGCAGTTGTACCACAAATAACTGGTAACAGTTGTCAGTTACGGTAGACAGAGGCAGCGAGGATGGAAACGGATCTCATAAAGCTGAAGCTAGTAAGTGAAGTCTCTAACACTTCACGCCATCCACCCTCTGCGGCAGTATCTATTATGGAACAACCTTTACTTTTGTTTATTTGACGCAAGCACCCATTTATGACAGGCTGTAAGTTCTTGTTTGTTATTTGTGTCGTGTGAAATTCTAATCCACATATATAAATTAAAACGTAAATGTAAAGCCTAACAAACAAATTTAATAAAAGGAAAGAAGAATGGTAAAGAACAGTGCTGTCACAATGAACTCCGCCTATGCCGGTCCCAAGCCCGGATGAAAAAGGAGGAGGGCGGCCTGCATGGAGGCCGTAAGGAGGCAGCCCCTCCACCATGCAAAGGCACAACAGGCCAATCACCTGTTTGTCTTAAACTATGATTACAAGCAATATAAGAGAGAAAACCGGACTGATTCTAAAGGCGACGAACTGGAACGGACTACGGACTACGACTTATGGAACATGGAACACAAGAAGTATAAATGGGAAAGAAGAGGAGCTGATGGAAGAGATGAGGAAAGCAAAACTAGAAATCCTGGCTATTACCGAAACAAAGAAAAAGGGACAAGGAGTCATGGATCTCGATGGCAACACTCTGCTATACAGTGGTGTACCCACATCTGAAAGAGCTAAAGGGGGTGTGGGTTGCATTGTGGCCAAAAACCAGAAAGATAGTATCAAGGGATGGAACTTTGTCTCGGAGCGCATTATGGTTGTAAAACTAAAAGAAGGAGAAACCATAGTCAACCTGGTCATAGTGTATGGGCCAAATGAGGATGAGAGAGCAGAGGTCAAGGAAGAATTCTTCGAGCTGCTTCAAAGGACAGTGGATGACTGCCTAGATGAAATTATCATGCTCGGAGATTTCAATGCCAGAGTTGGAAATGACCATGCTAGATGGGGTGGAGTTATCGGAAGATATGGAGAAGATACTCTCAATGACAATGGAAAGCGACTCCTCAGATTCTGCAGTGAGCAGAATCTGATCATTACCAACACAAAGTTCCCCCATAAGCGCATACATGCATACACTAGGTGTGAACCAACAAAGAATGAGAAGTCAGTGATCGACTATGCCATTGTTAGGAGGAGCTCATTCAAATATGTCCGGGATGCTAGAGTCTGGAGGGGGCCAGAGATTGGAAGTGATCACTACCTGCTTACAATCAAAAGAACAACTGAAAGAGTTGCTCAGCCTAGGAACTGTCCAGCACCACGCAAGAAACCAAGTAAACGAACGGAAGAAATGAGCATTAAGACCTACAAGCTGAAAGAGCCAGAAATTAAGACCAGATATCAGGGGCTTATTGCTACAGCGGTGAGAAACACAGAAGAACAACCTGATGACTTGGAAACCCTGTGGCTTAAATTCAAGGACATCATAAAGACAGCTGCTGCAGAAGCATGTGGTGAAGTCCGACTTGGGAACAAGAGAAAGAGGACACCTTGGTGGACAGAGGAAGTCAAAGAGAAAATAAGATTAAAGAAAATGGCATGGAAACAATATTTAGGAGCTAAAAACACAGCAGGACAAATAGAGAAATATAGAGAATATGTGATACTCAGAACAGAAGCAAAGAACAAGGTGCTAGCAGCAAAACAGAAGTCCTGGGAAGAATTTGGAGAAAAGCTAGAAAAGGATGCGCAAGAAAACCAGAAATTGTTCTATAAGACCCTAAAGAACATGAGGAAGGAAAAACAATGCCCTCTTAAATTTATAAAGGACAAGCAAGGCAAATTGCTTACTGCCCCGAAGGAAGTAATGGAAAGATGGAAAGAATATTTCTCAGAACTCCTTGATGGTGAGCAAGGTAGAGCATCAGAAATGATAACCACTAGCACAGAAGAGGATACAAATGGTGATGAAGATGACATAAAGATGGAAGAACTGAAGGCAGCACTGGAGAAAATCAAGATGGGCAAAGCAGCAGGGCATGATGGTATAACACCAGAAATGGTTAAGTACATGGGAGCATCAGGCGACCTATTACTCCTAAGGGTCCTACAGGCAGCATGGTGCAACAAGGCCATACCAAAGGATTGGGAGATTGCCATTATAACACCGATTTTCAAAAAGGGTGACAATCGACAATGTGGAAACCACAGAGGCATATCCCTTCTCAGTGTCCCTGGTAAAATCTACTCTAGAATCCTAGAGCAGAGACTCCGATGCCTAGCTGAGCCACAATTGGATGAAGCCCAGTGTGGATTCCGAGCAAACCGAAGTACTCAAGACCTAATCTTCACACTCAGGCAGCTGAGTGAAAAGGCCCTTGAGTACAAGAGTGAGATCCATCTTTGTTTCATAGATCTGGAAAAGGCGTTTGACAGGGTCCCCTGGAGCGAACTTTGGGACTGTTTGGCAAGGAAGAACATTCCAGCACCTCTGATTCATGCTATACAGAGCTTCTACAAGTCTTGCAGAAATTATGTGAGGACAGCAAACTATAAGTCAGAAGAGTTCAGGACCACCACTGGTGTAAGACAAGGCGATATCCTGTCACCTTATCTTTTCATACTCCTCATGGACGATGTCATCAAGGCATGTAAGGAGAGAACAAGAAAGTATTCAGTGGGGTACTGGAAGATGAGACAGGTCTGTATTTCAGAGCTAGCATTTGCTGATGATGTTGTCCTGATTGCTAAATCAGAGACACATCTCCAATCCAACCTGCAAGTCTGGAAGGAAGAGCTGGAGAAGAGAGGGATGGTCATAAGCAGCTCTAAAACAAAATCCATGGTGATATCACGAGAAGAAAGAAAACATCAGATTAAGTTGGGAGAACAGGTCCTGGAGCAGGTCGACCACTTTAAATATCTCGGAGCTATTATAGACCGAAAGGGGGGCATCAAAGAAGAGTTGGCCACTCGAAAAGCAGCGGCTGGGAGACTTTATCAGGCCATAAATCGAGGATTCCTCAGCAAGAAAGAGGTTGGTAAGAAAACGAAGATGGCTGTATACCGCTCCACCTATGTCCCAGTCTTGACATATGGATGCGAGTCATGGGCAATGACTACAACCCACAAAAGCCAGATTCAAACCTCAGAAATGAGGTATCTGAGGAAGGTGGTTGAAGTAACAAGAAGAGACATGGTCCGCAACCAGACGATACGTCAAGGCCTAAAATCCCACCCGCTGCAGACCCAAATAGAACAGTCCCAACTAAGATGGTTTGGCCATGTCTGCAGAATGGGAGAAGATCGGCTACCACGACAAGCATGGGAAACAAAGAGCCAGGGATCCAGACCTCCAGGACGACCCAGAGTCCGCTGGGAGGACAATATTAGACAATCTTTGAAGGACCGAGGACTAGAATGGAACCAGGCCAGGAAAAAGACAGCCGATAGGATAGTCTGGCGCTCTCTCTTCCAAACCTCTACACCTCACGGTAGAAGAGGAACGACTAAGTAAGTAAGTAAGCTGTCACAATGACTGTACTCGAAATCCCCCTTGTTTTCTCCTTCGTCTGCAAATTGTAACGTTTCACGTTGATAGTAAAAGCCTACTGCTTCAATACCCGCTTTCTACGATAAAACGTGTACTGCCTTTCTAAGAAAAACCTTGAGATACGCAAGCTGACCTATATTTAATATTCCATTCATGTCATTTTATACACTAAGTTACCATAAACGAAAGACAGATGGACTAAGGATAGAAAGAAAGGGAGGGGCTGAAAGCCGGAACGCAGGCAATACTACCACAGTCTCGCGATACACAATTACTACCATCACGCGTGTAAGGCCACAAGCACTAGCTTTTTTTCAAATCGACAGTGATAAAAAACACTACCCATACGAGTTAGGTTTTAAAAACCTGAAAAACGCTTATAAGGAAACATGACATTATACTGGTTTACGTTTGAAAACATTACAGTACTCAGACACCACATCGTATTCGAAGTGAACAGGAGGTAGAAGAAAATGCATATTTTGAAAGCAGCCCCTTAGCCCCTTTAAATTTATATATTTGGGTTCCTTAGGACTTGCTGACAAAGAATATGTTGAACGTTACGCAAATAGTCTGGGAATTGGCAAGTTATAGCCAAAAGAAATAGTGAGGGATGTCAGACAACACCAAAATCAGAATCGCTCAGTGGCAGATTTTCACACCACCATTGTACGGGAAATAGGCTGACATGTTACCTCCTATTTGATTGGCGGAAAGTAAATGTAAGGCTAAACACGATTAGTCGGACTATAAATATTGATTCTTTGTTGTTAGGGAAACGTGAGTAGGAGCACCTTTTTTCAAACGCTTGTGTAAACATGGCACGATTGGTTAGACCCGCCAATATAGTCAATCAGAGGCGTCAGGTCAGCACCACATTTTCAAATAAACTTACTAAAGAACCAGTGCGTTGAGCGCCAGTGCATATTTTTCTAAATAAAAGCCTGGGACATCGGCAGATCGAAATGGTGCTATATTCATTGCCAGTCAACGTAACTGTGTATTATTCCATGAATTGTGGTAAGCTTGAAATATTTGATATCTTTTTAATGAAAATTGAATGTAAATTGATAATTTATGTCTGTATATATGTGTGGTTCAGTAGCGAACATGAGATAAAGCCTATATAGTGCTCCAACCTGAACAGAAGGTGTCGGAGGAAAGTAAAACTACATGGAATTGCCAAACAGTACACTGACACCTATCTTATTGACTAGAAAGAAATCATGCTGGAATTGCAGAGGCGTAGTAACCATTAGGGAGGAGTATACTGGTGAAAATTGTTTCAGATGAAGATAGCAGTTGGCCTACCGCTCTGAACTCAGTGTTTGTTATGTATTGTGTTCAGTCTGGAAATTTATTATAAATTAGTTCTGAAATAGGAGGTACAACCTTCTTGTTTCAGGGACCGTGGTCCTAAAGTTATTGAGCAGCACCTGGTCTAAGCTTTGCTGAATCTAGAGGCTGACAGCATACTCCTGGGTCCAGATAGTGACCAGTGAGGTGTCTCCAGAACACAGAGAGGCTATCGAGCAGAGGAGTCCTTCCTGCCGCCATCACGAAAGATAAGCGTCTGTGGCCAGAGGAGCTCAACATTATGCCCCCCCCCCCTCAAAATCTGACTTTATAATAAAACAGAGGGAAAATACAGTGTTTAAATTGATAGGAACTGTGAACTTTTTCCCCATACTATTTCCAAGATAAACAAACACTTGAAGTCATGATGACAAATAACAACATAGCTTGAAAAAAACAAAACCAGTATTACCTCATATTACTACTACACAACTGACACACATAGGATAATATTAATAAAATATGTCACTACAAGGTTCATATTTATAAATTCTGTACATATAAATTGTAATTACAATTGATTGTGATCCCTGGTTCACTTTGTATTTGAATCAGGACACATATATTAGTGAGAGTAATTAATACATATTTATATTTGAAACTTTACCAGTGCCTCATTTAAGATAGTCTTATAGAGTGTTAAATGTGTGTGAGTGTCACAGTGTTGTCAAGTGTGGTGGAATAAATTAAATTGTTTATCTAACTGTTGTTGTTGTGACTTACACTTCATCATATACATACCCTAGACATTTAACGTAGTCATCACAATATTCCAGAATAATTCTGACTGAGTTATAATGTGGTAGCAAGTAAGGTTATCTGTAGATTACTACACCTATTAGATACAGATACCTTCACAGCTGATCTCAGTCAGTACACTAAGTCCCCTATAAATATTTATAACATCCCACTTTACCACATATATTGGGGTCTCGCTCCCGGGATATTGAACTTTCTCCTTTTATAGATATTGGGAATAATAAGAATTAAAAGGTATCCTTGGGTGGAAATAAATAAGGTTGAGCTCTCAGTGCCTGTAGTGTCCTTAGATAATTATTGAAAGATTGAATTGTTTACAATTGCATGTTAGACAATGGCCGACCTGGCAAAATTTCGATCTGCTGCTGTACAGACTGCGAAAGAGTTAGGAATGGACGGGCAAATTATGATTGCTTATGTCACTGCTGAATGTGACAAATATATTGAACGGGAAGAAAGAAGATTAGAAAAAGAGGCCGAAAGAAAGTTAGAGGCTGAGACTAAGAGGTTGCAGATTGAGGCTGAGGCTAAGAGGTTGCAGATTGAGGCTGACAAAGAGGCTAAAGCATTGGAAGCCGAGGAAAGAAGACAGACTGCAGAAAGAGAAGAGAAGAAATTAGCTGCAGAAAGGGAAGACAAGAGATTAGCTGCAGAGAGGGAAGCAGAAAAGGAGGAGAAGAGATTACAAAGGGAACATGAGTTACGACTAAGCGAGTTTGAGTTTCAAGGCCATGCTCCTGAAAATGGTGCCAGTCCCTTTGCCTCTGATGCCACTGCTAGCCAGGGAGCCTCAACCTCAGCTATGAATTTTCATTTAGATCATTTTGTTGAGAAAGACGATGATATTGAGAGCTATCTAAATAGATACGAACTATTAGCTACCACATATGGGTTAGAGAGAGAAAGGTGGAGCTTAAAGTTACCTCAAGGTCTTCGTGGTGCAGCTTATGAAGTTTTTGCCAAAATGAGCAGAGGTGATCAGGAAAATTATGACATGTTAAAGCAGGCTCTTTTGTTAAGATATGAAAAGAACGCAGAATTTTATAGGAAAAAAATTAGGAATGCTAAACTACTGTCAGGTGAAACCTATCACCAGTTCTCTGCACGGTTAGAGACATACTTGGAGAAATGGACTTCTCTGGGGAAAACCCAAGATCTTAAGGACATGGTCCTTATAGAACAATTAAGAGAGTCCATGCCTCCAGACCTGAGAAAGTTTCTCATGGAACAAGGTGCAGAGAGGCTGGGTGAGTTGCTAAATGTTGCAGAAAGGTATCAAGCGGCTCAGGCAGAGGTATCAGGTAATAAAAAGAAACAGGTAGAAAATTTTAGGGCACCACAGAACTTTAATAAATTTGATCCTAGAGATCAAAACAAATGTAAGCACCAGTTTGATAGGCCACGGTATGACAATAAAAATAAAACCCCACAATTCGATGAAAGGAAATATGATGAAAGAAAATCTTTCAACCAAGGAAAAAGGTGGTGTAAAAATTGTAAGATGAACAATCATGACACTGACCATTGTAGAAGGAAACCTCCTCATTGTGCTGCTATGACATCTGGGAAAAAGGAAAAAAAGGTCAAACCTGCAGAACTACAGGAACCATACCATCCCCCAGTGTGTGAAGATGTCATCTGTAATGGTGTCACTATAAGGTGTTTATATGATACCGAATTAGATTACGATTCCGTTGTGAGTTCTCACCTGGTGCAGGCAGATCAATACACCACAGAAACAGTGGAGATTCAAACTGCAACCAAGGATGTAGCTACCATGACACTTCCCGTCGCCCGGATAAAGGTGAAAACGCGATATGTGGAAGGAATCATAAAAGCAGCAGTGATAAATGAGCCAATCTACCCTCTGATATTGGGGTGTAGATATGTCTTCTTGGGGAATCCCAAGAGACCTGTGATATTGGCAACAGTGCAGACCAGATCACAGTCTAAAAAGGAGGAGGATACTCCAATAAATACTCATCCAGATGAGATGAGGAAGGCACAGGCTGAGGACAAAACACTCAAGCCGTGTTTCAAGAAGTTGCCCAAAACCCATACACCTCCAGGCAAGGGAGAATTTTATATGAAGAACAAGCTGATATATAGGAAGGCTGGATCTGAATCCAATGGTCACGGACAGCTGGTCCTTCCCACTTCATATAGGACTAAAGTGTTGAAACTAGGGCATGCGATTCCCTTCAGTGGTCATATGGGGATCAGCGCAACAGGACAGCGTATAGCTTGTCACTATTTCTGGCCAGGAATAACTGAAGATATCAAACGATATGTAAAATCCTGTCCAGAGTGCCAACGAGTAGCACCTAAACATTGGACTGCACCAGCAACTCTGGGGGAAATGCCCATAGTGGGAACACCCTTTGAGAGAGTTGCCGTGGATCTTGTGGGACCTCTCACCCGAACCAAGAGAAGGAACAGCTACATTCTGACTCTGGTGGACACTTGTTCTATGTGGGGAGAGGCGGTAGCCCTGTCATCGATTGATTCTAAACATGTAGCAGAGGCATTGCTCACAATTTTCACAAGGTTAGGCTTTCCCAATCAAATCTTGACTGATAATGGCTCTCAGTTCAAGGGGAAACTAACAGAAGAAGTTTTCAGGATCTTCCAGGCCAAACACTTCCATTGTAGTGTGTACCACCCCCAAGGGAACGGCCAAGTGGAAAGATTTAATGGCACGTTGATGTCAATCCTGAGAAAGTTGGCACACGAAAAACCAGATACGTGGGACCAGTACCTTCACGCCGCCCTCTTTGCTTATCGGGAGGTACCCCATAGTTCAACCGGTATGGTCCCGGCAACATTATTGTTTGGAAGGCCAATAAAAGGTCCACTTGAAGCGCTGTTAAGAACGTGGACTGATGAAAAGGCAGAGGAAAATATTACATCCTCATACCAATATGTGAATGAGCTGACCACTCGTTTAAAAACTGGCTGGAAACTTGCCAATGAAAATTTGAAACAAGCCAGGAAGAAACATGCTGCCTATTATAACAGGAAAGCTAAAGACAGAGATTTGGCTGTGGGAGAGAAGGTACTGCTTCTTCTACCAGGTAGCCAGAATAAGTTACAAATTGGATGGCAAGGTCCACATACAGTTCTAGAGAAGGTGTCTAGAACAAATTATAAGATAGATAAGAAGGGGAAAGAAAAAATCTATCATGTGAATCTCCTGAAGAAATATTTGGAAAGAGAACATCAGGAAGAGACACACTTGTTGACCTTGTCCATTGCCATGGAGATGAAAAAGGAACCACTTTCATCATTTGAATATCCATTACACCCCTGTGAGACAGCGGCACAGGTGAAAATCAGTACACATTTAACGAAAACTCAGAAAGAGAGAGTGCAACAGGTTCTAGATAATCATGCAGAGGTGTTAACAGACCGACCAGGGCATACAAACTTATTGGAATATGATATGAAGCTGATAGACCCCACACCTGTCTGTATGAAACCCTATTCGATTCCTTTTGCTAAGGAGAAAGCTTTGAAGGAAGAGATAGACTATTTGTTGAAGGAAGGAATTATTTCACACAGTGAATCTTCGTATAGTTCCGGTGTTGTACTCTTAAGGAAGCCCTCTGGACAACATAGACTCTGTATAGATTACAGGAGACTGAATGCTATTACAGAAGGACAGGTGGATCCATTGCCGGATACAAATCAGTTGTTTGCCAGACTAAATAAAGCTAAATATTTCTCAAAAGTGGATCTGAGTAAAGGATACTATCAGATTCCAGTAAAGCCTGAGGTTAGACCATACCTAGCTTTTAGTACCTCAGAAGGACACTATGAGTTTAATAGATTGCCATTTGGATTGAAGAATGCGCCTAGTGTCTTCTCTAGAATGATGAGAAAATTATTGGACCCTCTGAATAATTCATGTATCACAAATTTCATGGATGATATCCTTATAGCAACAGAAACATTTGAGGAACACATTGACTCTCTGAACATGCTGTTTAATCGACTTAGGGAAGCGAATTTAACACCCCGACCAACCAAATGTTGCGTTGGATGTAAAGAATTGGAATTCATGGGACACACAGTTTATCAGGGAAACATGACCCCTGACCCAAAGAATTTAGAGAAACTAAAGAAAGCCCCGAGACCACAAACCAAGAAAGACGTGAGATCCTTTGTCTCATTATGTGGTTTCTACCAGAAGTATATCAAAAACTTTAATTCCATATGTGCACCGTTAACTGATTTGACACGTAAGGGAAATCCAGATCTAATTACATGGACACCACAATGTGAAATGGCTTACCAAGAATTGAAGGAAAAGCTCACAAGCAAACCTATTTTGAAATTACCTGACAATTAAGTCAAGAATTCATTGTAAGGACTGATGCCAGTAATATTGGGTTAGGTGCAACTTTGCTACAGAAATCAGATGCATTGGATGGGGAATTAAGCCCAGTGGCATATGCTAGCAGAAAGTTGAATAAAGCTGAAACCAGTTACTCAACTAGCGAAAAGGAATGTCTTGCAGTAATATGGGCCATAAAGAAATTCAATATTTATCTGTATGGGAAGGCATTTAAGTTGCAAACGGATCACAAACCTTTGTCGTTTCTAGCACAGGCTAGACATGAGAACTCTAGATTACTCCGTTGGTCATTATTGATGCAGCCATTTGAGTTTAGCATAGAGTATATAAGTGGAAAAACAAATCTGGGAGCGGATTTTTTAAGCCGCCATCCGTGTGATGAGAATCACCCTAAACTCCAGGAAAAATAATAAATTTCTCTATGTGTATATAGAATTATAGACTGACATATAACGTCTGTTTTAAGTGGGGAGAATTTGTCGTGTGAAATTCTAATCCACATATATAAATTAAAACGTAAATGTAAAGCCTAACAAACAAATTTAATAAAAGGAAAGAAGAATGGTAAAGAACAGTGCTGTCACAATGACTGTACTCGAAATCCCCCTTGTTTTCTCCTTCGGCTGCAAATTGTAACGTTTCACGTTGATAGTAAAAGCCTACTGCTTCAATACCCGCTTTCTACGATAAAACGTGTACTGCCTTTCTAAGAAAAACCTTGAGATACGCAAGCTGACCTACATTTAATATTTCATTCATGTCATTTTATACACTAAGTTACCATAAACGAAAGACAGATGGACTAAGGATAGAAAGAAAGGGAGGGGCTGAAAGCCGGAACGCAGGCAATACTACCACAGTCTCGCGATACACAATTAATGCCACCCCTAACACGCGTGTAAGGCCACAAGCACTAGCTTTTTTCAAATCGACAGTAATAAAAAACACTACCCATGCGAGAGTTAGTTTTTAAAAACTTACAAAACGCTTGTTAGGAAACACGACATTATACTGGTTTACGTTTGAAAACATTACAGTACCCAGACACCACATAGTATTCGAAGTGAACAGGAGGTAGAAGAAAATGCATATTTTGAACGCAGCCCCTTAGCCCCATTAAATTTATATATTTGGGTTCCTTAGGACTTGCTGACAAAGAATATGTTGAACGTTACGCAAATAGTCTGGGAATTGGCAAATTATAGCCAAAAGAAATAGTGAGGGATGTCAGACAACACCAAAATCAGAATCGCTCAGTGGCAGATTTTCACACCACCATTGTACGGGAAATAGGCTGACATGTTACCTCCTATTTGATTGGCGGAAAGTAAATGTAAGGCTAAACACGATTAGTCGGACTATAAATATTGATTCTTTGTTGTTAGGGAAACGTGAGTAGGAGCACCTTTTTTCAAACGCTTGTGTAAACATGGCACGATTGGTTAGACCCGCCAATATAGTCAATCAGAGGCGTCAGGTCAGCACCACATTTTCAAATAAACTTACTAAAGAACCAGTGCGTTGAGCGCCAGTGCATATTTTTCTAAATAAAAGCCTGGGACATCGGCAGATCGAAATGGTGCTATATTCATTGCCAGTCAACGTAACTGTGTATTATTCCATGAATTGTGGTAAGCTTGAAATATTTGATATCTTTTTAATGAAAATTGAATGTAAATTGATAATTTATGTCTGTATATATGTGTGGTTCAGTAGCGAACATGAGGTAAAGCCTATATAGTGCTCCAACCTGAACAGAAGGTGTCGGAGGAAAGTAAAACTACATGGAATTGCCAAACAGTACACTGACACCTATCTTATTGACTAGAAAGAAATCATGCTGGAATTGCAGAGGCGTAGTAACCATTAGGGAGGAGTATACTGGTGAAAATTGTTTCAGATGAAGATAGCAGTTGGCCTACCGCTCTGAACTCAGTGTTTGTTATGTATTGTGTTCAGTCTGGAAATTTATTATAAATTAGTTCTGAAATAGGAGGTACAACCTTCTTGTTTCAGGGACCATGGTCCTAAAGTTATTGAGCAGCACCTGGTCTGAGCTTTGCTGAATCTAGAGGCTGACAGCATACTCCTGGGTCCAGATAGTGACCAGTGAGGTGTCTCCAGAACACAGGGAGGCTATCGAGCAGAGGAGTCCTTCCTGCCGCCATCACGAAAGATAAGCGTCCGTGGCCAGAGGAGCTCAACATTAGGCCCCCCCCCCCCTTCAAAATCTGACTTTATAATAAAACAGAGGGAAAATACAGTGTTTAAATTGATAGGAACTGTGAACTTTTCCCCATACTATTTCCAAGATAAACAAACACTTGAAGTCATGATGACAAATAACAACATAGCTTGAAAAAAACAAAACCAGTATTACCTCATATTACTACTACACAACTGACACACATAGGATAATATTAATAAAATATGTCACTACAAGGTTCATATTGATAAATTCTGTACATATAAATTGTAATTACAATTGATTGTTATTCCTGGTTCACTTTGTATTTGAATCAGGACACATATATTAGTGAGAGTAATTAATACATATTTATATTTGAAACTTTACCAGTGCCTCATTTAAGATAGTCTTATAGAGTGTTAAATGTGTGTGAGTGTCACAGTGTTGTCAAGTGTGGTGGAATAAATTAAATTGTTTATCTATCTGTTGTTGTTGTGACTTACACTTCATCATATACATACCCTAGACATTTAAGTAGTCATCACAATATTCCAGAATAATTCTGACTGAGTTATAATGTGGTAGCAAGTAAGGTTATCTGTAGAACACTACACCTATTAGATACAGATACCTTCACAGCTGATCTCAGTCAGTACACTAAGTCCCCTATAAATATTTATAACATCCCACTTTACCACAATTTGACGCAAGCACCCATTTATGACAGGCTGTAAGTTCTTGTTTGTTATTTGTGTAGATCTTCTTGTTTCACAGCCGTACAAAAGGGCTACCTGGGCATCTGAGTTGAAGGTGCTGACGTTATTATTCGACTTCGTGTCTTTTGGCTTCATTTTCCGCCGAAGATAATTTATGTTACAATGAAAACAAAGGAAAACATGAAATTAAGTATTGTTTATCAATGACATCTTAGAGAGCCGTTGGAGATAAGAACTGGAGTGAGGTAGGGATATAACTTGCCACCATTTCTCTTCTTAGTGATTGTAAATAGGCTTATAAAAACAACAACAGCAGTCGATAGAAATGAAATCAAGTAGTCTGACAAATTAGGTTAATGATTAACATTTTACCTTTGACCTAGCTCTTCCGTTCCTACAATCTAATGCAAGAGAAAATGAAAATACAAGATGAAAAATCACAGCAAGCGTTTCTGAAAACAGACAGCGATAAGATAAAGATTAATAGAATAAATGCAGGCAATAACAGACTTTACTTGAAGAAACGCCCCAACAAGATATATCAAATTACTCGTGATGTTATTTAACACCAGAATGCACTTGAATAAACAGCCCCCCCCCCCCCCCCCCCCCCCCCCACCACCACCGATATGTCATGTAATCGGGATGTTATTTAACGCCAGAATGCACTTGAAGAAACACGCGGCCCCCCCCAAGATATGTCAATTTACTCTTGGTGTTATTTAACGCCATACTTGAAAAAAAACACCTCTGCAAGAATTGTCAAGTTACTCGTGATGTTACCTTGATCCTAAATGTCACATCCATAATGTCAAAAGAGTGACCGTACTTTTTATGCGGTGTGAGAAAAAGTACTTTTTATGCGGTTAAGTGCAGTAGCGTAGCTAGGGGCATGCGGGGGGTGCGGATCGCACCAGGTGACACCATCAGAGGGGTGGTGACACCAAAATAGCTGTCTATGGGTGACACCAAAATGACTGTCTATATATTTTTGGGCAGTGTTTCAGCAGAAATTTATTATTGTTTATACAAATATCCCTGTAGTTTGTTATAACCACAAAAACATTTTTCGTAAGCCCAGCTTACATGTACTGTGTCAATATACCCACAAGGCTTAAACTCTATGCTAATTTACTTTTTGAACCTTCTAATGCGCATGCGCTCCGGACAGAGCTGCCATTATTACCCAATTACAATGACGCTTCGAATCACGTGGTTTCGTCTGCACGCGCTACAAGCACGCGCTGTTGTTTTCGTTCCTGCTGGTGCTTTTATAGTCGCTGATTTTGTCAAATTTTCTGGAATTTTAGCTACCATATTGTGGTAATTAGTATTTGTGAACCTATATCAATAACGTTTTTGAGAATAAAGTAGTAATTAAAGGAAAAGGAGGAGAAAAATAAAAAAAGCTACCGCTCAGTTACTAATAATGTTGTAATTCAATGTAGAAAGATTTTCAAAACAATTTTGTTGTTCGTATTCACACAATATAAGAAATATTACATTTAAGCAATTGCAACTATATTTATCACATATTATTCTATGAATAAAATTGATAATAAACTTGCATGTATAAAATTTATTGATTACATAACTCTTTGATAACTAAATAGAGAAATAGACAGTTTAAAACATGAAGTAGTGGGAAATGCCATGTTTCTTGATACACTTTAGAAATATAACTTAAATCTTAAATTCAGGTTTTTTTTTTTTTTTAAATTTTCTTTAAAAACGTCACTGTCCTGCAAATATATATCTGATTTTAATGAAACTTTCAGGGCTTATGTTTGAATTATGGTTTTAAAAAATAGTGACACATTAAAGTTTACATTTGATAAAAATAACATATTCAATAGATTTACATTCTACACTTTCTTATTGTTTTTATTTTCCAAGTATTGCTAACTTGTCTTTTTTTAATTGTGGAGGGATATTCTATCATGCCACATGGAGTGCATAAATCACAGAGGCCAAGTGGATGCCAGCAAAGGAAAGCAAAAGAGGCAAGAAATAAATCACTCAAAACACTAGCTGGATCCATGTTTCAATATGTCAAAAGACCGGATTATGGCCAGGGTTCATCAAAAGACACTGCTCGTCAGTCTCCAATTAATAAAGCTGATTCTTCTGATGCTAGCATGCATTCTGCAGAAGAGGAAAGAGTGGAAATAGCAGAATCTGAAGCAGAAGAACAAGGAATAGAAATGGAAGAATTTGAAGCAAAAAAAAAAAACTGCTGAAAGTGACTCTAGCCATGATACTGTAAATGAGATGAGGGACGTTAACTCTTTAACTCCCAATCGACTTTATAAAGGCTCAGGGGTTAGACGCGCTTAGCCCAATCGACTTTAAAAAGCCTTTAGTATATGTGCCTCTGTTTGAGACTGTTTCTAATTATAACTACCCACAAAGTCATTTCCGACTGCAAGTACATTCTTTTAAATACCGCACGTGTTTAAGAGTGAACGTGTTTCTGTTTTGAGATATTTATTTTAGATTTTTAAAGCAATTTTTTAAAGCGCATATTGTCCATTTTACCTTGAATAACTAATCATTTATTTTAAGAGCATATCCTCCATTTTACCTTGAATAACTAATCATTTTCCAATGAAAGATTTTATACTTGTAGCACAAGAGTAAAGTACATCCAATTACCTTCAGTTTTATATACAACAACAAAGTTATTTATGCATGTAAACATTTTAAAAAATTATTTCCAAACAACAACTATAAAAACGCACTGGGGTGGCCATTTTTGCTTGGGCCAAACCCACTGTTTTGCTTGATACTGAAAGAGTTAAGGAGAAAGATTTGCACATTTTATGTGATGTTTCTTTCTGGGAGATACCAGTTCCAGATCATTTTCTGGTTGCAATCATCAAAAGGGGAAGTGCTTCTTTCCAGAACAAAGATGGGCCTTTCAGTGTTGGGGCAAGGGAGATGGGCCTTTCAGTGTTGCGGCAAGGCAAGATGGGCCTTTCAGTGTTGAGGCAAGGCAAGATGGGACTTTCAGCGTTGGGGCAAGGCAAGATGGGACTTTCAGTGTTGCGGCAAGGCAAGATGGGCCTTTCAGTGTTGCGGCAAGGCAAGAGGGGACTTTCAGTGTTGGGGCAAGGCAAGATGGGATTTTCAGTGTTGGGGCAAGGCAAGATGGGACTTTCAGTGTTGCGGCAAGCAAGATGGGCCTTTCAGTGTTAAGGCAAGGCAAGATGGACCATTCAGTGTTGGGGCAAGGCAAGATGGGCCTTTCAGTGTTGCAGCAAGGCAAGATGTAAAAGCAAAGGCAGATGTTCGCCAGCTTTCAAAAGAGTAGTTTTACAATATGATGCCAGATGGCGAGAAAATTCTGCTGTCATGGATGGTTTACTCACTCGTCAGCGGGAATTTATACTGTTTTTGCTGCCGACTGTTTGCCGTTAGTGCTACAGATACGACATCCAAATTTGTGACTGGGTTTCAGGTGTGGTGGAAACTGAGCCCGAAAGTACATAAACCATGAGACATCCGAAGAGCACCTACGTTGCCTTGAAAAGTGGAAAACATTGGCAGCAGGACTTAGCCTGCACAAAACCATTGAGGCTGAAACTACTACTTTTAAGGAAACAGACAAGAAAAAGTGGAGGAACTGTGGTAAAGTGGGATGTTATAAATATTTATAGGGGACTTAGTGTACTGACTGAGATCAGCTGTGAAGGTATCTGTATCTAATAAGTGTGGTGTATTACAGATAACCTTACTTTGCTACCACATTTATACCTCAGTCAGACTTATTCTGGAATATTGTGATGACTACGTTGAATGTCTAGGGTTATGATAATAATGAAGTGTATGTTCACAACAACCAACAGACAGATAAACAATTTAATTAAATCCACAACACTTTACAACACTGTGACACTCACATACATATACCACTCTATAAGACTATCTTAATAAGTCAAGGGTAACTTTTAAAAATATGTATTAATTCCTTTCAATAATAGATATCCTGATTCAACTACAAAGGGAACCAGGAATCACAATCAAATGTAATCACAAGTTGTATGTACACAATTTATAGATAGGATCTTTGTATTGACATATATTATTATTGCAATATGTATGTAAGTTGTGCGGTGGTACTATGAGGTAATACTGGCTTGTCAAGCTAAGTTGTTGTTTGTCATCATGACTTCAAGTGTTTGTTTCTGGTGGAAATAATATTGGTAAGGTTCACAGTTTCTTTTGATTTGAAACAAATAAATGTCCCTCTTGAATTAAGGTAAAGTCACTTTTAGAGGGGGGTTATACACAAGATTGAGCTGCTCTGGCCACGAACTCTTAACTTCTGTGGGGGCGGCAGGAAACAGTCTCCACTGCTCGCTTGCTTCACCGTTTCCTTGAGAAACAATACTGGTCGCTATCTTGACCAAGGAGTATGCTACCAGCCTCTGGGTTCAGCAAAACTCAGACCAGGTGCTGCTTCAATACGTTAGTACCACGGTCCCTGAAACAAGAAGGTTGTACCTCCTACTTCAGAACTAATTTATAATCTATTTCCACACTGAAGCACAATACATAACAAACACTGAGTTCAGCGCTGTAGGCCAACTGTTAGCTTCTCATGAACAATATACACCAGTATTCCTCTCCCTAATGGTTACAGCGCCTCTGCAATTTCAGCTGTAATTCCTTCTATACAATAAGATAGGTGTCATATTACTATTTGGCAATCCCATGCATTTATTCTCCTCTCCGACAAGTTTTGTTCCGGGGGGGGGGGAAGCAATATCTAGGCCTTTCCTCATGTTTGCTACTGAACCACACACAATACATACATAAATTATCAATTCACATTCAATTTTCATCTAAAAGATATCAAATATGTCAAGCTTACCACAATTCAAGGAAATATTAAACAAATACGTTGACTGGCGATGGGTTATGGCACAATTCCGATCTGCCTCTGTCCCAGGCTTTCATTAGAAAAATTATGAACTGGATCTCAACGCACTTGCTTCTACACAGTTTAATTTCAAAAAGTGGCACTGAACAGACGCTCCTAATTGACTATATCAACTGGTCTAGCCAATAAGACCATGTTTACAAAAGCATTTGAAAAAATTTACCCTTCCTACGTTCCCCTTAACAACCAAAAATAGTATTTGCAGTCGACTAATCATGTTTCGCCTTACATATAATTCTAACCAATCAAATCGGATTTAACGTAGTGGCCTCATTCCCCTAAAGCAGTGAGCAAACATGATCCTGTGCTGTCAGACAGAATCCCTATAATATTTTGGCTATAATTTGTTAATTACTAGACTATGTGCATAACACTTAACATATTCTTTGTCAGCAAGTCCGAAGGCACCCAAATATATAAATTTAATGGGGCTAAGTGGCTCCGTTCAAAATATGTATTCTAGTGTAGTGGTTTTGATGGTATTGTATGATGGTGATATTACTAAGTGTGATGTATGAGGTCAGCTGTGAAGGCTCCTGCGATAAAATGTAGCTGTGAATTTTCAGAAGGCCTTTCTTGCTACCACTACGACCTCACACCTATCTTTTTTTTTTACTAATGAATGTGGCTACGTTAAAATCTAGGGTACTGAATGTAATGTGTTGTATTGACATATACAAACACACACACACAGATATTAAATAATATAATATTATCAATAAAATTTAGAACACAATGAACTAAATTCAGCTGGTGAAATTTTAGAAAGTAAATCTTTTTTAAATTTATTTGTTCTGAACCAAGGTTTTATTTTGGCCAGAACATATGAAAGATTTTGAAATTTATGAGTGAATGGCATGAATAAATGGCATGATAAATAAAAGGTGTGTACATATACAATTTTCACGATTTGTTAATATTTCTACAGTTCATAATTTTATTTTTCCTGGGAGAACGATGAATAGATGTGCTGTTGGGGTGGCTTCATCCCTCCCTGTCTATGCCTACCAAACATTGTCCATTTATGATGGAAGGAAATGGGATGTTTTAGTAGTAATTCACTTTGGGTGCTATGTCTATGAAGTTGGTGTAAATCCAGCAGACCAGCCTGCTTACGTATCTTTGAAAGAGTAGTTCTGGTGCTGGAATCTGGTGACCCCACCTCTCCGTGCTTGGGGGCAATATATCGGGTGGCCCCACCTCTCCGTGCTTGGGGGCAATACAAGGCTGTTCTGCCGAGATGCGACACTGCACGGGTCCTCACTGTCAATTATTTACCCAGCATTTGACACCACCTTTTGGTGTCAACATAAAAAACTCACAGCTCTGAAATAAAGTATTGGTTTAGGTTCAGAACCTTACCTAAGGAGCCACTTCTACACGTAACAATTTACAATAACACCACTTAGACAGGGTCAGATCTCTCTGACCATACAACACATCTTACCAAGTTGGTTTCACATAGGATAAGTTCTCCCAGACTACATATTCCGAAATATGTTTATTAGCTTCATGCCATAGAATAGGATAGGTGATATGTTCCACTGATCTCAACACTTGATCTGTCCTTCCTAACCCTTGCTGGAGTTTATATATATTGTTTGTCCCTAGACCCTGAACTAGGGCGGGGGGTCTAGAGCAAATCCTTACTTGTTGTAAGGCTAGATTTCGATATGGCAGTATCAAATCACTCGAAACATTAAACAATATTTAAAATATACAAAGAAATAATTTCAATCTTACCAGATTATGAATAAAGAACACAGAAATGCTAGCAAAACTCAGCTGAGCTGCTGGCTATAGTATGGCGTCCCTGAACTTATTTCAATTTACTTCATTGGAAATCACCACACTTAAAATTTACTGTGTCTATCACTGGACAACTATTGAGGAATGGCAAAAAAGCGCGTCTGAGCGCTGATAATATGATTGTCTGTGGCCAATCAATGCCTTGTGTTTTTTTCAAATTCAAATTTCCTACACTAAAGTCATTTCAGTCATGCTTCAGTCAAGTATGGATTTTTATCTGTTAGTCCGTCCGTCTCTACTTGCGTTTTCACAAAAACGTACTTGGTTTTTGAACCAACCTATCCGTCCCCTCTACAAATTTTGTCTTTAAAGTTATTTTTAGCCACAGCTCCCACCAATGTCCCTCTCTTTCATTCTAACTAGATTTGAACACTTGAGTCTCAAGGTCGCGGTTTTTTGTGCAAATTAGTGACATGTTTGATTCAATGCAGTCTTTCGCTGATGTGAACAACACAGTCCTTTGTCAATGTCTTCATTATTATCTATCCGTCTGTATAAATAAAAGCATATTATTTCACTGCTCAAAATGGGCCATCCGGCCAGCTAATTTTTATATTCCTAACATCATTATTAAGAAAAAGTTACTTTTCAAGGTTAGTTGTTTTTTTTCGAAATATTTTCTAGAATCTTCTGTGAAACGTGTGCCGCTGCATTCAAATAAAGGACAAAATATTGCAAAAGCGTCCAAAAAATGACTGTTGCGTATAATAACTATGGTCCCTTTTGTCGATTTCGTTACCTTGTGTCAACTTGGGGACGTGACTTTTCCTCCGTCCCCCCCCCCCCCCCCCCCCCCAATTGCATCTTTTTAGCCTTGCTAGTTTCACGCAATTTTTCAGTCATATTTTTTCCTTTTTGATCCGCCGTTCTCATCCCGTTCAAATGGTAACCGTTCTAGCAATTTAATTTCCATGGCGGGTGATGACCCGCGGCGTGGGCGATCATGCCTTCTAGTAACTTACGCATTCTTTTTATCCCTACATTTTATCCTTTGGAGATATTTTTACATTGTATCACTGTTAATTTTATGACATCTAGGATAGTCGTGTATTTGTTTTTTTTATATTTTTTATTGTTTTAAAACCGCCACCTGTCCTGCCTTTTCGACTGTTCTGTCAGACTAATGTCAGGATTTCAGACATAAAACAGTAGAATGTCATGTTTCTTAATAAGCATTAAGCATGTTTTCAAAACCTAACCGTGTATTGGTAGTGTTTTTTATCACTGTTTATTTGAAAAAAAAGTTAGTGCTTCATGCCTTACGCGTGGGATTGGCGTTACTATTAATCGCGGTTAGGCTTTACATTTACTTTTTAATTTAGATATGTGGATTTAGAATGTTTCACGACAAATTCTCCCCACTTAAAACAGACGTTATATGTCAGTCTATAATTCTATATACACATAGAGAAATTTAATATTATTCCTGGGGCTTACGGTGATTTTCATCACACGGATGGCGGCTTAGAAAATCCGCTCCCAGGTTGGTTTTTCCAGAAATATACTCTATGCTGAACTGGAATAGCTGCAAAAGTAAGGACCATCTGAGTAACCTTGAATTTTCGTGCCTAGCCTGCGCTAGAAACGACAAGGGTTTGTGATACGTTTGCAACTTGAATGCCTTCTCATACAGATAAGTATTGAATTTCTTGATCGCCCATATTACGGCAAGACTTTCTTTTTCGCTAGTTGAATAATTGGTTTCAGCTTTATTCAACTTTCTACTAGCATATGCCACTGGGGTTAATTCCCCATTCAGTGCATCTGATTTCTGTGACAGGGTCGCGCCCAACCCGATATTACTGGCATCCGTTCTCACAATGAATTCTTGACTTAAGTCAGGTAATTTCAAAATAGGTTTGCTTGTGAGCTTTTCCTTCAATTCCTGGTATGCCAATTCACATTGTGCTGTCCATGTAATTCGATCTGGATTTCCCTTACGTGTCAAATCAGTTAACGGTGCACATATGGAATTAAAGTTCTTGATATACTTTTGGTAGAAACCACATAATGAGACAAAGGATCTCACGTCTTTCTTGGTTTGTGATCTCGGGGCTTTCTTTAGTTTCTCTAAATTCTTGGGGTCAGGGGTCATGTTTCCCTGATGGACTGTGTGTCCCAAGAATTCTAATTCTTTACACCCAACGCAACATTTGGTTGGTCGGGCTGTTAATATCGCTTCTCTAAGTCGCTTAAACAGCATGTTCAGAGAGTCAATGTGTTCCTCAAATGTTTCTGTTGCTATAAGGATATCATCCATGAAATTTGTAATGCATGGATTATTCAGAGGATCCAACAATTTTCTCATCATTCTAGAGAAGACACTAGGCGCATTCTTCAATCCAAATGGCAATCTGTTAAACTCATAGTGTCCCTCTGAGGTACTAAAAGCTAGGTATGGTCTAACCTCAGGCTTTACTGGAATCTGATAGTATCCTTTACTCAGATCCACTTTTGAGAAATATTTAGCTTTATTTAGTCAAGCAAACAACTGATTTGTATCCGGCAATGGATCCACCTGACCTTCTGTGATAGCATTCAGTCTCCTGTAATCTATACAGAGTCTGTGTTCTCCAGAGGGTTTCCTTAAGAGCACCACACTGGAACTATACGAAGATTCACTGTGTGAAATGATTCCTTCCTTCAACAAATAGTCTATCTCTTCCTTCAAGGCTTTCTCCTTCGCAAAATGAATCGAATAGGCTTTCATACAGACAGGTGTGGGGTCTATCAGTTTCATATCATATTCCAATAAGTTTGTATGCCCCCGTCGGTCCGTTAACACCTCTGTATAATCATCTAGAACCTGTTGCACTCTCTCCTTCTGATTTTTCGTTAAATGAGTACTGATTTTCACCTATGCCGCTGTCTCACAGGGGTGTAATGGATATTCAAATGATGAAAGTGGTTCCTTTTTCATCTCCATTGCAATGGACAAGGTCAACAAGTGTGTCTCTTCCTGATTTTCTCTTTCCAAATATTTCTTCAGGAGATTCACATGATAGATTTTTTCTTCCCCTTCTTATCTATCTTATAATTTGTTCTAGACACCTTCTCTAGAACTGTATATGGACCTTGCCATCCAATTTGTAACTTATTCTGACTACCGGGTAGAAGAAGCAGTACCTTCTCTCCCACAGCCAAATCTCTGTCTTTAGCTTTCCTGTTGTAATAGGCAGCATGTTTTTTCCTGGCTTGTCTCAAATTTTCATTGGCAAGTTTCCAGCCAGTTTTTAAATTCACATAGTGGTATGAGGATGTAATATTTTCCTCTGCCTTTTCATCAGTCCACGTTCTTAACAGAGCTTCGAGTGGACCTTTTATTGGCCTTCCAAATAATAATGTTGCCGGGGCCATACCGGTTGAACTATGGGGTACCTCCCGATAAGCAAAGAGGGCGGCGTGAAGGTACTGGTCCCATGTATCTGGTTTTTCGTGTGCCAACTTTCTCAGGATCGACATCAACGTGCCATTAAATCTTTCCACTTGGCCGTTCCCTTGGGGATGGTACACACTACAATGGAAGTGTTTGGCCTGGAAGATCCTGAAAACTTCTTCTGTTAGTTTCCCCTTGAACTGAGAGCCATTATCAGTCAAGATTTGATTGGGAAAGCCTAACCTTGTGAAAATTGTGAGTAATGCCTCTGCCACATGTTTAGAGTCAATCGATGACAGGGCTACCGCCTCTCCCCACATAGAACAAGTGTCCACCAGAGTCAGAATGCAGCTGTTCCTCCTCTTGGTTCGAGTGAGAGGTCCCACAAGGTCCACGGCAACTCTCTCAAAGGGTGTTCCCATTATGGGCATTTCCCCTAGAGTTGCTGGTGCAGTCCAATGCTTAGGTGCTACTCGTTGGCACTCTGGACAGGATTTTACATATCGTTTGATATCTTCAGTTATCCCTGGCCAGAAATAGTGACAGGCTATACGCTGTCCTGTTGCGCTGATCCCCATATGACCTCTGAAGGGAATCGCATGCCCTAGTTCCAACACTTAAGTCCTATATGAAGTGGGAAGGACCAGCTGTCCGTGACTATTGGATTCAGATCCAGCCTTCCTATAAATCAGCTTGTTCTTCATATAAAATTCTCCCTTGCCTGGAGGTGTATGAGATTTGGGCAACTTCTTGAAACACGGCTTGAGTGTTTTGTCCTCCGCCTATGCCTTCCTCATCTCATCTGGATGAGTATTTATTGGATTTTCCTCCTCCGTTTTGGACTGTGATCTGGTCTGCACCGTTGCCAATATCACAGGTCTCTTGGGATTCCCCAAGAAGACATATCTACACCCCAATATCAGAGGGTAGATTGGCTCATTTATCACTGCTGCTTTTATGATTCCTTCCACATATCGCGTTTTCACCTTTATCCGGGCGACGGGAAGTGTCATGGTCGCTTCATCCTTGGTTGCAGTTTGAATCTCCACTGTTTCTGTGGTGTATTGATCTGCCTGCACCAGGTGAGAACTCACAACGGAATCATAATCTAGACCTGTATCATATAAGCACCTTATGGTGACTCCGTTACAGATGACATCTTCACACACTGGGGGGGGGGGGGTGGTATGGTTCCTGTAGTTCCGCAGGTTTGACCTTTTTTCCCTTCTTTCCAGATGTCATAGCAGCACAATGAGGAGGTTTCCTTCTACAATGGTCAGTATCATGATTGTCCATCCGACAATTCTTACACCACCTCCTTTTTTGGTTGAAAGATTTTCTTTCATCAAATTTCCTTTCATCGAATTGTGGGGTTTTATTTTTATTGTCGTACCGTGGCCTATCAAACTGGTGCTTACCTTTGTTCTGATCTCTAGGATCATATTTATTAAAGTTCTGTGGTGCCTTAAAATTATCTACCTGTTTCTTGTTATTACTTGTTACCTCTGCTTGAGCTGCTTGATACCTTTCAGCAACATTTAGTAACTCACCCAGCCTCTCTGCACCTTGTTCCATGAGAAACTTTCTCAGGTCTGGAGCCATGGACTCTCTTAGTTGTTCTATAAGGATCATGTCCTTAAGATCTTGGGTTTTCCCCAGAGAAGTCCATTTCTCCAAGTATGTCTCTAACCGTGCAGAGAACTGGTGATAGGTTTCACCTGACAGTAGTTTAGCATTCCTAAATTTTTTTCTATAAAATTCACCATTCTTTTCATATCTTAACAAAAGAGCCTGCTTTAGCATGTCATAATTTTCTTGATCACCTCTGCTCATTTTGGCAAAAACTTCATAAGCTGCACCACGAAGCCCTTGTGATAACTTTAAGCTCCACCTTTCTCTCTCTAACCCATACGTGGTAGCTAACAGTTCATATCTATTTAGATAGCTCTCGATATCATCTTCTTTCTCAACAAAATGATCTAAATGAAAATTCATAGCTGAGGTTGAGGCTCCCTGACTAGCAGTGGCATCAGAGGTAAAGGGACTGGCACCATTTTCAGGAGCATGGCCTTGAAATTCCAACTCCCTTAGTCGTAATTCGTGCTCCCTTTGTAATCTCTTATCTTCTGCTTCCCTCTCTGAAGCCAATCGCTTGTCTTCCCTTTCTGCAGCCTGCCTTCTTTCCTCTGCTTCCCTTTCTGTAGCCAACTTCTTCTCTTCATACTGGAGCCTTTTAATCTCTTTATCTGCCTCCAATGCCTTAGCCTCTTTTCCCCCATATATAGAGTGGTAAAGTTCTTTGGTGACTTGTTAAATACTGTTCACTTTATAGGGGCAAGGGACTGGTTAGTGTACCCTGCCTGAGATCAAGCTGTAGGAAGGTAAACCTGTATGCTAATAAGTGTGGTGTACATTAAACAGATAGACCTTACTTGCTACCACAAATTATACCTCAGTCCAGACTGTATTACCTGGATATTTTAGTGATGAGTACTTACGTTTGAGAGTTCTAGGTTAAGATAATAAGTGAAAGTGTATAGTACCACAACAAACCAACCAAACAACAGATAAACAATAATTAAGGGTAAATCCAGGATTTGGACACATTCTCACACACCGTGACACTCACATACATACTACCACGTCTATAAGACTATCTTGAATAACCATCAAGGGTAACTTTTATAAAAATACTGTATTAAAAGTCCTCTTCAATAGGGATAGATAATCCTGATACTCACACTACAAACGGGAACCAGGGAATCATAATCAAATGCGTACCTCAACCATAACTTGATTGTATGTACACAGGTTATGTTAATAAGAGTAGATGTAGCGGAGGGTATGAGGACAATACCAAATATAACAGATAACTATTGGCAATATGTTGTGTAAAGCATTTCAGTACGCACGGTGATTACTTTCAATGGGTAATACTGGGCTTTGTCAAGAGGGGGAAAAAGTTTTGTCTGTTGAGACGTCCATTATGCACTTAAGTGTTGGAGAAAATTTCCTTCTGGTCGGAAATTAATATTGTAACGTAGGTTTCCAGTTTTTCTTTGGGATTTAAATATAAAACAAAAATAATACCTCAATAAATGTCCCTACAGTGAATTAAGGTAGAAGTAGTACTTTAAGAGGGGGAGTTTAGAACCTCCAAAAAAAGGATTGAGCTGCTCTGGCCAGGGGGAACTTTTATCACTTAACTTCTGTGGGGGCGGCAAGGAAAACTTAGTAATCCCCAACTGCACGCTTGCTCTCAAACCAACACCGTTTTCAAATTGAGTAAACAATACAGAGGTCGAGCTAATCTTGACAAGGAGTAAAGGGGGGCCTACCTCACCTCTGGGTCATAATCATCAAAAAACTCTAGACCAGAGTCTCCAATCAATACGTTTAGTACCACGGTGTCCTGAAACAAGAAGGTTGTACCTCCTACACTCAGAAACTAACTATTATAACCTCTTCCACATGTTCCACACTGAACACAAATACATAAACAAACACAGAGTTCCTAGTGGGCGCTGTAGGCCCACTGTTTACTCAATCTCATGAGGGGGGGGACCCTAAATATATACCAGTATTCCTCTCCCTAATGGTTACAGTCGGACTCTGCAATTTCACGCTGTAATTCTTCTATACAAATAAGATAGTATGTCAGAATATACATTTGGGGAATCTAACATATATGTTATTACTCCATTCATTACCGATCAAGTTTAGAATCGGGTTGGAGAGGAGAGTAGAGGTAGCAGGATAAGTGGAGGCCAAACACTACAGATTTTGCTGTAAGGGACGAGAGAGTTAGCCGAGATGACAATACTTAATCTATAAAGTTATCATTCACCAATATTCTAAATTATATAGTTTGGAGTGGAGTAGTCCAGAGGGAGCTATGTTCGTTATGCCTGAGAAGGTTAGTAGGTGGATGAGGTAGTTTTTTCCAAACGCACACACTGGTAGTAAGGGCGATGAGTTTAATGGCACACATTCCGATCTTGCCTCTGGGCAGAGGGGTAGATTCAGTAGTTTGATTGTAGAGTAGTTTTTGTGATTGCCGACACGTTGGTGTGATAGGGGCGGAGATGTGGTTTCCTGGAGAGAAGTAGAGTAAGGGAGGTAGACGCCTGCCTCAAGTCTGGTTTTATCGAGTTTGTAGCGGAAGAGTAGGAGTAGTACCGGGAACGTTCTACAGTAGCTAGTTGAAAGAGTTGGTACGCATGTTGGTGACGTTGTCCCCTATTATCAGTCCCTACAGTGAGGTATGTAATGGATTGATCTGCAGTCGTCAGTAGAGTGAGTTTGGTCTAGATTCATAGGCAATGGGTGTAGTACCAGTGTAGGTATTGTTTTTTGTAAAGAGTAGGTTGAGACGACAGCTTAGTGGGGCGTAAAGGGTGAGAAAGTTAGAGTGAGTTGTAGTTTGCCTGTTGGTAGAACCCATAGAGAGGAGTAGGCTATATTTGTTTGAAGGAGGGTAATATTAGGATGTTAGTACACACAGGGGTACTCTATAGGTCTTGCGTCAGTACAGTTCCGAAGCACCCAAATGTTAGTGAGTTCGTTAATGTGGGTCTTGAGGTGGCTCCTTCAAGGTCTATGTCTTGGGTTAGGATAGGTCGTGTTCAGGGGGTGTCAGAGTTAGGTGGTAGAGTTACATAGTAGGTTAGTAGTAGTAGGAGGAGGGTGTCCTAGTATTTGAGTAGCGACGTGAGGGTGGGTGGTCAGAGGGTTGAATCAAGGAGAGGGATTCAGACATGGGTGTGACTGATAGGGAATGTCTGTTTTCCTAAGTTGCAGGGAGCATTATCCTCAAACCTAGACCCGGAGTATGGGTGAGCCTAGTGCGAATGAGGTTTTTAGGGAGTGTGTGAGTGATATGGGAAGGAGTATTTGATGCTTGAGGAGGAGTTTGTTTTGTGGTGGTAGGAGTTAATGGGGGTGTATTATGGGTGGAGCGAAAATGGGTGGGTTTAAATGATAGGGGGTGTAGTAAATTATGGGAATTGACAGTTGGATTTGATTGTTTTGTTAAAAGTATTGCTGATAGATTATTTGAGTGGTATATAGTAAGGGAGGGATGTGGTTTCCGATTTAGGGAGTGTGTTGTGGATTAATTAGTGTTAAAAAAGTTGAGTCAGTATTTGAGCAGGAGGGGGGATTGTTGAATTTGATGGGAAATGTATATGGTAGTTTGGCGGATAAGGTTATGGAATGGTAAGGAATACTGAGAATTGTATATTGTTGGTAGTGTTTAAGAGGTGAATTGAAGTTGTGTAAATAAGTGAGTTATGGGAGGGGAATTTAAGTGGGTGTTGAGTAATAGAGGAGTTTGAGATGAATGTAGGGGGAAAGGGGTTCAATTTGGAAGGATGAAGAGATTTTTTATTGAAGTTAGGTGTGGGCCGGCCACATTGAAATTTAAGGTGGGTAAGTTGGTTGTACATAGATTTGGGTGTATTTGGTTTATGGTTTGTGTGAATGTACAGTGGGGGAGTTGGTGATGGACGTTTCGGGTTTTTGGGAGTGGGATGGGTGTGGGAATTAGACGACTGGCTAATTGGGTATAATCGGAACTTCTAGTAATTAATGGGTTAAAATGTTGGTTAGAGGACTCAAGTGGGATATGGGATAGGTGAAGGTATATAGGGATTGGGATTGATGAAGGTGATAAAGTGTGGTAGGGGGGATTTTTTGGTAATTATAGGAGATTGAATGTGGTTTATGTACATGTGTTTATATTAATTATTATTAGAATGATCTTTGGTTTAGGGTAGATGGGTATTTTTTTTTAAAAATTAAGATTTGTAATAAGGTTAGAAGTTTTTGATATGATTTAATTATATAGGAGTTTGATTTGTAAGAAATAAATGTGGGAGTTTTGGTTGAATAGGGATTGTAATTTGGTTTTAATTTTGTAATGATTAGGGGAATATAGATATGTGGGTTGTAATTTAGGATCATTTTTAGAAAGATATGGGGGTTAAGTACATGGAAGGTATAATGTTATTGTATTGTTGAAAGTTAAGTAGGTGATGTTTGGGGTGCCTTTAGGGGGGGGTTGGAGTTTTCATTTATGGGTGAGAAGTAAGGTTGGTGAGGGGGGGGAGGAGGGGGGTTGTTTTGAGTGGGGTTATTATGTAGTTTTAGAGGTGATTGGGGGGGGTTTATTGTGATTTAAATTTGTGGGGGGTGAGTAGGTAATTATTTTATTGATATAAAATGTATTTAATGTGATAGGTGTGATTAATAATGAATTTTATAGGAATATAATTGGTGTAGTGGATTTGTTGGAGGAGGTATATTAATGGATGGAATTGTGAGAGATTGTGTGTGGTTGATGTTTGATGAGGGTTTTGTAATGAGGGATTAAGGTTATGGGGATTTATGTTAGGTGAGAGGGGTTATTTGGAATTAGGTATTAAGATGTTTGGGTATAATTTGGAGTTGGGTTGAATGTGGTGTGTAGGTTTTTTTTGTTGAGTAAGAATGGGTAGGTTGGTTGATATTTAGTGATGGTTTGAGGGTAATGTAGAGTTTTATTTGAAGTTTATTGAAGAGTATTGGGTTTTGTTGGTTTGTTATGATTAGATTAGTTTGGGGGGTATAGTGATTGTTTAAGTATTTTTTTGGGTAAATATGGTGTTAGGTTATGGACTTGGAAGTTTGGATTATGGGGTAGGTTTTGTATTTTTAATATGGTTGTGGAATGGATTATTGAAGGTGTTTTTTAGGTGATAGGGATTGGGAGGGTAGGGGTAATAGGATTGATGGTTTTAACTGATTAGGAGGGGGGATGATTGTATTAATGGGTTATTATTATAATAGAAATTTATGTGGTGTTGGGTTGGGACATATAGATGAATTTTTTAGGGGGTAATTGGGGGGGGTGGGAATTTGTGTAGAGGGGGGATGGTTTTAGAGGGAATGTTTTGTAGATTGGATTGGAGATGTATTGGGTTGGTAGGGAATATAGGGGGGGGGATTGGGGGAATAGGGGTTTGGGTTGTGTTAGGGGTGGGTTGTAGGGGGGAGGATATTTAATGGGGGGGGAGAATGGGGGAATGGGGGGTTGGGGGGAATTTGGAGGGATTAGGGTTGGGTAAATTGGGGGGGGTGGATGGAAGGGGTTTGGGGGGGAGGTTGGGGTTTTTAGGGGGGGAAGGTTAAGATAAATGATTTGAGGGGGTGGTGTAGGGGGGGATTTATTTGGGGGGGGTGGGGGGATATGGGGGGGATTAATTGTGGTGAATTGGGGGGAGTTTGGTAAAAGTTTGGTAAGTTTGGGGGTGGGGTTGGGTATATTTTTTGATTTTGGGGGTATAAAAGGTGAAATTTTTAGGGATTTGGTGGGATGGGGGGGGTGGGGGTAGGTAATGGGTTATTAATTTGTTTATGGGGGGGGTGGAATTGGGGGGGGGTTAGGGGGTGGGAGGAATGGGGGTTGGGTGGGGGGGTGGGGGGGTTTTGGGTTTTTGGATGGGGGGGGGTGGGGGGGGGGGGGGGGGGGGGGGGGATGGATTGGGGGGGTTGGGGGGGGGGGGTGGGGGGGGTTGGGGGGGGGGGGGGGGGGGGGGGATGTAAATTGTGGATGGGTTGGGGGGTGTTGGGGGGAATGGGGGGGGGGGGGGGGGGATATGTTTTATTGGGGGAATGTTTGGGGGGGGTGGGGGGGGGGGGGGGGGGGGGGGGGGGGGGGGTATGGGGGGGGTGTGTGGAAGGGGGGGATTGTGGGGGGGTGGTGGGGGTGGGGGGGGGGGGGGGGGGGGGGGGGGGGGGGGGGGGGGGGGGGGGGGGGGGGGGGGGGGGGGGGGGGGGGGGGGGGGGGGGGGGGGGGTGGGGGGGGGGGGGGGGGGGGTTGGGGGGGGGGGGGGGGGGGGGGGGGGGGGGGGGGGGGGGGGGGGGGGGGGGGGGTTGGGGGGGGGGGGGGGGGGGGGGGGGGGGGGGGGGGGGGTGTGGGGGGGGGGGGTTTGGGGGGGGGGGGGGGGGGGGGGGGGGGGGTTTGGGGGGATTATTGGGGGGGGGGGGGGGGGGGGGGGGGGGGGGGGGGGGGGGGGGGGGGGGGGGGGGGGGGGGGGGGGGGGTTGGGGGGGGGGGGGGGGGGGGGGGGGGGGGGGGGGGGGGGGGGGGGGGGGGGTATTGGGGGGGGGGGGGGGGGGGGGGGGGGGGGGGGGGGGGGGGGGGGGGGGGGGGGGGGGGGTGGGGGGGGGGGGGGGGGGGGGGGGGGGGGGGGGGGGGGGGGGGGGGGGGGGGGGGTTGGGGGGGGGGGGGGGGGGGGGGGGGGGGGGGGGGGGGGGGGGGGGGGGTTTGGGGGGGGGGGGGGGGGGGGGGGGGGGGGGGGGGGGGGGGGGGGGGGGGGGGGGGTTTGGGGGGGGGGGGGGGGGGGTTGGGGGGGGGGGGGGGGGGGGGGGGGGGGGGGGGGGGGGGGGGGGGGGTTGGGGGTGTTTTTTGGGGGGGGGGGGGGGGGGGGGGGGGGGGGGGGGGGGGGGGGGGGGGGGGGGGGGGGGGGGGGGGGGGGGGGGGGGTTTGGTGGGGGGGGGTTTTGACATGGGGGGGGGGGGGGGGGGGGGGGGGGGGGTTGGGGTAAGTTGGGGGGGTGAATTGGGGGTTTTTGGGGGGGGGGGGGGGGGGGGGGGGGGGGGGGGGGGGGGGGGGGGGGGGGGGGGGGGGGGGGGGGGGGGGGGGGGGGGGGGGGGGGGGGGGTTTTAGGGGGGGGGGGGGGTGGGGGGGGGGGGGGGGGTTTGGGGTTTCGGTTTTGGGGGGGCAGGGGGGAGAGGGGGGGGGGGTCGTGTGGGGGGGGGGGGGGGGGGGGTTGGGGGTGGGGGTGGGGGGGTGGGGTTTGGGGGTTGGGGGGGGGTTTTTGGGGGGGGGATTGTGTGGGTTGGGGTTGGGGGGGGGGCGGTGGGGGGGGGGGGGGGGTGTGGGGGGGGGGGGGGGTGGTCGTTGTTTGGGGGGGGGGGGGGGGGGGGGGGGTGGGGGGGGGGGGGGGGGGGGGGGGGGGTGGGTTTTTTTTGGGGGGTGGGGTGGGGGGGTTTTTTTTGTGGGGGGGGGGGGGTTTTGTTTGGGGGGGGGTGGGGGGGGGGTTGGTTGGGGGGGGGGGGTTGGGGGGGGGGGGTTGGGGGGGGGGGGGGGGGGCTGTCGGGGGGGGGGGGGGGGGTGGGGGGGGGGGGGTTGTTTGTGGTGGGGGTTGGGGGGGGGGGGGGGGGGGTTTTGGGGGGTGTTGGGGTTTGGTTTTGTGGTGGGGGGGGGGGTGGGGGTTTTTTTTTTTTGGTTTTTGGGGGGGGATTTTTTTTTGGGGGGGGGGGGATTGGGGGGGGGGGTGGGGGGGGTTGTGTATTGGGGGGTGGGTTTTGGGGGGGTTGGGGTTGTTTTTTTGGGGGGGTTTTTTTTTGGGTTTGTGCATAGGCCTTCAACAAACACATGCCAAGTCCTCCTGTCACGTGCCATCATCTCAAGTTCTTTCCATGTTCTCCTCATCATTTTTCACCTCTGTTTCCAACTCTCTTCTCCATGTACTTCTTGGTCTTCCTCTGCCTCTCTTGCCCTGGGGGTTCCAGAACAAGGACTGCCTTGTAATGCTATCAACAGGTTTCCTCAGTGTGTGTCCTATCCATCGCCATCGTCTTCTTCTCATTTCTTGTTCCACTGGCACTTGTCTAGTTCTTGTCATCAGTTCCACGTTGGTAACCTTGTCATACCATTTTAATCCCTCTATTCTACGCAAGCACCCATTTATGAAAGTCTGTAGCTTCTTGGTTGTTGTCTTTGTTGTTCTCTATGTCTCTGAGCCATACAATAGGACTGACTTCACATTTGAGTTGAAGATTCTTATTTTCGTGTTGGATCCTATTTCTCTTGATCTCCATATATTTCCCAATGCAATGAAAGCTCCTCTTGCCTTTTGTATTCTTATTTTGATATCGCTGTCTGTCCCTCCAACTTTGTCTATATTACTGCCAAGATATGTGTATGATTCTACATCTTGTATTGGTGTTTCTTCAAGTTCAACCCTGTTATCATTACCTGCATTTATTCGCATTATTTTGGTCTTTTCCCTGTGTATTTTCAGACCCAATTGCTGTGACCTCTCATCGAGTGTTTTCAATTTGTCCTGCATCTGATTACGGCTATGGGACAGAAGAGCCAAGTCATCAGCAAAATCCAGATCATCCAACTGCTTAGTCAGAGTCCACTGGATTCCATTTCTGTTGTGTGTTGCCGATGATCTCATAACCCAATCTATTGCCAGCAAGAAAAGAAATGGAGACAAGAGGCATCCCTGTCGCACTCCTGTTCTTATCCCAAACGGTTCTGTAAGCTGTCCTTCGTGAAGAACTCTGCATGTCATGTCTTCATATGTTTTCTTTATTAAATTAATGATCTTCAGGGGAACTCCATAATGCCTCAACAATTTCCAAAGTGATTCTCTGTCTACACTGTCAAATGCCTTTTCGTAGTCCACAAATCCGATGTATAGTGGTGAATTCCATTCCAGACTTTGTTCAACTATTATTCTCAAAGTGGCTATCTGGTCTGTACATGATCTGTTTTGTCGAAAACCTGCTTGTTCATCTCTCAGTTTCTTGTCTATGGACTCTTTTAATCTCTCAAGGATAATCCTGTTTAATACTTTTCCTGGCACTGATAGTAACATTATTCCTCTATAATTTGTGCACTCTTGTAAATTTCCCTTCTTAGGCAACTTAACCAGATATCCTTCCTTCCATTCTGCTGGTATCTCTTCCTTTTCCCAGACTTTACCAAGTAATTTATATAACATCTCTGTAGCCGTGTCGATATCTGCTTTGATGGCCTCTGCTGGAATGCCATCAGGTCCAGACGCTTTGCCATCTCTTAGAAGCTTTATGGCTTTCTTTATTTCTTCCTTCGTTGGTCTTTCACCGTTAATTTGTAGCTCTTCTTCTGCTGGTTGGATGTCCGGCGGGTTTTGTGGAGCTGGTCTATTGAGAAGGTCCCCAAAATATTCTGTCCACCTCTTCATTTGCTCTTGTATATTGCTGAGCAGTTTCCCATTCTTGTCTTTTATGAGGCAACTTGTTTGCTTGTATTTCCCTGTTAGCTTCTTTGTGCTGCTATACAGTTCTCTCATATTTCCTTTGGCTGCAGCATCTTCTGCCTCTCTTGCCAACTCCTCAATATACTTCCTCTTGTCTCTTTTGATACTTCTTTTTACTTCTTTGTTTGCTTCTGTGTACACTTCTTGAGCCTTGGCTTTGGAACTTCTGGTTTTGCTTGTGTTTAACTCTGCTTTCTTGTTTTTTCTGTCTTTTATCTTATTGATGGTTTCTGTTGTTATCCATGCTTTTTGTTGTCTTTCCCTTTTCCCCAGTATTTCTTCACATGTCTCCTTCCATACAGTTTTGACCTGCTGCCAATAGTCTTCTGTATTCTCTACCTCTTCCAGCTGTTGGAGCACTTGGAATTTGTTGGATACTGTGACCGCAAATTTGTCTCTTGTTTCTTGATTTCTTAGCTGTCCTACATTATACTGTTGTCTATAATTTTGCATTGTTGCATATCTCTTGAGTTTCATTTTTACTTTGGCTGTCAGAAGATGGTGATCTGATGCCACATCTGCTCCTCTATATACCTTTACATCCTGCAATGATGATCTAAACTTCTTGTTTATGCATATATGATCAATCTGATTTTCTGTTCTATGGTCTGGTGATATCCATGTTGCCTTGTGTATTCTCTTATGTGGAAACATGCTTCCTCCTATAGCCAGTTGATTTGAAGCACTTGTCACTATTAAGCTTGAGATAATTTAATTAATTATTTCAGGTTTTCGACTTATAATATTAGACATCATGTCTACACTTGATTACTTTATTGAACAAGGGAAAGCCCTTGGTAAGACTGGTGATAAATTGGAAGAATATGCGACTACTCAGTATGATAAAGCATTAAAGATGGAAGAGAAAAAAATGGAAATGGAAGCTGAACAAAAGAAATTGCAGGTGCAGGTGGAGGAAAGGAGATTTCAAATGGAAATGGAGAAACAGAAAAGAGAAGCTGAGGCAGAAAATAAAAGACTTGAAATAGAGTCAGAAAATAAAAGATTTGAAAAAAAGTCAGAAAATAAAAGACTTGAAAAAGAGGCTGAAAATAAAAGACTTGAAAAAGAGGCTGAAAATAAAAGACTAGAGATACAGGCTGAGGCTGAGGAGAAAAAGTTACAAAGAGAGGCTGAGGCTGAAGAAAGAAGGTTACAAAGAGAGGCTGATGAGAGAAAAGCAAAAATGGAGCATGAAGAAAAACTCTTAGCTTTGGAGTTAGAAAAGTTGAAGTTGTCTGGTAATGCTAATGATGCAAATAAGGGGTCAGATAGGTTCAATGCAAGTACTTTTAAGATAAATCTATCTGCATTCAATGCTTCCAGTGACGATATAACGTTTTATCTGGATAGATTTGAACGTGCATGTACAGAACATAACATAGATAAATCATTGTATGTTTATCAGTTATCCAACTTACTTAGAGGTCATACTTTGAGTATGTTAAGTATGGTAGATGAGCCTGACAAGAACAATTATGAAGTTATCAGAGCAGTCTTGTTAAAGAAGTACCAACTTGACGAAGACGGCTATCGTCTTCAATTTAAAAATATGTTGCCAGATACTGGAGTGTAATTCTCTGAATTCATTTCAAGGATACGTCTTACTTTTTCACGTTGGGTTGAGCTGTCTAAGACAGAACATGCACTTATGGACTTGTTACTTAGAGACAAGGTTATGTCTTCTGTAAATGAATCTTTTCTTTCCTTTCTTCATGAGCGTAAGCCTAAAAACATAAAAGAAATGGAAGAATACTGTTGCCAGTATGTGACTGCGCACCCTAACGTAACCGTTAGCAACTCTAGAGTAAAAGAAGGTATGCCAGTTGCTTCGGCAGCACCATATGGCCAAAACTTCAAACGTAAGTTTCAAGGTACTCAACATAATATTAATAGAAAGAGTAACCGTAATTACGATCAAAATCATAGCAATCAATCACATGGTGATTCTTCTTCGAATAACTGGAGACAAGCTGACACTCCTCGTTATTATGGATCTAATAATTTTAGACATTTCCGCAAGGGTAGTCAGTATAGAGGTAGCTATTTTTCGCGTAGACCTCAAAATCAATCTACTAGATTTTCAAATCAATATAGAGATGATAATGACAATTATGGAAACTGGAACACAAACCAGGATAACAATTACAGGAGAGAAAATAATGATAATTTCAGAGGCAATAATGGTCGCGGCAGATCTCTTCATAAGAGAAAGAGATATCAACAGACAAACTCTGTACAACAAGAATCTCAGGGAGCAGATAAACAGGTTAATGATAATAAAAACCCTAATGCTATTGGATGTTCTTCTTTTGACTTTGGTAGAGCAAATAAATGTCCCCAATGTAGTACTTTGTTCGAACCAACTACCGTAACTACGTTAAGCTGTGGTCACCCTCTTCCCGCTCTCCCTGCTTCAGTTGCGCATGACGGGAGAGGCTCTCTTATACTACATAAGGGTCTTGTAAATAGTAATCCAGTCTTACTTCTGTTTGATTCTGGATGTACTACTATTGGTGTTAGACAATCTCTTGTAGATCCATCCTGTGCTACAGGAAAAGTCATCAAATGTGTCACATTTGGTGGCACTTTGGAAAAGTATCCTACTGCCATAATACGTATTGCTACTCCCTTCTTTACGGGAGATGTCCACGCGTGTCTTCTACCTAATCCTATTGCGGACCTTATTATCGGGCGTATTCACGGAGTAAGGGAATGTACCCCACAGCAGATAGCTGCTTGGGAAGAGCAGAATATACATGCTACCAATGCAGTGGTCACAAGAGCACAAGCTCTAGAGACACCGCAAACTTCATTGACTAGTGATGATGAAGTAAATAGCCAAGGTAGTCACTGCGTTATTTCACGTGACTCATTCATAAAATTGCAAGAAGAAGATCCCACTTTACAAAAATTCTTCATTCTAGCAAAAAAAGGTGACCCAAATCAAAATACAACTAGAAAGTCTTGGATTTCTATGAAGAACGGCGTACTTGTACGTATGGTACAAGACTCGACTACGTCTGCACACTCTCAAATTCTTGTGCCTAAGAGTATGAGATTGCAAATATTGCAACATGCTCATGACTCGCAATGTGCTGGACATATGGGGTTTTCCCGTACAAAGTCGAGGGTTCTTGCGGCTTTCTTTTGGCCATTTGTAAGCAAGGACATACGTATTTACTGTCGATCTTGCAAAGTATGTCAGGAGGTCAAATCGAGAGGACCATGACATGCTGCGCCTATCCAGGCTGCTGATATTCTTATTCGTCCTTTTCAGAAGATGGCGATAGATATTATCGGTCCTTTTAGGATTAAGTCGGCTAGAGGACATCAATTTATCCTCACATGCGTTGATATGTGCACACGTTGGCTAGAGGCTATACCTCTTAAGAGCATCTCCACTGCCGATATTGCAGACGCTCTTTGGCTGATATTTTCTCGCTTGGGTTTCCCCAGAGAAATATTGTCAGACTATGGCACACAACTTATATCCGACACTATGTCATAGGTAATGTCTATCTTACACATTAAAAGGTCCCTCAGCAGTATTTATCACCCAATGTCGAATGGGTTAGTTGAGCGTTTGAATAGGACACTAAAGACTTTACTTGGGAAGATAACTGAGGATCATCCTCAGGATTGGGACAGGGTTTTACCCGCGGCTCTCTTCGCTTATAGAGAGGTTCCCAATGAACACACATGGTTTTCTCTTTTTGAACTTGTCTTTGGCGCGCAACCGCGCAGCCCTATGTCTTTACTTCACGATCTCATCACTGCCGATAATATTACCGATGACACTCAATCTTCTTATGAGTATGTCATTGCTTTGAGGCAAAAAATTATCGAGGCATGCAATTTAGCAACTTCGTCATCCGAGTTTGCCAAAGAAAAGGCAAGACAATTTGCTAATAAGAATAGATGTCTACGACAACTTTGTCCAGGTGACAAAGCGCTCGTTCTACTTCCTACAAGGGAGAACAGACTTCTTATTGCATGGAAAGGTCCATATGCAATAGTCTCTAAGATTTCCGACGTCGACTATGTTGTCGATATTGATGGGAAACATAAAACTTTCCACATAAATATGTTGTCGGAATTTCATGAACGACCAGACTATTTGCAGCCTATTTTCCAGGCGACGGACGACTCTCCAGTACCTCATGGTCAGTACTCATCCCTGTCAGTCATACAGGATGAGGAAACTACTTTTTCTGATGTCAATCTTCCACTTCCTGTGATCCCACTTCATTCTACGGAATCTTGGAAAAATGTTACCGTTTCTCCTAATCTTTCGCTGAAGAACATCGACAAGTCTCTTCGATGTTGCAAACATTTCAGGATGTTCTTACAGACATCCCGGGACACACAGATGTCATCGAACATGACATAGAGCTTACTGACCATAATCCTATCAGAGTCAGACCCTATCCGATACCTATCCATTTTCAGTCACAAGTCGAGAAAGAATTGGATGAGATGATACGATTGGAAATAATCAAACCATCTACTTCAGCATACTCTTCGTCTATGGTTATTGTCCGGAAAAAAGACAATAATATTCGCATTTGCGTTGATTATCGCAAATTGAACCAAGTTACGAAGTTTGATGCTGAACCTATGCCTTCACTAGAAGAGCTACTAAACAAACTTTCTAATTCTAGATTCTTTACCAAACTAGACTTGTCTAAAGGTTATTGGCAAGTTCTTTTAACTGAACGTGCCAAACCTCTTACCGCTTTTTCTACACCTAGGGGTTTATTTCAATGGAATTTCATGCCTTTCGGTCTTATGAACGCCCCTGCTACATTCGTACGCATGATGCGTCGAATTCTGTCATATCGTACTGATGTCATAGCATACTTAGACGATATCTGTTTATTCAGTGATTCCTGGGAAGATCATTATCTGGGTTTCTACGAATTGCTGTCTACTCTCCGCGAGTATAACTTGACTGCAAAACCCTCTAAAGCTTTTATAGGATTTAGCGAGATTTCTTTCCTGGGTCATCGGGTTGGTCATGGTCTTTTAAAGACAGAGGACCACAATGTTTCAAAAATACTAAACATTTCTGTCCCTAAGACGAAGAAACAAGTACGGAGTCTCTTAGGTTTGATACAATTTTACGGACGTTTCATTCCGAATCTGTCCTCCATTATGGCACCGCTTTCTACTTAACTGAAGAAAGGATCGCCTAATCTGATCCGCTGGTCTCAAGAATGTCAATCCTCATTGGACCAGATTAAAACTCTCTTTTCATCACCACCTATCCTAAGGTTACCTACTATTGAGAAGATTTTTGTTCTTCGAAGTGACGCCTCGTCAACTGGGATTGGGGCAGCACTTATGCAGGAGTATTCTGATACTCTGCATCCGGTGATGTATATATCTAGGAAATTAAATACTGCAGAAAGGAATTACTCGGTTCTAGACCGTGAATTATTGCCTATGGTTTGGTCAATTCTTAAATTGCAAAGATTCCTTCTAGGCGCACATTTCATTGTGGAAACCGACCAGAAAGCTCTTACTGCTATTCAGAGCAAAAACTTGAAGAGCTCGAGGTCCACTCGTTATGCTATAGCTCTTCAACCATTTCATTTTACGGTGCGAGCTATCCGCGGTTCGGATAATGTGATGGCAGACATTCTGTCCAGATGCCCATACGATTCCACTTAATTCTTCTGTTATATATATTTTCTGATATACAGTTCTCTACTATCATGACATATCAGCACATATTTTATCACTTTTAGTGAATTTATGACATTGTACCATATAATTTCCTTTTTCTGTTACGGATTTGATCATAACAGAAGAAGGCTTAGTTAGCAATATACGGGCCAAAAGATCACATGGCCACATTTATATATTGTATTTTGATGACTGTATTAAGAGATTTAACATTTGTCATAAATATTTGTGTTATTGATATTTTCGCAGCACATCATTGACATCACTGCGAGATTATGTACATTGTGGAACCGTGAAGTATGTCAAGTTCTTACCTCTTTGCAACGATTATGTCCATCTACGACGAACATCTGTTTTATTACTATTGATTAGTAATACATTGTATCATGAATTAAATGCTTATATCATGTATTTTTTGTGTAATTTTTTAGTGCGGTATATTGTTATATGACACCGCTGTTTACACAACACTTCATTGTTTAATACTATGATAATATATTTGTATTCATATAAGTATACGTTGGCTTGCATTATGATGTTGCCATCACTATGGCGTATGTTGGTGGCATCTCCCTGGAATGTACGTGTACACTTAGGGAAATATTTTTCTCTAAGGTTCTGAGATATAATCTCAGCTAGCGCTCCATGCGTCTAGCAAGCCGCATATTAGGCATTATATCCGCGCATAATACGTGCGTTAAGAGCCTGTTGTTTCTGGCTCTAGGAATAAAAAAAAAATGTTTCATTTTTTTCCCCCGGGGGTGCGGTAATGTTACGCACAGATTTTTTCGAAAGACATTGTGTAATTATTTTCGAAAGACATTGTATAAGGTTTTTTTAAAGACATTGTATATTAACTTGCTTGGATTGTACATTTATTCTTTCGCACAGTCTAAGCTAGATAACTCTTGTATTAACTGTGAATCATTTTACAAGGATGATTACTTCCTCTTGTGACGGGATTCCAGGTCCACTTTTTTGAACGATGTGTTGGTCATTCTCCTTGTACGGTAGTATCGGGCTACCGTTTCTTCGAATGATTGAAACCAGTGTTGAGGATTCTTTTGCTGTCCATATAAGGCGCGATTTCTTACTAAATCGTTCTGGAATGTTCATCAACCATCGTCTCGTTTCTGATTACTACTCAAGTATATGCGTTCTGCGCATGTCTGACTTTAAGAGAGTTAGAATCGTCTTCCGCCCAGCGGGGGATTCGAGATGTTGTTCTGAGCGAGGCAGGACGCAATTTTAGCGTCGCTGTGATTTGTGATAGGGAATGAGGAATCCTTTTGTGAGTTAGTGTAGCTAACAAGGTCCTTCCCTTTATGTTTCGAAACGCCTGGAGGCGTATGTTTTGTGGTGTCGATTTTCGAAAGAAGGTAATACCTCATTTAACTTTGAAATCTTTAATTTGACATTTTGTTGACGATGGTCGATTTCTGCTCACTCACGTTATTACAGAAGTAGAGGGTCTTCTATTAGAAGTCACACCCAGGTATCTTTATACCTGTGATCTATATATATACGGGATATGCTATGCCCGAAGACCAGTTCTACGTTCTTTGAAAAACATCGCTATGTCAGCGATTACACCTTTTGTCGAGGGTTAGACTTAGGAATGTTATAAAGGTCAGGTTGACCTATACTCCATGTATGCTATTCACGTGCGGACGATAGTGGACTTATTGTATACATCTGATCTGCTAGCATCAGGAGGGGAGTATTTATTATTATCTATGAACATTGATGATCTGCAGCTGACACTGTTGTAGAATTAATATTTATGAACTTTAGGTACTCAGATCTGTGCCATATCATTTATACGAATCCATGAACCAGAACTTTATGTTACTGAATACACTGGACTATTATTTACTCTATGTCTGATGAGAATTGGATCCTACATGACTATCAGTTGGCACCAACATCATTTTGAATGCTGAAACTATTGAACTGGGATGTTTATGATGTATGTGAAGTAACTGTCGTTGTGGCGTGAAATAAATGATGAAAACGTCAAGAGCAGTTACCTCCTTTATGACTTCGCATGTCACTTTGCCTGTGCTGTAACTCTGTGGACTAGCTAACTACTTTACACACAGCAACAACATAAACCAGATAGGACACCCTACACTACAACTATAATATACCCGGTGTCGATAGGGGTGGTAATTGAAGTCAGCCTAAATCCACCCTTATCACCCAGTCATTGCATGCAGGACGTCATGTGTCTGATCAAACTGTCCGGAATAGACTGCATGACGCTGGACTTCGGGCACAACGACCTCACCGAGGACCTGTCCTTACGCTCCGCCATCGCCAAAATCGACTTCTTTGGGCCAACCAGCATCGTCCCTGGGCAGCTGACAATCAATGGAGACTTGTCTGGATTAGTGAAGAATCTTTCTTTTTGTTGCAGCGTCATGATAGACGGTGTATGGTCTACCGTAGGCGAAATGAACGTTTTGCCCAAAATTGCGTTGATGAAGCTCCGCTGCACGGTGGTGGAGGTGCAATGGTGTGGGGAACGATCAGTTACAACGGAAGGAGTCAATTAATGCACATTGAAGGAGGCTTGAATGCGCAACGATACATCAATGAAATTCTTCGACCCCATGTCCTTCCACTTTTGGCTGCCCCCAAGGTCTTGTTTCAACAGGACAACGCCAGACCCCATTGTGCACGGTTGACCACGCAGTTCCTGACTGCCAACAACATTCTCACCCTTCCCTGGCCATCCCTGTCTCCAGACATGAGTCCGATTGAGCACCTGTGGGATGAGCTGCGTAGACGTGTTTGTCGCCGGGACGTTGCTCCAGCCAATCGTCGTGATCTTTTCCAGGCACTCCAGGAAGAGTGGGCAGCCATCCCACAGGCCCACATCAAACGTCTGATCGCATCCATACCCAGGAGATGCCAGTCGCTGATCGATGCAAGAGGAGGCCACACCATACTAACGGGAAAGCCCGTACGCCAAAAAACTCTCGTGGCCCAGATGCAAAACAACTGTCAGTTGATTGGTTGAACCCTAAAGTATTCTTGTGTGCAATTTGAACGATTAACTCATTAAATTGAAAAAGGTATTGAATGTCAAAATTATGGCTATGTGTGTGCCTTCAGCAGCTGTGCGTTTCTTTTTTTGAACAGTATACTTTGGGATCATGTTCGACAGCACACCTGACATATCCCATACTGACCAGATGTCCGAAGTGATCAGATTTGTAAAAATCAATAATAGAAAAGTGAAAGAAGTATTTCTAGGATTTTTCCCTTTCAGATGGAAATAAGCTGCTGACCTGTTCTGACATTCTTAAAAATCTGGAAAGAGATGGACTGGACATAATGATGTGTCGCGCTCAAGGTTACGATAATGCTGCCACTATGGCTGGAATCCATGGAGGTGTACAAGCCATTCTTAAGGGAAAGAAAAGAAAGCTATTTTTAATGGATGTGTGGACCATTCGCTTAACTTGTGCGGTCAGCACTCTTTGGCTGAAAATGCATCGTGTGTGACATTTTTTGGAACTCTTGAGACAAGTGTTTTCTTTCTTTGCTGCTTCCATCCATCGATGGGATGTATTAATTGACCATACTGAAGTGTCAGTGAAAAGGCTATTAACAACACGCCGGAGTGCTCATAATGCTGCAGTTAATCCAGTTCAAGAAAAGTTCGATAAATTTGTGGCGGCGATTGAAGCTTATTGTGATCCACATGAAAATTTGGTGCAGCGCAAGGTCTTTTGCCTGTTGTCTGTGATTTCACTTTTCTGTGCTACCTGTACTTCTGATGTGATGTACTTCAGGAACTTAATCTTACACAACAGTACCTGCAGACTAAAGGCTTAACTCTCGACAAGGTGGTGACAAAGCTAGAGGAGCTAAGAATTTTTCTGCACGAGGAGCGCAGTCACCTAGTGGATCATGCAATTAAACAGGCGCTTTTAAAATCAGACGAATATGGAATTGCAGTAGAGAGAAGAGCCAGGTTCAAGAAGAGGATGGCAGGGGAGCAAGCAAGCGATGCTGGACTCACTCTACAAGACGAAAATAAGAGGGCGATGTTTGAGTGCATTGATCGCTTTCATTCTGAACTCCAGATCAGACCAAGAGCCATGAAGGAAGTAGCAGCCATGTTTGAGGCTGTTTAAGCGAAGAGTCTCATATCTGCCACTGAAGAAGAGTTAAGGGTGTCCATTCCAAAATTGACCACTTTCTATGATGAGGTATCCGAGAGTGCGCTTTTAAGAGATACCAGGTCTGAGAAGGTACGAACGAACGAACGAACGAACTAACTTTATTTTCAAAGGGTTGAGAATTGGGCACGCAGGCCCGTCTGACATTCTGCCCTTCCTTTCTCTCACCTTTCAAACTGAATTCATTTATTCTCATATGCATTTTACATATCAAACTCAAGGAATTCAACATTGTAAAGTAAAATAATAATATAGCACACTCATATTAACATTAATTACTTATAAGCATGACATAACATATGTTGAAAAGTACAAACATTATCAGAGAGGGAGACTAGATAGATAGATAGATAGATAGATAGATAGATAGAATTTTATTTTCAAAGGGTTGAGAATTGGGCTCACATGCCCGTCTGACATTCTGCCCTTCCTTTTTCTCGTCTTTTATACTGATTTCATTTATTCTCACATATATTTTACCCATCAATTCAAGGAATTCAACGTTGTAAAGGTAAAATAATAGCATACTCACATTCACAGTATCTAATTATAAACATGAAATAGAATATGTTGAAAAGTACAAACTAAGTATTACCATGAAACAAAATATGTTGAAAAGCACTAACATCATCATTAAACCTACACTCGATATTATACCATTTGATCGGAAAAATAATCACATTAGGGGGCAGATAATCTGAACTCATAAAGTATTCGAAAAGTTTACGATTGTATGAATAGGGACTGAGGCTGTTATGTTTTAGATAATGTGGAAGATAGTTCCAAAGATGAGCAGCAGAGTAAGCTACGCTTTTTTTGAATAAGTCAAGCCTAGGCTTGGGCACTTGTATTTTGTTAAGGCGTTGACTGCGTCTTTCATTGTATTTGAACATTGGCCACAGATATGTTGGAGCATTCTGTGACAGGATTTTGTGAACAAATTTAGCTTTGTTGAACAGAAAGCGCTTTCTTAGAGGCAGTATTTTGAGATCTTTATATATATCTACACACTGTGTTTGGCTGTTGTCAGAAACTAGACGCACTGCACGCTTTTGTGGTGAATTGAGTCTTTTTGTGTTGGACATAGAACAACCATCCCAGATTGTGGAGCAATAGTCAAGGTTTGTTTGTATGTGAGAGATATAGAACAATTTTCGTGCATCTTCATCTAGGAAATGTTTGATTTTAGCTAACTGGTAAACTTTCTGTGCCGTTTGCTTGGTCAGTGCATGAACATGTGAGTTCCAATTTAGATGCTGGTCAACGACTATTCCTAGAGTTTTATGTTCATTAACGTTTTCAATTGGTGAGGTACCAATATAGATCTGAAGTGTTGTTTTCTCAGAATTTGGTAATTTTTGTCTAGTTGATATTAATATGCACTTTGTTTTAATTATATTAATTAGCATGCGATTTCCGATGCTCCACTTAATCAGATTGTCTGTATCTTTTTGTAAAGATAGTTCGATTGTGTTGCAACTTGTATCACTCGTGTAGACAGTACAGTCATCAGCAAATAGGTCACCAAAAACTACCCCACATATGTTATCGTTATTAATATTTAAGTGCCAGTTGTCAATCATCTTAGTTAGAGCTGTGTGACATGAATGTTTAGGTCTAAACCCCGACTGACTATCAATTAGCAAGCCATTGTTAACTAAGTGTTGTAGTATTATTTTATGTATGTGTTTTTCTAGTGGTTTGGATAGCGATGATATTAAGGAGATTGGCCTATAGTTACCAAGGTTATTATTGTCGGAAGAGCCAGGTTTTAAGAGAGGATATACCTTAGCGACTTTGAAGTGCCACGGAAAGTAACTCCGTGCGATACATTGATTGTATATGTATGTAAGCGAATCACTAATTGCTGGAGCCGCATAACGCAGTATTCGATTACTGACTCCGTCAAGTCCTGATGAGTTATTATCTTTAAGTCCTAGAAGATAGTTATACACTTCATTAACTGTCATAAACGGAATGTTGGATGGGATTGTGTTGGTACATTTGTTTTCACAAAATACTGACAGCCTGCCTAAGTCACAAGGTGAATTTGGTATTGTAGATTTAAGACTGTTTATTTCTGCCTGAAGGTAATTGCTGAAGTATGTGGAAGTAAATGAAGTATTAGGAGTTGACGAGACTGACAGATTTCGCTTGTTCGCTAAGGTATTGATTGCTTTCCATATATCTTTACTGTTTGCTTTGTTCTGAACCAAATTTTTAAAGTAATTTTTTTTTCTCTACGAATTAAATATTGCACGTTGTTCCTCTGTGCTCTGTATATGTTAAAGTCCTTGTTTTTGTGAGCTTGATCTCTCTGCCTCATGGCGTCTAGCACTGCTTGTGTGATCCAAGGAGATTTGACCTGTCGTTTCACACGAACTTCTTTAGTTGGTGCGTGGTTATCAAACACACAAAGAAAGATACGTATCCAATGGGCAATGGCGTCATCGGGATCAGAAAGCTGGTAAACACTGGCAAGAGGTGCGGTTCGCAAATCATGTAAAAATAGTTCACGGTTGAAATTTTTAAAACTTCTAAATTTAATACTGATATCTTTATTTCTTGGAGCTTTATATTTTTTCTTTGACCACGTGCAACATATAGGATAGTGGTCACTCATCGCGACAGTAGGAACAGAGCATTCTATAATGTTTTCTGCACAGGTGACGTAGATGTGGTCAATTGTTGTGGATGATGCATTTGTTACCCTGGTAGGCTGGTTGACTATTTGTTTTAGGTTGTAAGATAGTATGATGTTTTCCCACGTTTGGTTTGTGTTGTGCATGTCGATGTTGAAATCGCCAAGAAGAATAATTTCTTTGGCAGTGGTAAATACTTTATCCATCATAGTGGTGAAATCTTCATACCAGATGGCTCCTGCACTGGGATTTCTATAAAGATCCCCGACTAGAAATTGTCCCTGAGTCGGTAGTTTTATTTCTAACCATATGCACTCGGTCTCTGCTGTCTCTAAATTGCTTCTGTGGCGATAACTAATAGAAGTGGAAATATATACTACTATACCTGTTTTTAGCTTTCTACTTGAGTCTCGCCGAACTGTTTTAAAGCCATTTAGGGCAATTTCATCATCTGATATTTTGTCGTTTAAACGACTTTCGGAAAGTCCAAGAACATGAAAATTTTTATTCAGAATTTGTGTAAGCTCAGGAAGTTTGCCTAATAAATGGTAAATGTTCAGGTGGCCTAGCCGTAGACCATCCTTAATTAGCCATTGTGTCTGATAGGTATGCATTTTATTTTGGCGAGGGGTTTAAAAAGGAAAATAACAAAAAGCAATTTTGAATACGAAACCCACGAAAATTTAAACTAATTAACGTCACCACGTAAGTGAAAATACAAATGTTAGTACTTAACGTACGAACACTTGGTACAAGTATTGCTAAAAAATACAATTAACTGAAATTGTCAGTAGTATATTAAAATAGTCACACAACAGTAGGCACGCACGTTTTCACACCACAACACTAAAATTCTAACACAGTAATTAAGCAACACTGAGAGAATACGAATTTAAGTTGCACAGACATCATTAGTGCTTGGCTGAGTGACGCAGGACTGAATTGCATCAGGTAGCCAAGTTCTGGGTTCCACTGAGCACGACCAGGAAGGCTACGGGAGGAAGCATGACGACTGTAGATTTCGTCTGTAATGGTTCCAACACTTGTAGGAGATTTTTGGGTCTGGGGCATTGTGGCACTGCTTGTTGAACTGTCATATAATGTGTTTGTGAGGGGCTGTCTTATAGGTAGTGGAGGAAACATAACATCGTAACGTTCGGCTTCCTGGCTGTAGGTGGCGTTCTGTTTGTGGTTAGGTAATTTGTTGGTTACGGGAGCACTTCTTTGAGGGGCGGGTAAGGTGTGTTCTGCATTTTCATGAAGGGTTGATCTCATGGTAGATCGGTTTGTGTTCTTTGTGTCTGGTGGGTTGTCGTGTTGCGTTCGCTGCGGGTACTTGATGTTTTTTGCTAGGATGCTGCTACCTAGTTTTGATGTATGTATTTGATCTATGTAAAGGCGTTTCTTTGGTGCTCCAGAGTTGCTTGTGAAGAAAGGAGTGTTGTTGATATAGCCAATGTTGTTGTGTTCACAATAGCTCTGGAGTGTCTTGTTGCTGGTGTCGGCTACGCGACGTTGGAAGCCATAGCAAGGTGGAATAATGGATGACATAAAAATGGAGGTGTTAGAAAATTGTTGTTTTATTGTAGTGGTCAGTTTGGAAATCGCTGAAGGGCTAACGCTGTGTTCATTCATTATGTCGTTGATCCCTACATGTACTGTTGCTCTTGTAATGTTATGATGTATATCAAACCTATTAATTCTATCAATTAATCTTTCAGTTCCAGCTCCAGGTATCGCTAAAACTGAGACAGTTTCCTCTTTAGTAGCAGACATCCGATCATTGTATATGCCTTTTAGGAGAGAGTCGCCAATTATAACATGTGTTGCTTTACTACATGGTTGTTGACTCGGCTTTCGTTTAGATTCTTGCTGCCGCCATTGATTTTCCTGGTGTGAATCGTCCTGAATAGTCTGGGTGTTTCCATCGGCTGGTTGTGGTGTCAGTATCTGATCTGGTAGCGGCGTTAATGCCTGTTCATTTTGTACTGAACTCTGGTTAAGGGCGGTAAACCTGTTGCTTACTTTTACACTAATAGGGTAAGCTTCGTGCGCACGTGTATCCTCAACTTTTTTGGTGTTACATTGGTGCTGCTTGCGGCGTTCGTTTGTTATATGTTCTTTGGAGGGATCTCCAGAAGCTTCAGGTACTATAAGAGGATGTTCCGAGTGCTTTGTTTTATAAATAGAAAAATCGCTTCGTAGTTGCTCAACGACGTGTTTCATATTGGAATTATCTTCTCTCAGATGCAGTATTTCCTTTTTGAGTAGTTCGTTTTCTGCGCTGATCGATTTATAGACATTAGTCGTCAGATCGGCAATTAGTGTTCGAAGGGTGTCCTCCATTTTGAGCATCAGCTCCTGGCAGCACTGCGCATTTATCATGTGAGTGACTTCTGGGTGATTTTCACGTGATAATGTTTCATCTGTTTGTGTGCTAGTTTCTTTAGGGCCCGTTGGATATTTTATGGCCAGCACAGGTTGAGAAGATGGAGTATTTGCTACTGTGTCGCTCATTGGAAAGTCGCGTGCTGCGGGAGGCAAAGTGGATGTATTTGCAGGAGAGTGTATGCTAGAGTTAATGTTGATGATTTCGCTGTCAGCAGATGAGACGCTGGCGGCTGATGATGTGATATCTATTGCGAGCTGGGGTAAACATATTGTCGAGTCCAATTTTGTGGTACAAATTATGTTTTGTGCAGACTCATTTAAACTGACAAAGTCCGTTTCCAGCCATGACTCAATAACAGTGGCAGTTCCTTGTGCCATTATCTTGTTTTTTGTATGATAAAGGTGCACAGATAGTAGTGGTGTTGTGATGAAATCTTCTACAAAGGCACCTTGTTTATCTGCTCTCGTCTTGACATGGTCATTCTGGTAGTATTTGGTACACGTTGTGCGAAATGCCTCATAATGAAATGTATTGTGGAAGAGTACAGTAGCACATTTACCGTCATTTGCTATTTTAAAGGTTAAATCCGACTCTTTGTTAAATCCCTGAAGTTTAACACGAAGTGCCCTGTTTTGGTCTAGGGTGTAATTTTTGATCGTGGACGGGCGCAATCTACAGTCCTTAGCGGCTTTTATTACCTGCGAGCCGATCTCTAAGCGTGACATGTTTACATGTCCACTGGGATTAATTGCCAGTGAAATACATTGGTCCGTTGGAAACCTTATCTGTTTAAGAGGGGTTGGTAGCCAAGAAAATACACTGGCCGACCTTCCCTTCCTTACAGGGGTCAGTAACGAGTCACGTGGTCATTGTTAATAGCATTGTAGAAGGCATTTGCAGTTATCAAAAGGAAATGAATAGTTAATAAATTCCTGGTATTTTTTAAATACCATCTGTTAAATCAACACAATGTCATTTTCACAAAATTCACAATCCAAAAAGAAATGCACCGATATAAAAATCCTTGAAATATAATTTTAAATGCCTGTGTCAAAAATTATAAATGTGAGGCACGACCCACACACGTCTGCTCAGTACAGGAGAACGTGGAGAGAGTCCTTGTTCTGGTACTTAAAAGCAGCAGAGATAGATCTGGAAGAAGCCAAAGATTGGGCAATATTAGACGTTTTGACATTCATAGCTGAATGGGGCTTCGTAGAATAACTCCCAACCCTTTTACTAAGCCTAAAATTATTTCTGACGATCTGTGTGTCTGTGGTTTCATGTGAGAGGAGCTTTTCGAAGCTGAAACTTATAAAGAACTATTTATGATCTACTATGGGGCAGTCAAGGCTTTCCGATCTTGCGATATTATCAATTGAAAATGAGTTGGCGAAAGGCATTGATTTCGATGAAGTGGTTCACAAGTTCGCAGCTTTGAAGGTCAGGAAAGGAAAGTTCTGATTAAGTCGAGATGTTCACTAAGTGCTGAAATGCTTGTGTATTTGTTCCTGTTTATTTTTTGGTATTATTTCATTTATGAGTATATTTTTATTTGCATTTGTCTACAACTTCTACATTATTTGGGCCGTTATTGATTTTGCAAACATAATCCCTTAATGTATCTCATGTAACGGTAAAGTTTAACGTTAAAATGAACATAATTGTGATGTAGTTCTTAAAAGTTTTTACTTCGAATTCTGTTGTTTCTTAACGAATTTTCCCTTTAACCACATGAAACTATGTAAATGTAAATACACTTAGGCTGTTTGTACGATATTGTACATTAAAGGCGTAATTATAATTTAGCTTATTGTTACCGCAGCGGGTGACACCAACCCTAGCGACGCCACTGGTTCAGTGATACTTGTGATGGTGAGTCTAAACGTAAAGCCTGTATCCTGTTTTCGATGTTAGTAGAAGAGGCCCTCTCATTAGCTTGACCAGTACGGTATCCTGGATTATTGGTAACGACATAAAAAGTTCTGAATAACATTGTCATCGCGCGTTTTCTATAACAGATATAACATTTCTATAACATCCTTGTGGTGGATTTTGATGTTATGACTTGTTGTTATGTATTATATTTGTATTTAATGAGATTAGCTGTGAAGGTCCCTGAATTTACCCAATAGTATTGTGAACTTTTCAGGGTACCTTTCCGCTACCACCCTTTTTATCTCATTTAAAATGTATTTATATTATTATATTAAATGACTTCGTGTAATGTCTAGGGTTATGAAGGTAGAGTGTAATGTGTAACAACCAACAAACATACAAACAATTAGTTTATTATTCACAACAACACACAGTACTATCACAATAACATACAAACAGCACGTTAAAAGGCTATCTTAATTAAGACCGTGTTTGAAATTTGTGTAAATATAATTTTTACAATTTATTATCCTGATTCTAATTTATTTTGAATCAGGACTGACAATTTAAAAGTGAAATCAAAATAATCATTTATATCAGTCACATAGCACATTAGATCTTATTGTCGTGAAACATTCTAAATCCACATATATAAATTAAAAGGTAAATGTAAAGCCTAACACATAAATTCAATAAAAGGAAAGAGAAATGGTAAAAGTACAGTGCTGTCACAATGGCGTACAAAAATCCCCCTTGTTTTCTACTTCGTCTGCAAATTGTAACGTTTCACGTTGATAGTAAAGCCTACTGCATCACTACACGCTTTCTACAATAAAACGTGTACTGTATTTCTAAGAAAACTTGAGCTAGGCACACTGCGTAATGACCTAAATTAATACTTCCATTAATTTCATTTTATACACTACGTTAACATAAACGGAAAGACAGATGAACTTAGGATAGAGAGAGGGAGGGCTGAAAGCAGGAACGCATGCAACACGAACACGCGTCTCGCGATATACAATTAATGCCACCCTCCCCGCGCGAAAGGCCAGAGGCACTAACTTTTTTTTTCAAATAGACCGTCATAAAAAACACTACAACTACGAGAGTTAGGTTTAAAAACCTGAAAAACGCTTATTAGGAAACATGACATTATACTGGTTTACGTTTGAAAGCCTGACAGTACAGCAGACACCCTAAAAGTTTGGAAGTGAGGAGGTGGTAACAGCACGACTATCCTAGAAGAAAATACATATTTTGAACGCCGCCACTTAGCCCCATTAAACTTATATATTTGGGTTCCTTAGGACTTGCTGACAAAGAATATGTTAAGTGTTACGCAAATAGTCTAGGAATTAACAAATTATAGCCAAAAAAAAATAGTGAGGGTGTCAGACAACACCAAAAAATAATCGCACAGTGGCATGTTTTGAAACCACTAATTTACGGGAAATGGGCCACCATGTAAAATCTTATTTGATTGGATAGAAGTAAATGTAAGGCTAAACACGATTAGTCGGACTACAAATACTAATTCTTTGTTGTTAGGGGAAACGGTAGTAAGGGTACTTTTTTTGAAAAGCTGTGTAAACATATCCCGATTGGTTAGACCCGCCAATATAGTCAATTAAGAGCGTCAGTTCAGTGCCACATTTTAAAATAAACTTACTAAGAAACAGTGCGTTGAGAGCCAGATCATATTTTTCTAAATAAAAGTCTGGGACAGAGGCAGATCGGAATTTGTGCCATTATTCATCGCCAGTCAACGTATCTGTGTATTATTTCCATGAATTGTGGTAAGCTTGATATATTCGATATCTTTTTAATGAAAATTGAATGTAAATTGATAATTTATGTCTGTATATGTGCGTGGTTCAGTAGCAAACATGAGGCAAGGCCTAGATACTGCTCCAACCTGAACATGACGTGTCGGAAAAAAGTAAAACTGCATGGAATTGCCAAACAGTACACTGACACCTATCTTATTGACTAGATAGAACTAATGCTGGAATTGCAGAGGCGTAGTAACCATTTAGGAGGAGAATATTGGTGTAAATTGTTCCAGATGAAGCTAGCAGTTGGCCTACCGCTCTGAACTCAGTGTTTGTTATGTATTGCGTTCAGTGTGGAAATAGATTATAAATTAGTTATGAAGTAGGAGGTACCACCTTCTTGTTTCAGGGACTGTGGTCCTAGTTATTGAAGCAGCACCTGGTCTGAGTTTTGCTGAAATCCAGAGGCTGACAGCATACTCCTTGGTCCAGATAGCGACCAGTGAGGTGTCTCCAGAACACAGGAAGCAATCGAGCAGAGGAGTCTTTTCCTGCCGCCATCACGAAAGATAAGCTTCTGTGGCCAGAGTAGCTCAACATTATGTGCCCCCTCAAAAATTGACATTTTGTTAAACACAGAGGGACAATTAATTGGTTCAAATGACAGGAACTGTGAACTTTTCCCAATATTATTTCCCCGATAATCAAACACTTGAAGTCATGATGAAAAACAACAACCAAGCTTGAACAAAACCAGTATTACCTCATATTACTACTGCACAAATTACACACATAGAATAATAATAATAAACTATGTCAATACAAAGTTCATATATATAAACTGTGTACATAATACTTGTAATTACCTTTGATTGTGATTCCTGGTTCACTGTGTAGTTGAATCAGGATATCCATTATTGACAAGAATTAATACATATATTTTTAAACTTAAACACTTGACTCATTTAAGATAGTCTTATAGAGTGTTATATGTGTGTGAGTGTCACAGTGTTGTAAAGTGTTGTGGAATAAATTAAATTGTTTATCTGTCTGTTGTTGTTGTGACTTACACTTCATCATTTTCATAACCCTAGACATTTAACGTAGTCAACACAATATTCCATAATAATTCTGACTGAGGTATAAATGTGGTAGCAAGTAAGGTCATCTGTAATACACCACACTTATTAGATACAGATACCTTCACAGCTGATCTCAGTCAGTACACTAAGTCCCCTATAAATATTTATAACATCCCACTTTACCACATATATTGGGGGCTCGTCCGGGATTTTGAATCTTTCTCTATTATAAATATTGGGGGTAATTCACTTCAGGGAATAATAAAAATTAAAAAGGTATCCTTCTGTGAAAATAAATAACGTTGAGCTCTCAGTGCCTGTGGTTGTCATTGGATATTTAATTAGAGATTGAATTGTTTAGTTAGATATTGTTTACATTTACCTGTTAGAAAATGGCGGACCTGGCCAAATTTCGATCTGCTGCTGTGCAGACTGCGAAAGAGTTAGGAATGGACGGGCAAATTATGATTGCTTATGTCACTGCTGAATGTGACAAATATATTGAACGTGAGGAAAGAAGATTTGAGGCTGAAAGAAAGTTAGAGGCTGAAAAAGAAATTAAGAGGTTGCAGATTGAGGCTGAGGCTAAGAGGTTGCAGATTGAGGCTGACAAAGAGGCTAAAGCATTGGAGGCAGATAGCGAGATTAAGAGGCTCCAGTTGGAAGAGAAAAAGGCAGAAAGGGAAGCCGAAAAAAAAGATTAGCTGCAGAAAGGGAAGACAAGAGATTAGCTGCAGAGAGGGAAGCAGAAAAGGAGGAGAAAAGATTACAAAGTGAACATGAGTTACGATTAAGGGAGTTTGAGTTTCAAGGCCATGCTCCTGAAAATGGTGCCAGTCCCTTTACCTCCGATGCTACTGCTAGTCAGGGAGCCTCAACCTCAGCTATGAATTTTCATTTAGATCATTTTGTTGAGAAAGAAGATGATATCGAGAGCTATCTAAATAGATATGAACTATTAGCTACCACGTATGGGTTAGAGAGAGAAAGGTGGAGCTTAAAGTTATCTCAAGGGCTTCGTGGGGCAGCTTATGAAGTTTTTGCCAAAATGAGCAGAGGTGATCAAGAAAATTATGACATGCTAAAGCAGGCTCTTTTGTTAAGATATGAAAAGAACGCAGAATTTTATAGGAAAAAATTTAGGAATGGAAAACTACTGTCAGGTGAAACCTATCACCAGTTCTCTGCACGGTTAGAGACATACTTGGAGAAATGGACTTCTCTGGGGAAAACCCAAGATCTTAAGGAAATGGTCCTTATAGAACAATTAAGAGGGTCCATGGCTCCAGACCTGAGAAAGTTTCTCATGGAACAAGGTGCAGAGAGGCTGGGTGAGTTCCTAAATGTTGCTGAAAGGTATCAAGCAGCTCAGGCAGAGGTATCAGGTAATAAAAAGAAACAGGTAGAAAATTTTAAGGCATAACAGAACTTTAATAAATTTGATCCTAGAGATGAAAACAAAAGTAAGCACCAGTTTGATAGGCCACGGTATGACAATAAAAATAAAACCCCACAATTCGATGAAAGGAAATATGATGAAAGAAAATCTTTCAACCTAGGAAAGAGATGGTGTAAAAACTGTAAGATGAACAATCATGACACTGACCATTGTAGAAGGAAACCTCGTCATTGTGCTGCTATGACATCTGGAAAAAAGGGAAAAAAGGTCAAACCTGCGGAACTACAGGAACCATACCATCCCCCAGTGTGTGAAGATGTCATCTGTAATGGTGTCACCATAAGGTGTTTATATGATACCGGTTTAGATTATGATTCCGTTGTGAGTTCTCACCTGGTGCAGGCAGATCAATACACCACAGAAACAGTGGAGATTCAAACTGCAACCAAGGATGTAGCTACCATGACACTTCCCGTCGCAAGGATAAATGTGAAAACGCGATATGTGGAAGGAATCATAAAAGCAGCAGTGATAAATGAGCCAATCTACCCTCTGATATCGGGGTGTAGATATGTCTTCTTGGGGAATCCCAAGAGACCTGTGGTATTGGCAACAGTGCAGACCAGATCACAGTCTAAAAGGGAGGAGGATAATCCAATAAATACTCATCCAGATGAGATGAGGAAGGCACAGGCGGAGGACAAAACACTCAAGCCGTGTTTCAAGAAGTTGCCCAAATCTCATACACCTCCAGGCAAGGGAGAATTTTATATGAAGAACAAACTGATTTATAGGAAGGCTGGATCTGAATCCAATGGTCACGGACAGCTGGTCCTTCCCACTTCATATAGGACTAAAGTGTTGGAACTAGGGCATGCGATTCCCTTCAGTAGTCATATGGGGATCAGCGCAACAGGACAGCGAATAGCTTGTCACTATTTCTGGCCAGGAATAACTGAAGATATCAAACGATATGTAAAATCCTGTCCAGGGTGCCAACGAGTAGCACCTAAACATTGGACTGCACCAGCAACTCTGGCGGAAATGCCCATAGTGGGAACACCCTTTGAGAGAGTTGCCGTGGATCTTGTGGGACCTCTCACCCGAACCAAGAGAAGGAACAGCTACATTCTGACTCTGGTGGACACTTGTTCTATGTGGGGAGAGGCGGTAGCCCTGTCATAGATTGATTCTAAGCATGTGGCAGAGGCATTACTCACAATTTTCACAAGGTTAGGCTTTCCCAATCAAATCTTGACTGATAATGGCTCTCAGTTCAAGGGGAAACTAACAGAAGAAGTTTTCAGGATCTTCCAGGCCAAACACTTCCATTGTAGTGTGTACCATCCCCAAGGGAACGGCCAAGTGGAAAGATTTAATGGCACGTTGATGTCGATCCTGAGAAAGTTGGCACACGAAAAACCAGATACATGGGACCAGTACCTTCACGCCGCCCTCTTTGCTTATCGGGAGGTACCCCATAGTTCAACCGGTATGGCCCCGGCAACATTATTATTTGGAAGGCCAATAAAAGGTCCACTTGAAGCGCTGTTAAGAACGTGGACTGATGAAAAGGCAGAGGAAAATATTACATCCTCATACCAATATGTGAATGAGCTGACCACTCGTTTAAAAACTGGCTGGAAACTTGCCAATGAAAATTTGAGACAAGCCAGGAAGAAACATGCTGCTTATTTCAACAGGAATGCTAAAGACAGAGATTTGGCTGTGGGAGAGAAGGTACTGCTTCTTCTACCCGGTAGTCAAAATAAGTTACAAATTGGATGGCAAGGTCCATATACAGTTCTAGAGAAGGTGTCTAGAACCAATTATAAGATAGATAAGAAGGGGAAAGAAAAAATCTATCATGTGAATCTCCTGAAGAAATATTTGGAAAGAGAACATCAGGAAGAGACACACTTGTTGACCTTGTCCATTGCCATGGAGATGAAAAAGGAGCCACTTTCATCATTTGAATATCCATTACACCCCTGTGAGACAGCGGCACAGGTGAAAATCAGTACACATTTAACGAAAAATCAGAAAGAGAGAGTGCAACAGGTTCTAGATAATCATACAGAGGTGTTAACGGACACACCGGCGCATACAAACTTATTGGAATATGATATGAAACTGATAGACCCCACACCTGTCTGTATGAAACCCTATTCGATTCCTTTTGCTAAGGAGAAAGCTTTGAAGGAAGAGATAGACTATTTGTTGAAGGAAGGAATTATTTCACACAGTGAATCTTCGTATAGTTCCAGTGTTGTACTCTTAAGGAAACCCTCTGGAGAACATAGACTCTGTATAGATTACAGGAGACTGAATGCTATTACAGAAGGACAGGTGGATCCATTGCCGGATACAAATCAGTTGTTTGCCAGACTAAATAAAGCTAAATATTTCTCAAAAGTGGATCTGAGTAAAGGATACTATCAGATTCCAGTAAAGCCTGAGGTTAGACCATACCTAGCTTTTAGTACCTCAGAGGGACACTATGAGTTTAACAGATTGCCATTTGGATTGAAGAATGCGCCTAGTGTCTTCTCTAGAATGATGAGAAAATTATTGGACCCTCTGAATAATCCATGCATCACAAATTTCATGGATGATATCCTTATAGCAACAGAAACATTTAAGGAACACATTGACTCTCTGAATATGCTGTTTAATCGACTTAGAGAAGCGAATTTAACAGCCCGACCAACCAAATGTTGCGTTGGATGTAAAGAATTAGAATTCTTGGGACACACAGTCCATCAGGGAAACATGACCCCTGACCCCAAGAATTTAGAGAAACTAAAGAAAGCCCCGAGACCACAAACCAAGAAAGACGTGAGATCCTTTGTCTCATTATGTGGTTTCTACCAAAAGTATATCAAAAACTTTAATTCCATATGTGCACCGTTAACTGATTTGATCCGTAAAGAAAATCCAGATCGAATTACATGGACACCACAATGTGAATTAGCTTACAAGGAATTGAAGGAAAAGCTCACAAGCAAACCTATTTTGAAATTACCTGACTTAAGTCAAGAATTCATTGTAAGGACGGATGCCAGTAATATTGGGTTAGGTGCGACTCTGCTACAGAAATCAGATACATTGGATGGGGAATTAAGCCCAGTGGCATATGCTAGCAGAAAGTTGAATAAAGCTGAAACCAACTACTCAACTAGCGAATAAGAATGTCTTGCAGTAATATGGGCGATAAAGAAATTCAATATTTATCTGTATGGGAAGGCATTTAAGTTGCAAACGGATCACAAACCGTTGTCGTTTCTAGCGCAGGCCAGACATGAAAATTCTAGATTACTCCGTTGGTCATTAATGATGCAGCCATTTGAGTTTAGCATAGAGTATATATCTGTAAAGACTAATCTGGGAGCGGATTTTTTAAGCCGCCATCCGTGTGATGATAATCACCGTAAGCCCCAGAACTAATAATAAATATCTCTATGTGTATATAGAATTATAGACTGACATATAACGTCTGTTTTAAGATGGGAGAATTTGTCGTGAAACATTCTAAATCCACATATATAAATTAAAAGGTAAATGTAAAGCCTAACACATAAATTCAATAAAAGGAAAGAGAAATGGTAAAAGTACAGTGCTGTCACAATGGCGTACAAAAATCCCCCTTGTTTTCTACTTCATCTGCAAATTGTAACGTTTCACGTTGATAGCAAAGCCTCCTGCATCACTACACGCTTTCTACAATAAAACGTGTACTGTATTTCTAAGAAAACCTTGAGCTAGGCACACTGCGTAATGACCTAAATTAATACTTCCATTAATTTCATTTTATACACTACGTTAACATAAACGGAAAGACAGATTAACTTAGGATAGAGAGAGGGAGTGCTGAAAGCAGGAACGCATGCAACATGAACACGCGTCTCGCAATATATAATTAATGCCACCCTCCCCGCGCGAAAGGCCAGAGGCACTAACTTTTTTTTTCAAATAGACCGTGATAAAAAACACTACAACTACGAGAGTTAGGTTTAAAAACCTAAAAAACGCTTATTAGGAAACATGACATTATACTGGTTTACGTTTGAAAGCCTGACAGTACAGCAGACACCCTAAAAGTTTGGAAGTGAGGAGGTGGTAACAGCACGACTATCCTAGAAGAAAATACATATTTTGAACGCCGCCACTAAGCCCCATTAAACTTATATATTTGGGTTCCTTAGGACTTGCTGACAAAGAATATGTTAAGTGTTACGCAAATAGTCTAGGAATTAACAAATTATAGCCAAAAGAAAATAGTGAGGGTGTCAGACAACACCAAAAAATAATCGCACAGTGGCATGTTTTGAAACCACTAATTTACGGGAAATGGGCCACCATGTAAAATCTTATTTGATTGGATAGAAGTAAATGTAAGGCTAAACACGATTAGTCGGACTACAAATACTAATTCTTTGTTGTTAGGGGAAACGGTAGTAAGGGTACTTTTTTTGAAAAGCTGTGTAAACATGGCCCGATTGGTTAGACCCGCCAATATAGTCAATTAAGAGCGTCAGTTCAGTGCCACATTTTAAAATAAACTTACTAAGAAACAGTGCGTTGAGAGCCAGATCATATTTTTCTAAATAAAAGTCTGGGACAGAGGCAGATCGGAATTTGTGCCATTATTCATCGCCAGTCAACGTATCTGTGTATTATTTCCATGAATTGTGGTAAGCTTGATATATTCGATATCTTTTTAATGAAAATTGAATGTAAATTGATAATTTATGTCTGTATATGTGCGTGGTTCAGTAGCAAACATGAGGCAAGGCCTAGATACTGCTCCAACCTGAACATGACGTGTCGGAAAAAAGTAAAAATGCATGGAATTGCCAAACATTACACTGACACCTATCTTATTGACTAGATAGAACTAATGCTGGAATTGCAGAGGCGTAGTAACCATTTAGGAGGAGAATACTGGTGTAAATTGTTCCAGATGAAGCTAGCAGTTGGCCTACCGCTCTGAACTCAGTGTTTGTTATGTATTGCGTTCAGTGTGGAAATAGATTATAAATTAGTTATGAAGTAGGAGGTACCACCTTCTTGTTTCAGGGACTGTGGTCCTAGTTATTGAAGCAGCACCTGGTCTGAGTTTTGCTGAAATCCAGAGGCTGACAGCATACTCCTTGGTCCAGATAGCGACCAGTGAGGTGTCTCCAGAACACAGGAAGCAATCGAGCAGAGGAGTCCTTTCCTGCCACCATCACGAAAGATAAGCTTCTGTGGCCAGAGTAGCTCAACATTATGTGCCCCCTCAAAAATTGACATTTTGTTAAACACAGAGGGACAATTAATTGGTTCAAATGACAGGAACTGTGAACTTTTCCCAATACTATTTCCCCGATAATCAAACACTTGAAGTCATGATGAAAAACAACAACCAAGCTTGAACAAAACCAGTATTACCTCATATTACTACTGCACAAATTACACACATAGAATAATAATAATAAACTATGTCAATACAAAGTTCATATATATAAACTGTGTACATAATACTTGTAATTACATTTGATTGTGATTCCTGGTTCACTGTGTAGTTGAATCAGGATATCCATTATTGACAAGAATTAATACATATATTTTTAAACTTAAACACTTGACTCATTTAAGATAGTCTTATAGAGTGTTATATGTGTGTGAGTGTCACAGTGTTGTAAAGTGTTGTGGAATAAATTAAATTGTTTATCTGTCTGTTGTTGTTGTGACTTACACTTCATCATTTTCATAACCCTAGACATTTAACGTAGTCATCACAATATTCCAGAATAATTCTGACTGAGGTATAAATGTGGTAGCAAGTAAGGTCATCTGTAATACACCACACTTATTAGATACAGATACCTTCACAGCTGATCTCAGTCAGTACACTAAGTCCCCTATAAATATTTATAACATCCCACTTTACCACACTTATGTCCATACATAAAAATATTATTCTATTATATGTCTGTAGTGTTCTCCTACTTTAAGGTAATACTGGTAGTACCACTAGGTTGTTGTTTAAAATCACTCCCTTTTAGTAATGTTTGTTTCTATTTGTCACTGGTGGAACTATTAAATATTTGTCCCAATTTTATTCACTGTCACTTTTTATTCCTTTTTAAAGTTGTGCTTTCAGTTGCCGAACAAGAACTTATCTTGGCCGTAGAATATAGGTAGAACTTTTCCTCTGCTCGCTCGACAATCTGTTACCTGTTTGATAGGCAATGGCCACTAGCATGGGCTCGCAGTATATAGACAGAGTCCTGAATCAATCAGCTTTCAAGCGTTTGGTACCACATTAACGTCAGTACCCAGGAGCTCTGAAATGTGAAGGTATGCATCCTTCTTAATACCTAGCATACACTAATAGTCCACAATTAAGGACATGTACACTACAAACAAACAAAAAGGGTCATAGCCTTATACCAACCTATGCCACCATTATCTTTTGATGTGACAATGTACACCAGTATTCCTCTCCCCTAATAGTTACAACGCCACTGCAATTCCAGCTGTAATCTCTTCCATATAATAGGATAGGTGTTATACTCCTTTATGACAATCATACATATTCTTGTAGTTTTACACCTCTCTGACAGTCTATCACATGGTGGATCAATCTCTAGGCTTTGCCTCATGGTCGCTATAGACCCCCTCAAGTACAGACATCTATTATTATTACACATTCAATTTTTATATAAAATACATGTTAATAAATGTCAATCTTACCACAAATTTTCAATGAAATACACAGTGATGACACAGTTTCGATCTGTTTTATTGTCCAGGCTGCCTAGAAATTGTATTTGAAAGCACAGCCTGATCTCATCTATCGCTGGTAGAATTTTTCAAGAAATGGCGTCCCCCCTAACGCTTGTTCTGACAATATCGACTCAGTTGGCCAATCACTCTTAATATTACAGTGTAAACAGTCTTTCAAAAAAAATATCCTTCAAACCTTTCTACGTTACTATGCTATTTATGTTTATTCAAAGGTCAGCCAATAATATTTCGTCTCACTTCAAATTCCACCCAATCGGATTCACTGTACTATCTTAGCCTATCTGTCGCCTACTTTTTTCCCAAAAATTATGCGATCCAATCTAAGCAGATATGACTTGACCTGACAGTATCTCTGATCTCTATGTATTGTTTTATCATTATTTGATTAGTTAAGGGACTATTTATATAACTAACACCATATTCTTGGTCAGCCAGTCTTCAGGTACACGAATATACGATTTTTAAGGGGCTATGTGGTTTGGTTCAAAATTCAATCTTTTTTTCTATGTTAGTTGTTTATTTTTAACTACCTCTAGTTCACTCTTTTTCCATGAACTTTCAAGCTAAATACGAGAGCTTAGGTCATTCATAATAAGAGCTAAACATGTTTACATGACCGTAGTGTCCACAATTCTAACTTTTTCATTGTATTTGGGGAAACCCCCAAGGCAAGGCTTGCCACTGTGCTACAGTTGGCTTTTAATTTAAAATCAATGCGAAACGAATTAGCATTCACATTTATCCTTGCCCCTCCTCGTTCCACACTGCATTTTAGGCAAATATTTCTTAGAACTAGGAAAAGTGGTTCGTTTATGTCAAGGACGAATTTGAAAAATTGGGTACCGTTTTGTTCGGCTATTCGTTAGCAAATACTAATCTGAAGGCGTATGCGACACCAACCGTTCTAACAGAAATTTCTTTGTACTTTCTATCTTTGCCTTTATGCCCTATATTGTTATATACTAATTTAGCTATTGTATTTAGAAATTCACTACAATCCTGTTCTGACAAGTGTCAGTGGAACAAGAGATGAGAAGAAGACGCTGGAGATGGATAGGGCACACAATGAGGCAATATGTTGAAAACATTATCATACAGTCCTTGTTCTGGAACCCCCAGGGTAAGAGAGGTAGAAGGAGATCAAGGAACACATGGAGAAGAGAACTGGAGACAGACATGAAGAAAACATGGGAAGACTTTAAGCTGATGTCGTGCGGGACGGAAGACAGCATTAGTGTTTGAAGACCTGTGCTCCTTGTTGAGTTGAAGAGTTGTTGATGATCAAAATGATGTTTCACAAATCAACTTTCATTTTACATAGAATGAAACATGAGTCGTTTATGTTTTACATAGAATGAAACATGAGTCATTCATGTTTTGCATAGAATGAAACATGAGTCGTTTATGTTTTACATATAATGAAACATGAGTCGTTTATGTTTTACATAAACAGAGGTATTATATATTACAGTACGAGATATCACATCATTGTTTTCAACACTTGCTTTGATGCTCAAAGAACTAGAATACAGTGCCCACGTTTTGTCTTGAATGAACGTAAGCAAAAAATACACACAGATTTACTCAAGTACAAATTCTTGTCTATAAATATTTTATTTTCCTACGTGTTAGACTTACGTCAGAGCAAATGCCTTTTTGATTAAAGCGAAGCCTTCCTGACAAGATCATCTGTTCCAATTTATTCCATGCGTGCTTTAACAAATAAATTGTGTTTGACATTTTCTAACGTTTACGAATATTGCACATTTAAATCTTTAACAACAAATGAAATAAGAGTACCGGTGTATTTGAAATTTTATCTGGTGTATTTGAAATTTTATCCGGTGTATTTGAAATTTTATCAACAAAATGAAATTGAATGACTTCAAGCTTCATGAAAAATGAAATTAGGAGATGTTCATCTTCATGACATGTTGCACTCCGGGTGGTGATTGTGAATATGTCATCCCTTAGATATCGATATTTGTTTTATTCTGGCCTCTCATGAACAGTACCATCAGTCTAGTGAGCGTCACGTTTGCTGGCAGATGTGAAACAGAAGTCTGAAAGAAAATACGCGTATCCAAAAAACTCATGCGATAACTTGAGGCACATGTTAAGATTTTTTTTTTAAAAATAACAGATACAGTAAGAATTTTAGTCTTCGAATATTGTATATGCTGTTCATTACTGTATGGTGCTTCGAGCATAAATGTTATAGAAGAATTTTGCGCATTTGCTATAAAGAGCAAAAAAACAAATGTCTATGTTAGAGAGAAGATAAACACCTATGCAGGCCACCAAGAACCACTTTTGTCAGTAGTGAAACGTCCAAAGCTTGCCTGGTTTGGGCATGTAACTCGTCATGACTCCCTTTCGAAAACGATCCTCCAGGGAACAGTCGAAGGTAAACGGAGAAGAGGAAGGCAAAGAAAATCCTGGGCTGATAACATCAAAGAATGGGCAGGACACGGTTTTTCCACACTTGTACACATTGCTGAGGATAGAGAGCAGTGAGGACCCTGTCTGCTGATGCTTCCACCATGGCACCCCTACGACCCATGACGGGTTACGGGTTGAGATGAGATGAGATGACTGTTTGGTGCAGAAATATAGACAATGAGTAAGCAATTAGAAGAATGAAGTAAGACACATGCATTTTAAACAATGTATTCAGGACAGTTCTGAAATGGAAGTTTAAAGAGATTAAGTATGGCCAAAAACGATTTCAACAATGTGTGACTAATATTAAAAAACAAGTAATTAAGAATAACAGTCTTTGAATGGTATGAGTACTCTTGTGATAAGTCAAATATTCGATTGTTACATTTTTCTGTGACCTTCTTTAACTTCCATTTGTGTCCTTCTGTTTCTATTTTCTCTTTTTCTTTTTGGATCCTTAGACCCTGGCTGACAAAACAGCCAGTGATCATCGTGCTTAGTGGCGTCTTGCAGGAACAAACCGTCCCCCACTTTGCTCGGTCGGTGGCCATACTTCGTGCCGTGCCACAATTCTGGATCATGCTTTGCATCTCAGCCTCCACTGTTCTCCGCCAGGTTGTCTTTGGTCTGCCTCTCTTTCGCCTTTCTTCTGGGGTCCATAGAATAGCAGTTCTGGTGATGGTGTCAGGGTCCCTTCTGAGGACATGGCCAATCCAGTTCCAACGTCTGCCAGCAATGTTAGTGTGCATGCCTTTTCTACTGCACCATGTAAGCAGTTCCTGGGTGGAGACGGTACTCGGTCAAGAAATTCGAAGAATTTTCCAAATGTAGGTTGTGTGGAAAGAGGATAAGTTGGACATTTCCGTTTTTGTTACTCTCCAGCACTCCGCGCCATACAAAAGTACAGAAAGTACGCAACTCTCATATAATCTTAATTTGGTGTTTGTGCTGTGCTGAGAAGATTTCCAAATTTTGTTTAGATTTGCAAAGGCTGCTCTGGCTTTTTTCATTCTGTTACTGATGCCTTTTCTTGTTCCGCCGTCTGGTGTTCCTATACTTCCTTTATATGTAAATGCATCTGTTTGTTCCTGCTTTTAATTCCGTTTTTATGGGTTCAGGATTAATTACATTGTCATGACCTTTGTCTTCTTCAGGTTGATGTTCAGTCCCGCTCGTTGGCTATATTGATTCAGTCTGTCTGTTTTTCTTGGATGTGCTGATGTGAATGTGAGAGTAGTGCAATATCGTCAGCGTAATTTTTTTCTTACTCGCTCCTTATCGTACTTCGTCGCTCTCCTCGACCCAGGTTATCTTATCATATCTTGTCGTACTTCGTTACTCACCGTTCGGTACCGGATCGTTTGACCTGTTTTGCAGCCACGTCGACGTGTCTGTGTGATTACTCGCTGATCAGACGGAGTGAGAGTGTACATTTAACGAGATTCATTTTGTTACACCACACACAATTGAGAGATAACAGAGTAATCTTTGTTGCTCCAGATGGCATGGGGTGGAAACCCAAGTAGTATGTCATGGAGGAAACGGTTAGCATTCAGAAGGCGCGCCAGGAGGCGCGTGACTTTTATATAGCAAAAACGCCAGGAGGCGCGTGACATTTATATAAGCGTATTCAGGAGACGCGCAGGAGGTGGGCCAGGAGGCGCATGACTTTTATATAGAGATATATCAGTTCGATAATGGTGTTGTTTATTTAGATAACAAGAAGGCAATATATTTAGATAATAGGAAGATATATTTAGACAACAGGAAGACGATATATTTAGACAACAAGAAGACGATATTTACTGAGATAACAAGAAGACGATATTTATTTAGACAACAGGAAGACGATATATTTAGAAATACAAGAAGACGATATTTATTGAGATAACAAGAAGACGATATTTATTTAGACAACAAGAAGACGATATATTTAGAGAACAAGAAGACGATATATTGAGACGATAGTTATACGATATTTAGACATATATATTTAACAACAGTTATACGAACAGTTAGACGATATATTTAGATAACAGGCGCGCAGGAGGTGGGCCAGGAGGCGCATGACTTTTATATAGAGATATATTAGTTCGGTAATGGTGTTGTTTATTTAGATAACATAAAGACGCTATATTTAGATAATAGGAAGATAATTTAGACAACAAGAAGACGATATTTATAGACATATATTTAGTTATATATATATATATATATATATATATATATATATATATATATATATATATATATATATATATATATATATATATATATATATATATATATATATATATATATATATATATACATATATAGTTATATATATATATATATATATATATATATATATATATATATATATATATATATATATATATATATATATATACATACAATAGGAAGACGATATTTATATTACAACAGTTAGACGATATATTTACATATATTTAGTTATACTATATATATTTACAACAGGTAGACGATGTTTAGTTATAATATATATTTAGTTAGACATATATATTAAGACTGACTTTTATATAGTAATATATTAGTTCGATAATGGCGCGTTGTTTGTTTTTACAGATAATATTTAGATAACAGTTATACATATATTACAATATGTATATTACATCATTTAGTTACACACATATAATATTATATATATATATATAATATATATATATATATATATATATATAATATATATATATATATATATATATATATATATATATATATATATATATATATATATATATATATATATATATATATATATTATATATATATTATATTATATATATATATATATATATATATATATATATATATATATATTATATATATATATATATAATATATATATATTATATACTTAGACATATATTTAGTTAGACATATATATTTAGACTGATTTTTATATAGTAATATATTAGTTCGATAATGAATAATTATATGTATGGTTTATTACAATATATAGTTATACATATATTTTAGTTAGACTATATAGTTATATATATATAATACATATATATATATATATATATATATATATATATATATATATATAATATATATAATATATATATCTAATATATATATATATATATATATATATATTATATATATATATATATATATATATATATATATATATATATATATATATATATATATATATATATATATATATATATATATATATAT
>JAMPIV010013876.1:130000-238945 GCA_024509875.1 Oreohelix idahoensis
TTCCCGTTGTTGGGTGAATGTAACTACATATTAAGATGGACGGTGGGTCACGTGGTAGTTTTCTTTATTATTTATATTATATCATGAGTAATAAATCTACTTACCCAATGTTCAGTTAGTGTTATGTAAATGATTCGCACACAACCGTAGTCTCCAACATAAAAAATACTGCCAAAGACCAGGCTGAACAAGACCAAATAGACAGTTTTATTGAACACACCCATAGAGATATATCTCGCAGGCAGACTAGCTTATGGTATCAACTAGAGACGTCCTTATTGTTACACTCTGTAACTGAATCAATGTCGAGGTCAGTTTCATCCATTTTAAGAAAACACAACACGCACGTGGTTGTACCCTCCCTTGTTTTGGAACCAGATCGATGGCCCGCACAAAACATCGCGCGTAAATTTCTGTTCACGTCACTAGGGCAAAACACAATCGATCAATAGTAGAAACTTATAAAAGAAACATTCCTTCGTTCATGTGTTCGAATCCCCGCTACTTTAGGTTTCACTTTTTTTTCACTCCCTTTTGTCAAAAAAATACTTCCCCTTGTCAAAAAATACTGCCCCTTGTCAAAAAAATTTCGCCTCCTTGGTAATCAAATTTCTTCCTCTTGTCAAAAAAATTTCGCCCCTTGCCAATTAAATTTCTCCTCCTTGTCAAAAATACTTTCCCTTGTCAAAAAATACTTCCCCTTGACAATTAAATTTCTCTCCCTTGTCAAAAAATACTTCCCCTTGTCAAAAAATACCGCCCCTTGTCAAAAAAATTTCGCCCTCTTGGTAATCAAATTTCTTCCTCTTGTCAAAAAATTTCGCCCCTTGGCAATTAAATTTCTCCCCCTTGTCAAAAAAATACTTCCCCTTGTCAAAAAATACTTCCCCTTGGCAAAAAAATTTCCCCCTTTGGCAATCAAATCGCACGAGTAACAAAGGCTGGCCTCGGTAAAAACTTACAGTTGCGGTCTTCAACCCGCTCTCCAACGGTTTAAGCATTTCATCACTTCTTGGCATGTACACCCAGTTGGTGGGAACAATGGAAACCACCTTCAACAAGGTATGAGGGATAGTGTCTGTCGTTATCACACCACTTCTTCAGTAAAGTTTATCCATGAGTGTCTGGGTGTGTGTGTGTGTGAGCGCTTGCGTGTGTGGTTGTGCGTCTGTGAGTGTGTGTGTGTGGGCGCGCGTGTGTGTGTGTGGGGGGTTGGTTGTCTTGCGGTGTGTTGTATTGTATTGTGTTCTGTGCTGTTGATGTATACAACAGTCATACGTACATATTACAATATATATTTTACAAACAGTTATAACATCTAGAGGTGGGAGTGAAGTGTTAGAGACATGACCACGTCCACCATCGAGAAGTGGGAGTGAAGTGTTAGAGACGTTACTATACTAGGGTCAGCAACTAGAGGTGGAAGGGGAGTGTTAGAAACTATACTAGGTCCAGCATCGAGAGGTGGTAGTGAAGTGTTAGAGACATGACCAGAGCCAGCAGCGAGAAGTGGTAGGGAAGTGTTAGAGACCTGACTAGATCTAACATGGAGTAATAAAATCTACTCACCCCGATGTCCATCTAGTGTTATGTAAATGACCCGTACACAGTCGAGGATTCCAGCATAAAAAATAATATCAAAGGTCAGGTTGGACAAACCCAAATAGACAGTTTCTTGAACACAACCGTAGAGATATATGTCACAGGCAGATCACGCACGTGGTTTTTACCACTCGTTGTTAAACTCGATCGATGGTCTGCGCTCGCGAGGAAAACATTATCAAATGTAAGCGATGAATGAGTCATACTGTTTGTAGTCGGTTAGGGTGGGTGACGTCAGCACTAAATATAGACTATCGGAAACAAGTTTATGTTCCTTTGATATGAGACTAGTAATTTCTGTGGCCAGAGAGAGTTTGTCATTGATGATATACACAAGTTATTTGTGATGCACCGCACACAACCCGGCAGGGCAGACCCAGTTTTAACTGGGCACCAGAGGAACTCTGGAACGGTTAAGGAGGCCGGCCCGATGCTGATTACAGCATCAGGGCGGCTGACTTAACACCACGTGCATCACACATACCTTGTGTATATCAATGACAAACTCTCTCTGGCCACAGAAATTACTAGTCACATATCAAAGGAACATAAACTTGTTTCCGATAGTCTATATTTAGTGCTGACGTCACCCACCCTAACCGACTACAAACAGTATGACTCATTTATTGCTTACATGTGATAATGTTTTCCTAGCGAGCGCAAACCATCTATCGAGTTTAACAACGAGTGGTAAAAACCACGTGCGTGATCTGCCTGTGACATATATCTATACGGTTGTGTTCAAGAAACTGTCTATTTGGGTTTGTCCAACCTGACCTTTGATATTATTTTTTATGCTGGAAACCTCGACTGTGCACGGGTCATTTACATAACACTAGATGGACATTGAAGTTAATAGATTTTATTACTCGATGTTAGATCTAGTCAAGTCTCTAAAACATCCCTACCACTTCTCGCTGCTGGCTCTGGTCATGTCTCTAACACTTCACTACCACCTCTCGATGCTAGACCTAGTATAGTTTCTAACACTCCCCTTCCACCTCTAGTTGCTGACCCTAGTATAGTAACGTCTCTAACACTTCACTCCCACCTCTCGATGGTGGACGTGGTCATGTCTCTAACACTTCACTCACACCTCTAGATGTTATAACTGTTTGTAAAATATATATTGTAATATGTACGTATAACTGTTGTATACATCAACAGCACATAACACAATACAATACAACACACCGCAACACAACCCACCCCACACACACACGCGCGCCCACGCAAACACACACACTCACAGACGCACAACCACACACGCGAGCGCTCACATACACACACACACACCCAGACACTCATGGATATACTTTACTGAAGAAGTGTGTGATAACGACAGACACTATCCCTCATACCTTGTTGAAGGTGGTTTCCATTGTTCCCACCAACTGGGTGTACATGCCAAGAAGTGATGAAATGCTTAAACTGTTGGAGAGCGGGTTGAAGACCTCAACTGTAAGTTTTTACCGAGGCCAGCCTTTGTTACTCGTGCGATTTGATTGCCAAAGGGGGAAATTTTTTTTGCCAAGGGGAAGTATTTTTTAACAAGGGGAAGTATTTTTTTTTTGACAAAGGGGAGAAATTTAATTGCCAAGGGGCGAAATTTTTTGACAAGAGGAAGAAATTTGATTACCAAGAGGGCGAAATTTTTTTGACAAGGGGCGGTATTTTTTGACAAGGGAAGTATTTTTTGACAAGGGGGAGAAATTTAATTGTCAAGGGGAAGTACTTTTTGACAAGGGGAAGTACTTTTTGACAAGGGGAAGAAATTTAATTGCCAAGGTGCGAAATTTTTTTGACAAGAGGAAGAAATTTGATTACCAAGAGGGCGACATTTATTTGACAAGGGGCAGTATTTTTTGACAAGGGGAAGTATTTTTTGACAAGGAGGAGAAATTTAATTGCCAAGGGGCAAAATTTTTTTGACAAGAGGAAGAAATTTGATTACCAAGAGGGCGACATTTATTTGACAAGGGGCAGTATTTTTTGACAAGGGGAAGTATTTTTTGACAAGGAGGAGATAAATTTAATGTGGTAGTTTGGGAAAACCCAAACCCCCACAACACTAAAAAACAACAAGAGGAAAACCACCCTATGTGTTTTTTTATTTGGGGCGAAATTTTTTTTGACAAGAGGAAGTATTTGATTTTACTCAAAAGAGGGCGAAATTTTTTTGACACGGCCAGTAAACAAACCAAGAGGGAAGCCAAAAGTATTTTTTGACAAGGGGGTATTCAAAAAAAACAAAAAAAATTTGATTGTTTTTTATTCGAAATTCAAAAAAAATTTTTTTTTATTTTTGAACAATAAAAAGTTTTTTTTTGGACAAAAAGAAAATTGAAAATTTTTGACTCCATAAGTTTTCTATTTTAAAAAAAATTTTAAAAGAATATTTAGGTGAATTGTGTGATTGAAAAAGTGTGAAACAAACACCCCTAGCGGGATCACATTGAACCTTTTCCTAAAACAAGTAGAAATGCGGAACAGAAAATTTTCTTTTATATAAGTTTATGTTTATAGGAGAGTAAAGTTTTTTTGCAGTAGTAAACAAAGACGTTGTGTTTTTGTGCGGGCCATCGATCTGGTTCAAAAACAAGGGGGAGGGTACAACCACGTGCGTGTGTTAGAAAATTACGCGCGATGTTTTGTGCGGGCCATCGATCTGGTTCAAAAACAAGGGAGGGTACAACCACGTGCGTGTTGTGTTTTCTTAAAATGGATGAAACTGACCTCGACATTGATTCAGTTACAGAGTGTAACAATAAGGACGTCTCTAGTTGATACCATAAGCTAGTCTGCCTGCGAGATATATCTCTACGGGTGTGTTCAATAAAACTGTCTATTTGGTCTTGTTCAGCCTGGTATTTGGCAGTATTTTTTATGTTGTAGACTACGGTTCAGTGCGGATCATTTACATAACACTAACTGAACATTGGGTAAGTAGATTTATTACTCACAAACGAGGTACCCGTCGAGAATTTCTTCGCTTAATAATAAATAATATAATAAATTTAGATATAAACAATTATGACGCGTCTGTGTTTATACATTACCTCGCTTCGGTTACATTTGTCTCCGCTCCACTTTCAATACCAGCACACACACACCACACACACACAATTTTTTTCACATCGGCAGCGGGTCAACTATTGATTAGTCTTCTGACTAAGCAACCTTCTGTTACCACGAATCGTGACTGGACGCGTTTCACAAACCAGATTAAAACTAGTTTTCCTTCATATAAATAGACACGAAATATGGACCAGCCACCTGTCGGATATATTTTTTAAACGAACTGTGGGTTTTTAAAGTTTTAGCATGTGACCAATTACCTCCGCGGGTACACACACACACACACACAACGACAGACGCGTGCACACAACCACACAACCACACACAGACACACACAACGACAGACGCGCGCATACACAACCACACAAAACCAAAAGCAATACCATCCGCGCACGAACGCACACACACACACGTGCACACAACCACACACGCACACACACACAACCACACAAAACCAAAAAAATACCATTCGCGCACGCGTACACACAACCACACTCGCACACAACCACACACACACGCACACACACACACACACAGACGTCATCACCCCCACCAGCCAAAGCCAATACCCAACCTGCGCATTCAAATACCCAAGTCTCTAACACTTTGCGTCCACCTCTCACTACCGAACCTGGCATAATCATGTCTCTAACACTTCGCGTCCACCTCTCACTGCCGAACCTGGCATAATCATGTCTCTAACACCTCACTCCGCTGAAAATATTGAAACAAACACACCAACACATCACCACCCCAATACAACAACACACCAAAAAAAAACCTAATCCACACTCGCCTGCTACATCGCAAAACGTACACACCCATGCGTCGTCACCAGCACAAAAAAACCTCTACTCGGTTCAAAAAACCCCTACTAATCCAAGATTATCGATTTTTTATATTTTCCGTCATTATCGATTTTATATGGTAATTGTTGCAATATGCTTATTGTCACAATGTTATTTGCGCATAAATGGGCGCTGAACTTAACTGAGAGATATTGTAAGATTTTTAATAAGCACACTTGTGTGCACTATTATTGAACATAGAGGCCAAGGTCTTAATGTATTAACCACTCGATTTGTAGATTGGTTTATGACGTTTGCTTTTTGGTGGGTCCTTAGTGATGACGTAGATTGGTAAATAACATGGTGGCCATATTTCCCGTTCTAGAAGATTTGGATATTTGAGCTCAATTGATTGCCACGTATTTTGGAACACTGACACCTGTTGCATGCTCAAGAAATCGATCGTTATTTGAAATTCGTAACCTTGACTGGGAAGGTCAACGTGCTTGGGATGTACAGACGCAAGTCAACAGAGAAGTATCATAGTTGTACTAGGAAATGATTGCAACAGTTGTCAATTTCCATTTTCAAGTCCTGCTGTGTACCTGCGGAGGTTAAAGTGAATGACGTCATTCGGTAACGAGTACTTCCAACCAGAGGAAATTACTGTGGCTGTTTGGATCCAGTTGTATGAAAATCATAACCCATGTCGGATCGAATGTTTTACGAGGAGGATTGGGATCCCCGCAGATAAGTAGAGGTTGGCTGTTGCAGGTTGTTCTTCCCTTTTGAACCAGTGAGAAAAACAGGGACGATTAAGTGTTGCTACACACTCACGTTTTGGCATTCGCGTCTTATCACTGTACTTTCATCAGTGATATAAACAAAATTGGGAAGAACTTTACCGCTATTGGTGGACATTTTAACATGACTCTAACGGTTGTTGAAAGCAGACATCAAAGCGGTACGGGATCTTATATATATATATATATATATATATATATATATATATATATATATATATATATATATATATATATATATATATATATATATATATATATATATATATATATATATATATATATATATATATATATATATATATATATATGTATATATATATGTCTAAACAAACACACCCAACATCACCCAAAACTCCCCCCTAACCAAAAGAGATCATTAACTATATACTTCTATCTAACACTTCACGCCTGAGTCATACACACAATCACCAGCTTCACCCCACCATACACCCATGAGTCATCACCGCCAGCCAAAAAACAATACCCCGCTCCCTTAAACAACCCCTTAGTAACCTAAACCAACATTATCGATTTTTTAACTTTTCCGTCATTATCGATTTATATATATATATATATATATATATATATATATATATATATATATATATATATATATATATATATATATATATATATATATATATAGTTTAACTAAATATATGTATAACTATATATTGTAATAAACCACAGATATCAACACCCCCCACCATTATCGAACTAATATATTACTATATAAAAATCAGTCTAAATATATATGTCTAACTAAATATATTTCTAAATATATATATATATATATATATATATATATATGTATATATATATATATATATATATATATATATATATATATATATATATATATATATATATATATATGTATAACTAAATGATGTAATATACATATTGTAATATATATATATAACTGTTATCTAAATATTATCTGAAAAACAAACAACGCGCCATTATCAAACTAATATATTACTATATAAAAGTCAGTCTTAATATATGTCTAACTAAATATATATCTAAATATATGTATAACTAAACATCGTCTACCTGTTGTAAATATATGTATAGTATAACTAAATATATGTAAATATATCGTCTAACTGTTGTAATATAAATATCGTCTTCCTATTGTATGTCTAAATATATATATATATGTAAAACTAAATATATCGTCTACATACAACATAACAACAACAGACCATTATCGAACTAATATATTACTATATAAAAGTCAGTCTTAATATATATGTCTAACTAAATATATATCTAAATATATGTATAACTAAACATCGTCTACCTGTTGTAAATATATATAGTATAACTAAATATTGTAATAAACCACACATAGCAACAACACGCCATTATCGAACTAATATATTACTGTTACGTACATTTATTACCTAAGGGGGTAGTCTTCGGTCCTGCCAAATGTACGCACCAGTTTTATGTAGTTATATTGTTTGTGCGTTCGATTGATTCACGCACTGACGTGCACAATGCTGGGTGAGTTGCTTTGGACGCACGTGTAACCTAGTTGAGTATATTGTGACGTCATGATAGGGGCAGCTCGGACGACATTTTATGTCCGCAGTGTTATTATTTGATTCCTGGCAGATTTGAAGAAGCCAGCAGTTGTATTCGTATCTATTGGTCTTCATGGCGAAGCCAATAGTGGATGTCTGAAGTAAGTGTCGCCCCATTTCGTATGGCAAGTTTAATTATGTAAATTAAAGTATCAGGCCGCTCCTATTAATGGTCTAGCGGGAATTCATCGGAGATGACATTCCTAGAATTGGACACACGGAGTCGATAGCCTTTGGAATCTTTTGTAGAGGGAGAATCCATATGTGGAATCAAGTTAATGAATATAGATATATGCTTCACATGTTTAATATGCCGTTTTACCTATGCCAAAGTCGTGGTATGGATACCGAGAGGTTAGCCAAGATGAAACACTAACTTGGTTGTATTGTTATATCTGCCTTTTGTTTGGATTGGATATGCTATCCAAGAATTTTACAACAAAGTCTGGGATGCTTACAAGTATGATATAAATTATTGCTCCGTGAGAATGAATCCGTTTGCCTTAATAAACGTCCTTGGGAGAAGGTCAATGGACGTTAATTACCATGTCTGTTATATGAAATGGAAGTGATCCTTAGTCACTGGAATAAGAGAACTTAACTGTTAGAGAATCTACAACAACTTTTAACAGTGATATTAACATTTTAACGTATGATCTTCACATCTGAAACTATGATTGTCTTGTTCCACTTCGTTGGTGTCACGTCAATAAAATACATGTACAGTAAACACCGACTTGTGTGCTGCCAATACTCGCCCAGTTCACCCAATGCAACGATACCTGTTGGAATGTTCGTTTGAAGAAGTTTATTGACATTTTGTTCGTATTCAACCATTCGCGTGATAAAATCTATACCATTACCATAAACGGACTCCAACAGAAAATGGTGTGCCAGCGTGGTTTGAAAATAATTATTTCAAAGGAACGAACGCAAGCCAAGGAATCGTTTGAAGATGGGATTTGTTCTTTCAAGGTGAAATCATCTTAAATTTGGAACATTGTAAAAATGAATCAGAATCAACTAACCGTTACCTCAAGGTCATCAATCAACCTCCAGGTCCAGTTGTACGGTGACTAACTGCACTTGGGATCACCTATTCCTCATTACGTGCGAGCTTGTGTTGAAAAAGCAGAACGAAGTATTTTATTCCTCCAGTACATACACGGGGACGAGGCACATTGGTTGTTCTTTCCGGCACGCGAGATGAGAATAGCGTGTTGTCGTTATACACTTTATTACATTTAGCTGTGCCTTTAATGTTCATATCTATATTTTCTATATTATTTGTTATGTGTTGTGTATTCTTTGCGGGAGGTTGGGAGGTAGATCTGACGAACGAGATCCATCTCGAAGTCAATTCGGGCTCTTCGTCAGACGTTCTGTTGGACATTATTTTGCAGACTTCCCGCAGTGGAATGTTCCTACGCGTGAGCGTAGAAGGATTCTAGGTCCACTGTGTTTGGTGGTCTGTAACACCTATCTGTTCTAGCTGTTTCGTCAAGTTTTACTTGTTGTTCTCATAGTTCTTTTTAATCGTACCTTATTTTCATGATGTATTTTGTTTGTGATTATTGTCCATCTCACCTTTCCTGTCGTTTAGTTTTTTACAAAACCATTGTTTTTACACTGTGTTGTCTATTGTCTTGTTAACTATCTGATCGTAGTTATCGTCGTATATTTTTACGATATTCTATTTTAGTTATACATTTTTTTTTTTTTTTGATTTCTACGATTGTGTTCACCCGTCCATTTTATCATGTCTTGTCGGTTATGTTTCTATTGTCTTTCTCGTTGTTCATTTCATGACATTTGATTACATAAATTTATTGATTAATAACATATTTAATAATTATATGATAACATTATACCGTTCTAAGGACAGGAACGAGGACCACTAGTTGTAGTAACACCAAAATTTAATCCCCCGTCTGATGACGTAATATTCTTCCTGGATAGGTTTGAGGCCACTTGTGGGTCTTATAACGTGGATAAAGCGCTATACTGTACATATTTATCCAGATTACTTACAGGAGATGCATTAGCAGTTTATCATACCACCAGCATTGGTGAGAAAAATGACTACAATGCTCTTAGAGCAGCACTTCTGCAAAAATTCCAAATGACAGAAAACGAATATCGTTTGAAATTTCACACATTACTACCTCAATCTGGCAGAAATTTTAGTGATTTTCTGTCACAGATACGACTAACATTAGAAAGATGGATCGAGTTATCCAAAATTGAAAAGTCGTATGAAGGTCTCTTTGATTTACTGATGCGCGATAAGGTACTTTCTTCGGTAAATCCTACATTTCTCTCATTTTTACACGAACGGAAACCTTTATCAATGAAAAACTTAGAAGAACATGCAAAAAATTTTTGCACTGCTCACCCAAACATGGATCTAAGTAACGCGCAGATTAAGAGTGAATTGCCTGTTGCTTTTGCAGCACAACAAAACAATTTTTCACGCAATCGTTCTTTTAGTGCTGATAGATATGTCAATAAGGGAAATAATCATAATTTCAACAATGATAACTTTTACAAAGGGAAGCAATTTCAACAATCTGCTCCATTTAATGTTTCTTGGAACCAAACTCACAGATCGCGAGACTTTGGTAACAATTATTTTAAAAATAATCAAGGAAATTATAGTAAACAAAACTGGAGATCAAGGTCTCAGGGTCCGCAAAACAGACAATTTTTTGGAAATAAACCATTTAACCAACATCATAACGATCATTCTACTAATTATCGGACTAATCCAAATTTTAACTCTAGCAGAAACGACAATTATGGCAATTTTAATGACAAAAAATCACAATCGATCGCGCCGACGAGATAGATCGTCGAATAATACAGTTAGACATTCTAATGTTGCTTTTAATGATACACAGGCTAACACTGAACAGGGTAAAGTAGCTGAAACTCACAATGCTATGTCTTGTTCTCTAGATTGTTCCCAGGTGAAAGACTGCCCAGAATGCTCGACTCTTTTCCAGCCTAAGGCGATCACGACGCTGCGTTGCGGACATACCTTGCCTAGTCTACCTGCAGTCTGCATGGCCACTCCTGCGTCAGTACACCATGGACAGGGCTCTCTTAAGTTTAACAGAGGATTTGTTAACAATATTTCATGCTCTCTTTTATTCGACTCAGGTTGTACGACAGTGGGCGTCCGGACATCGCTGATCGACCCTAGTTGTGCGACGGGCAGGGTTGTGAAATGTGTCACGTTTGGCGGAACTGTGGAAACATTCCCCACAGCCATTATAACACTTCATACTCCATTTTTTTCAGGACAGATCCAAGCATGTCTTCTTCCAAATCCAATTTGTGATTTGATTCTGGTCGCATACATGGTATTAAAGAGTGTACACCTCAGCAAATTGCTGAATGGGAAGAGCGACATATTCAAACTGCAAATGCAGTAGTGACTAGAGCGCAAGCTATTAATATGTCGCATGATACACCTATTGAACCTACAGTTCATACCACTTGTGATGATGATGCTCCTATTTCACGGGAGTTGTTTGCAACATTGCAAAAGAATGATAATTCATTAAAAAAATTCTTTCAGTATGTTAACAAAAAGAATACAAGCAACAAACTTGCAAAATCTAGACATGACTTTATACTTAAAAATGGGATTTTGGTTAGAGTCATACGGGAAAAGGATTCATCCATATGTTCTCAAATTCTAGTACCATCCTGTATGAGATCTCGGATATTACGGCATGCTCATGACTCGCAATGTGCGGGCCATATGGGTTTTTCGCGTACCAAATCCAGAGTGCTTTCGGCATTCTACTGGCCAGGCGTCCATAGAGATGTTACTCTCTATTGTCGGTCCTGTTTGATATGTCAAGAAGTTAAGGTACGGGGTCCATTTCATGCGGCTCCTATTCAAGCTGCGGACATCCCGATTAGACCATTTGATAAAATGGCCATTGACATTATTGGTCCAATGCTTCCATCTGCTAGAGGGCATACGCATATTCTTACGTGCATTGATATGTGCACTCGTTGGCCTGAGGCCATCCCTCTCAAGAACACTTCATCTGCCAGTGTAGCAGAGGCATTGATGTTAATCTTCTCACGCATTGGTTTTCCACGGAAAATCTTGTCGGATCATGGGGTTCAGTTCATTTCTGAATCCATGTCTCAAGTTATGAAGACATTAGGTATAGATAGATCTCTTAGTTCTATTTATCATCCGATGTCAAATGGGTTAATTGAGCGTCTCAATAGGACACTCAAGCAGTTGTTGGGTAAGATGACTCAAGACCATCCCCAAGACTGGGATCGGGTCCTACCCGCTTGTCTCTTTGCGTATCGCGAGGTACAAAATCAAGCAACGGTTTTCTCCCTTCCAGCTTGTTTTTGGCATGCAAACACGCGGTCCGATGTCGTTAATCCACGACTTATTGGTGGATGAGAATATTGAAGAGGAAACTCAATCCTCTTATGAGTATGTGATCTCTCTTAGAAAGAAAATCATAGATGCTTGTAGACTAGCTACTGCATCATCCGAACATGCCAAAGAAAAAGCTCGTCTATCTGTAAACAAATATAGACGTCTTCGCCAGCTCATACCTGGTGATGAAGCTTTTGTATTACTCCCTGCGCATAACAATCGTCTTTTAATTACCTGGAGAGGTCCTTTCAGGATCATCTCAAGAATATCCGATGTCGACTACATCGTTGATGTTAATGGCAAACATAAAACCTTCCACATTAACATGTTGAAGGAGTATTACTCACGTCCTGATTACTTACAGTCAGTGTTTCAGGCAACTGACGATCCTACACCACCTATTCAACACTATTCTAGTTTGTCAGTCATCCAAGAAGAGGAATCTTCTTTCGATGATGTACAACTACCAATACCAGTTGTACCACTCCATTCCACTGAGAAATGGAATGATGTTACTATCTCATCTACTCTTACTGATGATCAACGTCAGCAAGTCTCTAATATTCTACACACGTATGAGGATGTCCTCACTGACATCCCAGATCATACGTCAGTCATCCAACATGACATTATTCTGACTGACGATACACCGATTCGAGTTCGCCCATATCCTATTCCTTTACACTTTCGTGATAAGGTTGATAAGGAATTGGATGATATGCTCCAATTAAATATAATTGAACCATCTTCATCACCATATTCTTCTTCTATGGTAATCATTAGGAAGAAAGACAACAATATACGTCTTTGCGTAGATTACAGGAAGTTAAACAAAGTTACAAAATTCGATGCGGAACCATTACCTCTTTTAGACGACTTATTATAGAAATTGTCTCATGCCACATTCTTTTCGAAATTTGACCTTTCAAAGGGTTATTGGCAAGTGCCATTAACCCCTAAAGCAAAGCCATTCACCGCTTTCTCGACGCCAAAGGGTCTTTTTCAATATAATTTTATGCCATTCGGGTTAATGAATGCGCCAGCTACCTTTGTACGCATGATGCGCCGCATATTGTCTCATCGTCCCGATGTCATTACTTATATAGATGACATCTGTTTTTTCAGTGACTCTTGGGATGAACATATTCAGGGTTTAAAATCTTTACTTTCTACCTTACGGGATTATAACTTAACAGCAAAACCTTCAAAGGCTTTTGTCGGTTTTCATGACATCTCATTTCTTGGTCACCGTATAGGTCGCGGTTTAATGTATACAGAAGACAGTAACGTCTCTAAAATTTTAAACATCTCAGCACCTAAGACAAAAAAACAAGTGAGGTCACTCTTAGGAATACTACAGTTCTATCATACATACATACATCATTTGTCTACTATAACTGCACCTCTTTCTTCGTTACTGAAGAAAGGCACACCTAATGTAATAAAGTGGTCGCAGGATCACCAAACGGCGTTAGACTATATAAAACAATTTTTTTCAAATAAGCCTTTTTTAAGGTTGCCTAACAAAGATCTCACCTTTGTTCTTCGCAGTGATGCTTCTTCCTACGCTATCGCGGCAGTTTTGATGCAAGAATACGGAGGTACCTTATTTCCTGTTATGTACGTATCCAGAAAGCTTACGACGAGTGAAATGAAGTACTCCGTTCTCGATAAAGAGCTCCTTGCTCTTGTATGGTCAATCACAAAACTGGAACGTTACCTGCTCGGCTCACACTTTGTGGTGGAGTCTGACCAGAAAGCTCTTACCGCACTGAATACTGGAAACGTTAAGTCATCAAAGTCAGCGCGTTACGCTATAGCTCTCCAGCCATTCCACTTTGAGATACGTGCTATTCCTGGAGTGCAGAATGTATTTGCAGACTGTCTTTCAAGATGCCCTAGTGAACTTGGTGAAACTAAACTACTTTTGGATCGAGAAACGTCCTCACCGAAACATGAATAACTTTGTACAGTGTCGTTAATTGTACATCTGTGAATACTATGTGTAGTTTTACAGTATTCGTATGGATATAACTTTCAGAACATACTTACATATGGATTATAACATTATTTCTTGTGAAGTAACGTTTTATTAGAACGGGAACAGTTTATTAAAGGAATACATTTTTTTTTTAGTATGGAAACATTGGTAAAAACGACTAAATAGACATTCATTAGTGTTATGGATACATATTACACTACATATCGTGTTCGTAAAACTTATTTCGTGCATGGAACATTAGGAACCTATTCTTGTTGACTCTAAATTAGTTCTGAACGAATATTCACAATGACTGGAAATTAGAATTACTTAGAATAAATTACTAGTTATTTACTTATGTGTATGTTACTATTAAGTACTAGAATTAGAATTACCAATTCAATTTTAATCAAATTGATTGTTATAAATCACACATTACTAACGTTATTAGTGTCCCGCAATACGTGTAGTCACGTATCCAACTACATGAGATTTTACTTTTAGATAACTAGTCAAACTTACTAGTGTTAGATATCAGTAAGTGCGTTGCTTCTTAAAGTGTTTAATTTTGCATTGCTTTATTTTTGCACATTGTATTTCAAAATTTTCTGTTTCACTGATTCTTTTATCATTGATTATCATCAGTGTTGCTGTTCATTTTCATTTTTTGAAATCATATGTTTCAAATTTTGTTGAAAACTTAGTTGAATTTTATTATCATCTTTTTTGTTGATTTTTCATTTTCATTTTCATTTTTTCAACTTCTTTTTACTTCGAATATTACCACATCGTTCCAAAGTAGGTCGATGGTGGATGTGTGCTTTAATGCATACACTGTCATTTAGTTCTATTAATTTCAAGTCAATATTCTTTTCTTAATATGATATAATTTTATGCATGTCATAAATCTTGTTGTAGTTTTGACTCACCTCTCTCGAGTAATTAGTTCGAAAAAAATTAATCCCATTAATTTTTTTAAGGGGAGGTAATAAGGGAGCTGTTACGTACATTTATTACCTAAGGGGGTAGTCTTCGGTCCTGCCAAATGTACGCACCAGTTTTATGTAGTTATATTGTTTGTGCGTTCGATTGATTCACGCACTGACGTGCACAATGCTGTGTGAGTTGCTTTGGACGCACGTGTAACCTAGTTGAGTATATTGTGACGTCATGATAGGGGCAGCTCGGACGACATTTTATGTCCGCAGTGTTATTATTTGATTCCTGGCAGATTTGAAGAAGCCAGCAGTTGTATTCGTATCTATTGGTCTTCATGGCGAAGCCAATAGTGGATGTCTGAAGTAAGTGTCGCCCCATTTCGTATGGCAAGTTTAATTATGTAAATTAAAGTATCAGGCCGCTCCTATTAATGGTCTAGCGGGAATTCATCGGAGATGACATTCCTAGAATTGGACACACGGAGTCGATAGCCTTTGGAATCTTTTGTAGAGGGAGAATCCATATGTGGAATCAAGTTAATGAATATAGATATATGCTTCACATGTTTAATATGCCGTTTTACCTATGCCAAAGTCGTGGTATGGATACCGAGAGGTTAGCCAAGATGAAACACTAACTTGGTTGTATTGTTATATCTGCCTTTTGTTTGGATTGGATATGCTATCCAAGAATTTTACAACAAAGTCTGGGATGCTTACAAGTATGATATAAATTATTGCTCCGTGAGAATGAATCCGTTTGCCTTAATAAACGTCCTTGGGAGAAGGTCAATGGACGTTAATTACCATGTCTGTTATATGAAATGGAAGTGATCCTTAGTCACTGGAATAAGAGAACTTAACTGTTAGAGAATCTACAACAACTTTTAACAGTGATATTAACATTTTAACGTATGATCTTCACATCTGTAACTATGATTGTCTTGTTCCACTTCGTTGGTGTCACGTCAATAAAATACATGTACAGTAAACACCGACTTGTGTGCTGCCAATACTCGCCCAGTTCACCCAATGCAACGATACCTGTTGGAATGTTCGTTTGAAGAAGTTTATTGACATTTTGTTCGTATTCAACCATTCGCGTGATAAAATCTATACCATTAACATAAACGGACTCCAACAATTACTATATAACAATCAGTCTAAATATATATATATATATATATATATATATATATATATATATATATATATATATATATATATATATATATATATATATATATATATATATATAACTAAATATATGTCTAAATATATCGTCTTCCTGTTGTAAATATATATAGTATAACTAAATATATGTAAATATATCATCTTCCTATTGTCTCAAGTCTAAATATATCGTATATATCGTCTTCCTATTGTATGTCTATATATATATATATATATATATATATATATATATATATATATATATATATATAAAAATATATATATATATATATATATATATGAAACTAAATATAACGTCTACACACAACATAACAACAACACACCATTATCGAACTAATATATTACTATATAAAAGTCAGTCTTAATATATATGTCTTACTAAATATATATCTAAATATATGTATAACTAAACATCGTCTACCTGTTGAAAATGTATATAGTATAACTAAATATTGTAATAAACCACACATAGCAACAACACGCCATTATCGAACTAATATATTACTATATAACAGTCAGTCTAAATATATATATATATATACCTAACTAAATATATGTCTATAAATATCGTCTTCTTGTTGTCTAAATATATCTTCCTATTATCTAAATATAGCGTCTTCCTGTTATCTAAATAAACAACACCATTATCAAACTAACATATCTCTATATAAAGTCATGCGCCTCCTGGCCCACCTCCTGCGCGCCTGTTATCTAAATATATCGTCTAACTGTTCGCATAACTGTTGTAAAATATACATGTCTAAATATCGTATAACTATCGTCTCAATTTATCGTCTTCTTGTTGTCTAAATATATCGTCTTCCTGTTGTCTAAATAAATATCGTCTTCTTGTTATCTCAATAAATATCATCTTCTTGTTGTCTAAATATATCGTCTTCCTGTTGTCTAAATATATCTTCCTATTATCTAAATATATCGCCTTCTTGTTATCTAAATGAACAACACCATTATCGATCTAATATATCTCTATATAAAAGTCATGCGCCTCCTGGCCCACCTCCTGCGCACCTCCTGAATACGCTTATATAAAAGTCACGCGCCTCCTGGCGTTTTTGCTATATAAAAGTCACGCGCCTCCTGGCGCATCTCCTGCGCGCCTCCTGAATGCTAACCGTTTCCTCCATGACATACTACTAACCCAGTCTTTTTTTGTCGGGGAAAGAAGATAACAACCTTTGATATGTGGACATGGGGCGCAGATAATTGCCACTAACCACGTTGTCTCAGGGGTTCCAATATGGAGGACAGACGATATTTAGAGATAAGGTTTCAGTTCGCAGACATGACGTGCCCAAATGCATGGCTGATTTCACTGGGATTTGAGAATATTACAATCTTGTTAAAGTCTAAGACACGGAAAGGTATGTAACACTTCCTACTGATGGACTTGGGTGTAATAATCAACTACGAGAAAGTAAGATCTTCAATGATATTATCAGCGAAAGATCTATGAAGTTATGAGTTGGTAGACATGACAAGAATCAACGGAAGTAACAAGAACTTATATGGTCATGGAGTTTGAAAATACCATATAAAGGGCCGTATCGTATTTCGTAATGTAGTAATGTTTTGCATGAGGGTAGTGGTGGACCCCTACTAAAATCAGACATGTATTTGCAAAGATAGACTGCTCCTGATTGCACTTCTCCTCAACGAAGCAACATGGGTGTGGGCGAAAATTTCGCTTATATTCTACAGCTTTGTAAGACTACTTCACTGACTTCCAATTTTATCAAGGGAGATCATAGACAGCCAAAATAAGAGCTCGTTACCAGGACACCGTGTAGTACTGGCTCACGATTAGGAGTAGCTGCTAGAGAGCGTAAAACGCCCATAATAATACTGGAATCTCAAGCCTTAGGACCCTTCTATTGTGGAAATAGTAGAAGGATTCAGTACACTGTAACTTCGTCTATCTGAGAGATTACTGCTTAAACTAGTTGCAATAATTACCGCCATTTTGTGCATCAAGCCTGCATATTACTTTGCTCGATAGCGGGGTAAGATGTAATATGTACGTTTTATAATTTTATATTTACATTTTGACATGTCTAATTTGCTTGTGGATGTACAGTTGCATATGAGGCTGACAAACTCTTCACTGCAAATAACGTGACACATGAACCACTACTGCAAAAGCTAGTGACTGCTTGGTGCAGGTTTCCTCACAACGAACCAACAACAGAAGTGGCCCCAGGCATAATATTGTACTTACACGTTAGTACATTTTATATGTACGTTTGTATTTATTTCAATTATCGCCTTCCGCTGTCTAAAAGCCCTTACATCTGACTCACTGGCGTTAAAATTAACGCTCAGGGAGGGTAAAATGTCTGAGGAAGATGAAGGGGTGGATGGAAGCAGAGGTCGCCAGATGCCCATATAGGAAGACCCAATACTCAAAATAGGCATTTTTCCCTCTTAGTTTGTAATACACGTTGCCAGCAGTCTACACTAGACATCAACATCAGACGAGTTTTGAAGACGCTTGACAACCTTTGTAGTAACCCCAACCTTACTGCATGGGACGTGCTGCATCCCTCAAATTTGACTATTGAAGAGAAGGACCAGTCCAAAGTGCCTATATGAACCAATATCGACTGAAGCAGACAGCAACTGATCCCACACCGGCAGTTAAGTTACATACAAGAGGAACCAATAGAAATTTCAAATCTTTTCCCATCTTCCACCAAAATTTAACATCATCCGGTGATGAGAAATAGTATAACAAGGTACTTCTTTTTTAGAAGCAACTTTAGTTATTCTACATTGTTAACCCATACATGAATATTAAACCTGTTTATCTGTAACTATAAATCTATAGTTGGATTAATCACTCTTGCGTGAACTATATGTCTGTACCCACATGACTCATATTGTTTTACATACATAACCATGTAGAGCTATTAAATTAATAGTTGCTAAATCACCTTCAGTTGTGGGGGGGGGGGGCGCCTCAGAAAAAACGAGTCAGTATGGGATGGAAGAATAATAAGCCCATGACAGCTTAGATGATCTCAGTTGTTATGTTTGCTTTCCTTTAAAATCCTGTGAGGCTCACTTAAAAAGAAGCATCATTCTTCTATTTATATCTCTGCCAAGAGTAATCTTGAGCTAAGTTTGAAAACCCTCACGTTTAAATTCTAAGTTCTTTATGCATGGAGGCATATCTAGAGTCATCCTTATATGACTACCAGCTATGCACAATGCTACAATACACGCACGTGGAAGTGAACCTATGTCTATGAAGCTAATTACATCCTCATTGACTCTTGAAATCATCCACAAACGTTCCGGGATTCCCCCATGCGGCGAAACTTGTTAAAAACCCAGCATTGCATACTAAGCTTGGAGAGGTTACTTGAGCCCCAGGCATAATTCTTTGGCTTTGGCTGGCTTGGTTGACTGCATGCAGAAGGGTATCACTATAGACCCAATGATAGGCAGGGGAAGCTGAGAGGTGGCTCTGTGCAGGACGTAACAATTCCTTGGAAGAGCCCAGAACCAGAGTACAGTATTTTAGCATTGCATTGGTGGAGATATCCCTTTGATGGCGGGGAATGCACAGTATGCCACGCACTTCTTACTCCTAGCTTGGGACCAGATGTGACGATCCTATAAATGCAGGCCAAACTTGAGAAACCGGAGCTCATGACTTCATCTCAGCACGTTTGGGAATGGATGAATAGCCGCAGGAAAAGCCTGGATCTACAGTGTAGATAATACTAGGAAGTCTTTAACTTGGTATCCGGCTGCTAAAGAGCGAGAAGCTCAGCAGCCCTAGTTAAGCAACATCAACAACAACAATACTCTTAAATTTGACCAATATTGGACCACCATTGCAGGGCTGGGGAGATAATATCGTCACAACTTAGCATTGCTGTATAGTGTAGAAACGTGGACAACAAATAAGCAGTTAGAAATAGAAACTAAAAATCTTCAAGTACGATTATGCAGAAGAATAAAAGCGTATCTCATGGAAACAAGAAACAATCCTGGATTTCTTCTTCTACTTCTTCGTACACACTTAGACTTCCACTTGAATGTTTTCAAAGAAAGCAGTGGTCAGTATGAGGCTATTTGAATCCCCGTAAATCTTTTTCACGAATGGCACTGGTGTCGGCCATATGCGCTTTATCTGTTCTGCATATGTTGTGCATTTATGAAGCACATGTTCAGCAATCATTTTATCATTGCCACAGTTACACTGATAGGTAGTTCCTATCTTTAGCTTGTTGAATAGATAGTATCTCAATCTTTTGTGGCCAGTGCGGTGTCTGAAGATTACCAATTGTTCTCTTCTGTTGAGCTGTTAGTATCCATCATTTTTTGTGTGACCTGGATGCTCAACATCCCATTTGTTTCTGTGCCCGATTCTGATAAAATTCTTTGCCTCCTCGAAAGTTACGTTTGCATCAGGCTGAGGAAGATTTAATCGAGAGTTTAAAGACAATAATCAAAGAATATTCCCACATATCACATGATTGGGTTCGCTCTCTTTTCCTCTCCGGCAGCATTGTCATTTTAGAGTCATTGGTTGCACTTCTTGTCCATAATAATTTGTCTTGTCTGTTTACCTGACCATCCCTGCTGAGAGAGTAGACCGGTGATGCAATAGTGACAGACAGTTAGGTTGGTAAAAATCTCGTCTACCAAACCGTGGCCGCGCAGGATTAACTCGACGTACACCCAGCCAGTTTTTTAGCGATAATAAGGCGATTGGGATTCCCTAATTACTGTCTTGAAGAGACACAGCCCAGATGGTTACACGAGGGTTGGTGTCTGCACATGGACGCGGAAATAAATTACCCGGCTGCGGACATATTACAGACGAGAACCTGAAAGACGAAATGTTGTAATCATTTCCGGACAGAAGTGTTACAAGGACATTATTTGTGATAATGTAGGAAGTTGTAGTGCAATCATCGCCGCGAATCGACAGATATAACAACTCTTTATACGGAAAATAACCTTTTAAATAACATGCAGAATTTTCCTATGAGGACATTTTTTTAATAGACGCTCTCAAGCCATCCATGATTGTAACTATTGGCCGGCATTCGAGATGTAGGAATAACGACATTTCTCATTGTTGCCTGGTCTAATAGTGAACAACACGTACCAGGAACGAAAGGGGCATTATAATCTAACACTTTAGTCGGCTGATTGCACTGTGAAATTCAACTCGTCAAGAGACATCTAGACCTCCCAGAGTTAAGAATAGAATCAGAATTCATTTATCAGACCGGACTTGCTTGAACTTCTTGAGGATTTAAGATCCCAGGAAAACTACCATTATTAGCACGGAAACCGGAATCTGAGACAAGGGGTCAAAGTGGGAACTTATTGTGAAGTAACAACACCCCAGAACACGTGTAAGAGGCACCTTCAACAAGTTGCCTTAACTATTTCTCTGCGCCAGCAGTCTGTCCGTGAACCCAAAGACTTGGAGCAAGTTGTACATTTATAATTCTATGTTTTGCATTATTAATACGTGATATAATATGTATATATTGACATGTGAATATTAATATGTGAAAATTGCTAAGTGGACGTCCAAGTCATTAGAGGCTTGCAACCTCAACATAAAGAATGATGATTTCATGAACATCACTGCAAGGGCTGGTGACTGCTTTATGCGAGTTTCTTTTAGAGAACTATAAGCAGAGGTAGTCCCAAGTTCCATGTGGAGCAAGAAGTGAATGATGAAAGACATGATGTACATACTTATTATATTATTAACATTTTTAACCAGTATAGATATAAATGTAAATATATTCACTCTAAATGTAATGAACGTTTTCAACCTTTTCAACCAGTGTAAAGGTAAATATAAAACTATTCAACCTAAATGTAATGAATGTCTCTTTTTGCTCAATGGGATTAAGATTAATTCTCAGCGAAGGTAACAGTTCTAAGATAGATGGGATGGTGGAATAGGATGAGGGGGGACACATAATTATGTTTCGGGAAACTCAATACTCAAGAGGGTATGTGTTTTCTTCTTTTGTGACACTAGCTGGTGGTACCAACTGAGCGTACTATCTCTGGAACAAGTAAGGGAATAAATGGCCTGAAGTTGACGCTAGTCACCATCATCAGACGGGTCTTAGAGACGAGGGACCAGCTTGGTAGTTACTTCATGACATTTCTTGGAACGTGCTACAACTTTCAAACTTGACGAGTGACGAGTGTGAATCAGGCATCCATCTACAAAGAACAAACCATCAGCTGGAGCAGAACAGACAAACTCATTGGCAGCTAAGTAGAAACATAAATGCTGCCAAATGAACTGTCCAATGTTTTAACGCCACAACATCACCTAGTGCTGACAACTTTTTCTATGAGGAATTATTCATTTTTATAACTGTTAAAACATAATTGATTATTAAATTTGTTACTTGTATAAAGACAAATTTAAAGTTGATTTAATCATTTTGAATTTACTACATCCGTATATCTCAGACAATTTCTTAAATACACTTAAGCAGAGCTATACAATAATAATAAGAGGAATTTCGATGAATTAACTCAGCGGGGGGCTTGAACGAGCTTATTAATCATAAGAAAACCCTATCCCTCACAAAGGGTGACGGCAGATACTAGAGTTAACATTTGCTCAGCCTCATGAAGCATTGTTCTCACTTTTCTGGATATCTGTGAACACTCCCTTAAGGTAGAAGCATCACTACCCTTCTATCTACGACTCTGCCAAGAGTAATCTTGTGCGAAGGCAGACATCTTTGAAGACCCACACTAGTTACTTTTGAGTTTTGGCCACTGTTGGACCACTACTGCAGAGCTAAGGGGAGGTAACCGTGGCATCACAATTCATCGCGACAGCATCATTTTCCTTTTCGTTCCCTATTGAGCATAGAGTCGCAACTACTGTTGGTCCCCATGAAACCTGCTGTCGTGAAACGAATGTGTGTAACCCCACTACTTTGTTAAATCATTATGTCGGGATACAAATTTGCCCCAGCCAATCAACGCACAGTTGCTGAGCCGGAATAAATTACCTGAAGTTACGCCAGGAAAAACTTAAGCCCTGTTTTTTTCGGATGTGGGTCGTGGCCATCTTGTTCACGCAAGATGGCGGAAGAAAACTGAATAAAATTAGGCTGTACAAGCAAAAGACGAAACCGGAGACAACCAATCATTTTGCTCCGCCAGGAACCAACCAAACGCTTTTCTTAAGCATTCATCTACCTATATAATCGGGCGAGATTTTAGCTAAAAACACGCAACACCGAACACGAAACCAGAGACGACCGACTGTGTGAGAGGAGCTGTCAACTTTGATTTATAGCTTACCTGAGGGCATCGACCTGCAGCCTGCTTCGCTAAGTCGAGTCAAAAACTTGCCTGTTTGAATCTTAGAGGGTTTTATTCGTGTCATAAAACCTGAGGTCGTATGTTCGAGTCAATCCAGCTGCCTGGAACTTCGCAGGAACATAGAGATTGTACAGAAGCTACATCTTTAGTCCACCTCAGTCTTGGGTGGGCTAAAGTAACGAGCCTCAGCAGGAGTTGTGTGACCCAAACTATGGAGAACAGAACGTTTTTAAGAGATGAGTACCCAGTAGTACCATTTCTGTCGGCATTGTGAGCAAAAGCTAGTGTCAGTGACGAGAAAGTGAATTAGCGTAGCAAGAGACAATAATAAGATTATAGCTGATAAATTATACGTAATTAACAGCACAGCTGATACATGTACCATAATTGAATAACAGCACAGCTGATATAATTTTTGTTCCTATAATTGGAAAACTTGTTGTAACATATTTACATATCTATATAAATATAAATATTTGTAAATCATATGTAAACTTACAAATTCATTACGTTCCATTTTTCAACATTCACCCTTCAGCACAAGAGTAGATAGTGTATATACTAAATAAATAATAAGGAAATTGTATTTGAAGACTTGTCAATTTTATCATTGTTAAGTAAAATCTGTTTCCTTGTCTTAATATCACAGTTAGTTACACAGCGGAGGTGGCAAGTTATGTCGGTCTCCACTCTACTAATTTTTCTAGATCAGATCATTCACAGCCGTAACTAATTTGTGATACCAGTAGTTCTCTCAGACACTGGATCCTCACCATTTTCTGCAGAAATTCTATTTCTGTAATTGTCAGTACTATACTGATCCTAGAGCCAAAAAAACCCTCACGCCACACTGTGGGCTCGTCGGGATATTTCTGTATATCTTGAGCCATACTTAGTCTATTCATCTATCTACACTCTATCTTGTGCGACCCATAGATAACAGAAGAAAAATTGTTTATTTTTGGAAAAAATTCTATAATAGGATTTTTTTTATTGTTTTCTTAGGAGGAGTACCATTTAGTACTCAGTAAATAGATGATGCTCACAAAGTTGCACGGAAATTATTTGTTCATTTAAGTAATTAAGTTTAATTATAATATTTGGATATAGTAAATTTACATACCCTATCTAAGTAACGCCATGGCTGATCTAGTGAAGTTCAGGACTGCGATCATGCAGATGGGTAAGGAATTAAATATGACAGGTGATGCTCTCACTCAGTATGTCACAACAGAAGTGGACAAACACATGGATAGGGAAGAAAGAAAGTTTAAATTAGAGGCTGATAGTGAAGCAAAGAAATTTGAGGCTGAAGAAAGGCGGTTGCAAGCAGAAGCTGAAAGAGAAACCAAAAGATTAGAAATTAAAGCCAAGAAATCGGAGGCTGAAAATGAGGCAAAGAAAATTGAAGCTGAGGAAAGGAAATTACAAGCAGAGAGAGACCATCAGTTGAGATTAAAAGAGCTTGAAATTCAGGCAACTACTGGCAATAATGGTGGTAGCTCACCTCACTCTGAGAGTAGCTCCAGCCAGAGCACCTCAAGTGGGGCCATGAATTTTCATCTGGACCCATTTGTTGAGAAAGAAGACGCCATTGAGTCGTACCTGGATAGATACGAAAGACTTGCCACTACCTATGGCTTAGTGAAAGAAAAGTGGAGTCTTAAACTATCTCAGGGATTGAGAGGTGTTGCCTATGATGTATATTTGAAGCTCTCAAGAGAGTGAGGAAGTTACCGTGAATGGCACTCAAGTACTGTGTTTATATGTCACAGGACTGGACTTTGATTCAGTTGTGTGCTCTTCTTTAGTGAGACCTGACCAGGTAACCACAGAAACAGTGGAAATCAGAGGACCGATCAAGGGAGCAAGAACCATGACACTACCCATAGCTCGAATCAACATAAGATCTCGCTATGTGGAAGGAGAAATCAAAGCAGCAGTGATGGACGACCCTATTTACCCTTTGATTTTGGGGTGTAAGTATGTTTTCCTTGGAGAACCTATAAAACCTGTAGTTATGGCAACAGTCCAGACCAGGGAAAGCTCCAGGAAAATGGAGGAGAATCCTATCAATACTCATCCAGAAGAGATGAAAAAGGCTCAAGCAGCAGACAGCACATTGAAGCCTTGTTTTGGCAAATTGCCTAAAGCACATAACCCTCCAGAGAAAGGAGACTTGTATATGAAGAATGGCCTACTATACAGAAAAGCTGGAACAGGACCTAAAGGGCATGGACAGTTTGTAGTGCCAAAATCTTACAGGGAGAAGGTTATGACGCTAGGACATGCTATACCCTTCAGAGGACACATGGGAATAGGGGCCACTGGACAAAGGATTGCCTGTCACTACTTTTGGCCAGGAATTAAAGAGGACATAAAAAGATATGTAAGATCCTGTCCAGAATGCCAAGGAGTAGCTCCTAAGCATAGGACTGCATCAGCAACACTGGGAGAAATGCCTATTATGGGAACCCCTTTTGAACGTGTTGCAGTAGATATTGTTGGACCCCTCACTAGGACCAAGAAGAGAAATGCTTACATCTTAACCTTGGTTGATACTTGCTCTATGTGGGGAGAAGCAGTGGCCATGTCAGCTATAGATTCAAAGCACGTGGCAGAGGCCATGTTGACAATATTTACCCGATTAGGTTTCCTGCATCAGATATTGACTGACAATGGGTCTCAGTTTAAGGGAAAGCTGACACAAGAAGTATTCAGGATATTTCAAGCCAGGCACTATCATTGTAGTCCCTACCATGCCCAAGGGAACGGTCAAGTAGAGCGGTTCAATGGTACGCTAATTTCAATCCTTAGAAAGCTGGCGAGTGAAAAAACCTGATACTTGGGATACATACTTACCCGCTGCACTATTTGCATATAGGGAAGTACCCCACAATTCAACTGGATTGGCTCCAGCTACATTGTTGTTTGGAAGACCAATAAAAGGTCCACTGGAAGCATTGCTGCGGACATGGACTGATGAAAAGGCAGAGGAAACAGTGACTTCCTCATACCAGTACGTCAACGAGTTGACATCTCGATTGAAAGCAGGTTGGAAACTGGCCAATGATAACTTAAGACAGGCCAGGAGGAAGCATGCTGCGTACTACAACAAAAAAGCAAAGGATAGGGAACTGAAGGTGGGTGAAAAGGTGTTATTACTGTTGCCAAGCAGCAATAATAAATTGCAGATTGGATGGCAGGGACCCTATGTCATACTGGAAAAACTTTCCAGGACCAATTATAAGACTGACAAGAAAGGAAAGGAGAAGGTATATCATGTCAATCTTCATAAAAAATACTATGACAAGGAATCATCAGAAGTTGCACATATCATGACCCTAGCCATTGCAACAGAAATGCACGGTGAACCACTTCACTCTATGGAGTATCCACTCACAACTACAGAGGATTATGTTCAAGTAAATATTAGTGAACATTTAACTCCAGAGCAGAAGAAGAGGGTTCAGAAAGTGTTGGAAACCCATGCTGATGTGCTCACAGATAAGCCAGGTCATACGAATCTGTTAGAGTACGACATGAAAGTTACCGACCCTACCCCAGTATACATGAGAACATACCCTATACCCTATGCGAAAGATCAAGCACTAAGGGAGGAAGTTGATTATCTGTTGAAGGAGAACATTATCTCGAAGTCAGACTCTCCCTGTAGCTCAAGTGTGGTGCTATTGAGAAAACCGAGTGGTGAACACAGGTTATGTATTGACTACCGGAAGCTTAATGCAATCACAGAATCTCAGGTGGACCCATTACCTGACACCAACCAGCTGTTCTCTACACTGAGTAAGGCTAGGTATTTATCGAAGGTAGATCTAAGCAAGGGATACTACCAAATACCAGTGAAACCAGAAGTTAGGAAAATGCTGGCATTTAGTACACCAGACGGACACTACGAGTTTAATGTACTACCCTTTGGGCTGAAAAATGCTCCAAGTATCTTTTCAAGAATGATGAGGAAATTGTTGGAACCTCTACATAATCCCCATATCACTAACTTTATGGATGACATTCTTGTTGCTACAAACACATTTGAAGAGCATATAGTCGCGCTCTCCATGTTGTTTAACAGACTGAGAGCCACTGGATTGACTGCACGTCCAACCAAGTGCTATATCGGTTGTAAAGAGTTGGAATTCTTAGGTCACACTATTTCTACAGGTCATATGTCTCCTGACCCAAAGAATATAAAGAAGGCACCCAGACCTCAAACGAAGAAAGATGTGAGATCATTCGTGTCATTATGTGGGTTCTATCAGAAGTACATGCCCCACTTTAACTCTCTGTGTGCACCATTAACTAACTTAACGAAGAAAGGACAGCCTGACAAAATCGAATGGAATGATGATTGTGAAAAAGCTTACACAGAGCTAAAAGCAAAACTCACCAGCAAACCAATCCTTACGCTACCCGATATCACACAGGAATTTGTATTAAGGACGGACGCTAGCAGTATAAGGATTGGTGCAACTTTCTTGCAGAAATCAAAAGCCCAGCCGGAGGAACTTTTACCAGTCGCCTACGCCAGTAGGAAGCTGAATGCAGCTGAGTTGAACTACTCGACCATAGAGAAAGAATGTTTAGCTCTAATTTGGTCCATCGACAAATTTTCACCTTACCTGTATGGGACACACTTCATTGTCCAAAGCGATCACCAACCTTTAACTTTCTTGGCTGCATCTAAAAAGCTAAATTCGAGATTGTTAAGGTGGAGTCTACTTCTAGCGCCTTATTCCTTTACCGTGAATTACATTCCGGGAAGAGACAATGTAGGAGCTGTTTTTTTTTAAGTCGACACCCTATTACTCTGGAAGGACAGACGCAAAATGATTAACTACAGCAGGGGTTTACACTTCAGCTATGACAGGTCACAGCTAGGAAAGGATGGGGCTATGTCGAAAAACGAATGTGTGTAACCCCACTACTTTGTTAAATCATTATGTCGGGATACAAATTTGCCCCAGCCAATCAACGCACAGTTGCTGAGCCGGAATAAATTACCTGATGTTACGCCAGGAAAAACTTAAACCCTTTTTTTTTTCGGATGTGGGTCGTGGCCATCTTGTTCACGCAAGATGGCGGAAGAAAACTGAATAAAATTAGGCTGTACAAGCAAAAGACGAAACCGGAGACAACCAATCATTTTGCTCTGCAATGAACCAACCAAAAGCTTTCCTTAAGCATTCATCTACCTATATAATCGGGCGAGATTTTAGCTAAAACACGCAACACCGAACACGAAACCAAAGACGACCGACTGTGTGAGAGTAGCTGTCAACTTTGATTTATAGCTTACCTGAGGGCATCGACCTGCAGCCTGCTTCGCTGAGTCGAGTCAAATACTATCCTGTTTGAATCTTACAGGGTTTTATTCGTGTCATAAAACCTGAGGTCGTATGTTCGAGTCAATCCAGCTGCCTGGAACTTCGCAGGAGCGTAGAGATTGTACAGAAGCTACATCTTTAGTCCCCCTCAGTCTTGGGTGGGCTAAAGTAACGAGCCTCAGCAGGAGTTGTGTGACCGAAACTATGGAGAACAGAACGTTTTTAAGAGATGAGTACCCAGTAGTACCATTTCTGTCGGCATTGTGAGCAAAAGCTAGTGTCAGTGACGAGAAAGTGAATTAGCGTAGCAAGAGACAATAATAAGATTATAGCTGATAAATTATACGTAATTAACAGCACAGCTGATACATGTACCATAATTGAATAACAGCACAGCTGATATAATTTTTGTTCCTATAATTGGAAAACTTGTTGTAACATATTTACATATCTATATAAATATAAATATTTGTAAATCATATGTAAACTTACAAATTCATTACGTTCCATTTTTCAACATTCACCCTTCAGCACAAGAGTAGATAGTGTATATACTAAATAAATAATAAGGAAATTGTATTTGAAGACTTGTCAATTTTATCATTGTTAAGTAAAATCTGTTTCCTTGTCTTAATATCACAATTAGTTACACAGCGGAGGTGGCAAGTTATGTCGGTCTCCACTCTACTAATTTTTCGAGATCAGATCATTCACAGCCGTAACTAATTTGTGATACCAGTAGTTCTCTCAGACACTGGGACGTCACCATTTTCTGCAGAAATTCTATTTCTGTAATTGTCAGTACTATACTGATCCTAGAGCCAAATAAAACCTCACGCCACACCTGCATCAAATTTTGTATGTGCTCTTGCAGAGGTAGTTTCCGTAGTAATCTGTTTTACGTGATGAGTTTTCTAGCCCCATGCACAAACTCACATAAGCCACACCTTCTGTCGTTTCTGAGAAAATAGCCGACGTTTTCGCTCTCCTCAAAGACCATCGTACAGATTACACTTTGAGCATTGTAAGACGTACGCCATACTGAGAACTTAAAGAAGATGACAACATTATTTAAAGGTAATGAAATAAAAACAAAGAGGTGAATTGAGTATGGATACAATTAGATAATTATGAATATTTGTTAGCTCAGGCATCCATCTACCTGCAACAGCAGTTACCTAGTTCAGGTAACTACAACAAATAGGTGTGCGTGTGTTTGTTGTGTGTGTGTGAGGGCAACCAATGCCAGAGGTAAGGACAACTCAAAATTGTTTTCACGGGAGATTTTTAGAGGTAAATATATGTGTATATATGTGTGTATCTCTCTTCCCCTCTCTCTCTCTCTCTCTCTCTCTATATATATATATATATATATATATATATATATATATATATATATATATATATATCCGCTGATAAGACGAGATTACTGTCCGTGTGACACATCGGGGCAGACAAGTGTGTCTACCGATCTGCTTGTAAGTTTGTACTCAAGGGCATCGGACATCATATTACCACATATGGGAGACGTGACCTTTGCAAAATCTTTCCGTGTCGGAAACATTTTGAAAGTACCACACCCGACCTGTTTGTATATGATTGGAGCGTTTATTAAACTCCATAACAAACGAAGGCGTGGGGAGGCGGAGAATATAGTCTGACCATTGTCGCAGTTTTATTTCACTGTGAATTTCCCGCTCGGCAAGACATCAGACCTTGCCAGAGTGAAGGCTAGATTCATAATTCCGTTTGTTAACCGGACCTTTTATTGGAGAACCAAATAAGGCTTACAAAGCACAGGAAATCTATACATTTTAATAAGGAACACCGGGACTAGGAAACTGAAGACACACACGGAGTCAGAGAGGGAATCTTACTTACTTGCTTAGTCGTTCCTATTCTGCGAGGTGTAGAGGATTGGAAGAGAGAGCGCCAGACTATCCTATCGGCTGTCCTCCTCTTGGCCTCGTTCCATTCTAGTTTTCGGTCCTTCAAAGACTGTTTATGTTGTCCTCCCAGTGGACTCTGGGTCGTCCTGGGGGTCTGGATCCCTGGCTCTTTGTTTCCCATGTTTGTCGTGGTAGCCGATCTTCTCCCATTCTGCAGACTTGGCCAAACCATCTTAGTTGGTACTGTTCTACTTGGGTCTGCAGGGGGTGGGATTTTAGGCCCTGACGTATCGTCTGGTTGCGGACCATGTCTCTTCTTGGTACTTCAACCACCTTCCTCAGATACCTCATTTCTGAGTTTTGGATCTGGCTTTTGCCCATGACTCGCATCCATATGTCAAGACTGAGACATAGGTAGAGCGGTATACAGCCATCTTCGTTTTCTTACCAACCTCTCTCTTGCTGAGGAATCCTCGATTTATGGCCTGAAAAAGGTTCCCAGCTGCTGCCTTTCGGGTGGCCAGCTCTTCTTTGATGCCTCCCTTTCGGTCTATATTAGCGCCGAGGTATTTAAAGTGGTCGACCTGCTCCAGGACCTGTTCTCCCAGCTTAATCTGATGTCTTCTTTCTTCTCGTGATATCACCATGTATTTTGTTTTAGAGCTGCTTATGACTGTCCCTCTCTTCTGCAGCTCTTCGTTCCAGAATTGCAGGTTGGATTGGAGATGTGCCTCTGATTTAGCATTCAGGGCAACATCATCATCTTCCAGTACCCCACTGAATACTTTCTTGTTCTCTCCTTACATGCCTTGATGACATCGTCCATGAGGAGTATGAAAAGATAAGGTGACAGGATATCACCTTCTCTTACACCAGTGGTGGTCCTGAACTCTTCTGACTTATGGTTTTCTGCCCTCACATAATTTCTGCAAAACTTGTAGAAGCTCTATATAGCATGAATCAGAGGTGCTGGAATGTTCTTCCTTGCCAAACAGTCCCAAAGTTTGCTCCAGGGAACCCTGCCAAAAGCCTTTTCCAGATCTATGAAACAAGGATGACTACCGACTACTCAATACAGTAAAAGAGGAATCTGAAGACACACATGGAGTCAGAGAGGGAATTTTTTTGTCAAAATTAAGACACCCCCAGACGCGTGTAAGAGACCGACTCGTCTCTTTTCTTCATCCGAGCAACAAGTCTTAGCCACGATTGGCGTAAGTTGTGATTTACATTTCATATTATATTACTAACATGTGTACTTATATATATATATATTGCCATATGAATTTCAACGTGTGAAAATTGCTACAGGACGCCCAAGTCATTTGAGGCTGGCAACCTCAGTATCTAGAATGATGATTAATGAACCACCACTTCATGGGCTGGTGATTGCTTTATTGATAGTTTCGTAAAGAGAACTAAAAGCATAAAGTAGTTAAGGTTCCCTATCGAGCAGGAAAGAAACGATGAAAGATATGATGTACATTCTAAGAAAAATACTTACAGTTTCAAAGCTTTTCACTCAGTGTAAATGTAAACGAAAAACCTATCCATTTTGAATCAATAGAAGTTTCAAACTTTTCAACAAGTGTAAATATAAAGGAAAGATAAATGAATTTATATTGTGAACGCTTTTCAAGCAGTGGAGATGTAAATGTAAAACATATTATAACTGTACGTTTAACCTTTTCATTTAAAGGTAATGTAAAGCTAAAGATATTCAGTTTAAATGTAAAGAACGTTTTATCCCAAGGGATTAAATTTAATTCTCATCGAGGATAAATTCTGACATGGGATGGTAGAATTGGGGGGGGGGGGGGACATAACTGTGTGTTGGAAAACGCCATACTCAGAAGAGCGCTTCGTTTCTATTTCTATTGCCAGTTATTTGTGGTACCAGCAGAAAGTACTATCTCTGAAACCAAGTGAAGATAGAAGTGAACTGAATTTTTGCTAGATGCCATCATAAGAGGGTCTTATAGACAGACGCAGGACCAGCTTGGCCGTTACTCATTGACGTTCTGGGAACGTGCGGCGCCTGAACTTTGATCAGAGACGAGTGACAGCAGTGTACAGAAAACCTACCCATCAGAAGGAGGATTAGAGTCATTATTGGCAGCCAAGTTAACCTGTATGCTGCCACTTAAACTTCTTATCAAAAACCATAACCCGAGTAATGAAAACTTTATTTTGTAACTGACTATTAGTCTTTTCTTTTAAACTGTTAAACTTAAGGTGATTATTAATTTTTTTTATTTGTAATTATACCAATTTAACTCAGATTCAATCATTTTAAATGTACTACATGTTTGTCTCAGTCAAAGTTACTACACACACACACTCTAAACAGAGCTATATTATACTAATAATTCCACTGGTTAACTCGGCGGTGGGGGCTTAACGAGCTAGAATAAACCATTGCTTAAATTCTTCATAAAAGGTGTCGGCAGATTACATAATTAACGTGCTCAACAACAGCCAGCATTGTTTTCGCTTATCTGAATATCTTGTGAAGACTCCCATGTGATAGAAGCTTTATTACTCTTCTGTCTACATTTCTGCCAAGAGTAATCTTGGGTAAAGATAGACTCCATTGAAGCCTATGATACTCTTGAGTTTTGGCCACTGTTTGACCTTTACTGCAAAGCAGGGGAGGCAATACCGTCACAGTACCCATTTACAGCTGGGCAGCTTAGAGCATGGTTTCAGCTGCAAGATCATGCGAATAATGGGTGCATGCTTGTTACAAGGAGACCAACTGCATTGGTGGCTCCATGCAGCACAAGGAGAAAAAAAAAGAAAATAATAGTGATAAGATTGACGATAAACGAACAACTTGGAAATACATGGAAAAACCAACCAAAAACATTGTTTGGAAGAACACTACGCAGAGAACTTTTCATGAAATAACATTCTATGGGAGAACATTTTGTGGAATACGATTTCATGTAACAAGATTGTAATTTAACATTATTGCGTGGAATAATTAAGATGACAAAAGCACAAACCTTACTGGATCTATTACTTCAACAGCTGGGTAGACTTGAGGGTGATACAATCTGGTTTCAAACCGAGTCATTTTTCTGCGAGAACTTTTTTTTTTTTAAATTAAAGAAGAAACGCTCTCAAAGTGAGAATCAATTAACGGGGATCAATCACAGAAAAGTCTCTGTGCCAGACGGTAATTTAGCTGATCTGACAACTTCAAAGACAGCCTTCTCAGGAGCACTTAACAGAAGACCTGAACCTCCCATGCTATTACGGTATCGAGCAACAGATACAGAGACAAGACCTGCCATAAAAGCCTGTCCCTGCTATTTTTTTTTTAAATTATGAAACTACCAAGGGCTTTTCAAAGGACACTTCAAGTGTTTTATATATGTTTTATATACCACTATTAGAAAACGGAGTAAGATAATCATAGAAGCAAACAAAGCAGTAAGAAGAAACATCAAATGAGACAAGAGCAAGTGTATTGAAGTTGGCACGGGAAGCAGACTAAGATGCAGCCAAAGGAAATATGAGGGACGTATACAACAACACAAAGAAGCTAACAGGAAAATATAAGCAAGCAAATGGCCTCATAAAAGATAAGAATGGAAAACTGCTTAGTAATATACAAGAACAAATGAAGAGATAGACAGAACATTTTGAGGAACTTCTCAATAGACCAGCTCCAATTAATCCCCCAGACATCCAGCCAGCAGAAGACAAGGACACTTATATACACGTTTTATATACCCCCACTGTTAGAAAACGGGGTCAGATAAGAATCATCATCATTTGTCTTCTTGCTCTGTATGCGGCATGAAGCTACCACAACAGTTGTCCCCCTTACAAGAAGCCTGCACAACACATTCACATAGATCTTGCAGCAGTGGTTAATGTAGCACTGTGTTTTATATGATGAGGTTACTAACCTCAAGCACAACCTCGTATTAGTCTGTCGTCATGTACGCTTTGTCTGAAGGTATAGAAGTCCCTTTCTTCGTCTCATAAAAGATCCCCTTCCTCCCCCCCCCCCTTTTCCCCCGGAACTACATGATTATATGAGGAGGTGACTAACCTCAAGCACAATCTTCTTCTTCTTCTTCCTCGTTCGTCCTGAAAAGAACGTTGGTTGCGTTGTGTCTGTTTACAGCGAAGCTGCGATATCTGCGCCTTTCGGCCGACACATCCGACTTCAGCATGGCATTTTTTGGGACCGGGTTTGCCTTCCCTCTTCGATCCCTACTCTCTCAGCCAGACTGCAGTGATGCAGCCTGTTTCCAGGACCACCACTTGGAGGGGAAGTAGGGTCTTGGTCAGCTCTGGTTCGCTGACCCTGACGCAAGCAGTCAAGCTATGGGTCGCTGACTGCATCCTCTGTTGCTGCGTCTTAGGGTCCTAAGCACAATCTCATATTAGTCGGTCGTCATGTACGCTAAGTCTGAAGGTATAGAAGTCCTTTCTTCATCTCATAAAAGCCCCCCCCCCCCCCCCCCCGGAACTACACGTGGCTGAATAAGATAATATGCATACCTCCGAACGAAGACGGCGAGTAGCTGCCTGAATGGCGAGAGGACACCTTCTGTCAGCGTACAGTGAAAATAGGACACTCGCGTAAAATCAGTTTCAGGTTAGACATACTAACCTGAGATTTTTGCTCCAGTAATATACAAGTTATCTACCCTTCCAAGATGGAGGTGAAATTCGTTTCTCACCTTAGACGCCGAAAGAAAAACATCAGGAATGTGGATATTTCGATGGATATCACCATGTTATGTTAAATTATAGAATAAAAGATACACCAGAGTATCTAGTGGTGTAGATATTTTCCTATAACTGACCTCGAAACCCTCGAATCGGTCGGTTGGATCGGAGGGTTGATCAGTGAGTTAACAATTCACTATCGTAAAACAAGCTATTGTTACCGAAACAGAACCAGGCTCGACAGTAAACATGACTCACTCTAATATCTTGGGGGCTAAGGAGATTTCTAAAATTGGATACTGGAATGTAAGAACTATGTATCAAGACGGAAAATTGGAAGAAGTAATTAAAGAAATGGATAATTATAAGTTGGACTTATTGGGTGTCAGCGAGTGTAGATGGACGGGGAAGGGCATAAAATATATTTCAGAAGAAAAAAAAGCAAATTATATACTCTGGTAGTAATGATAATCGTCACACAGAGGGAGTAGCCATCCTAATGACACAGAAAGCAGCAGCATCGCTTATCAGCTGGGTACCTATAAATTACGATCATTGAATATACATACCAAGCTTCGTCTGTTTAATTCAAATGTTATCTCAGTGTTAACATACGGCTGTGAGAGTTGGAAAATAACAAAATCATTGGAGAACAAGCTGAATACATTCGAGAACAAATGTCTTAGAAAAAACTCATGAACATCAGTTGGAAAGAATTCAAGACTAATCGACAAATAAGAGAAGACTCTAGGCAGAAATATGTCTCCGACTATATAAGGAAAAGACGATGGTCATATATCGGTCATGTCCTACGAATGCAAAACAACAGAATACCACTACAGGCGCTCACTTGGGTTCCTGAGGGTAAGCGGAAAAAAGGAAGACCAAAAGAAACACTCAGAAGAACAATAATAAGAGAAGGAAGAACGTTGGGCCTAAATAATGTGCAAGAGCTAAGAGGAGTGGCGTCACAACGAACAACCTGGAGAGCACTGGTTTCTGCCTTATGCGCCGTGTTTGGCGCTTAAAGAATTTATGATTATTATTATTATTATTAATAGCGGGCGTAAATAAAAAATATTAAAGAAGTATTTTAAACACAAGCTTTTAAAACACTAAAAAGCCACAAATAACACTGACAAACAACATTTTTCTTTCTTATATAAGAATAAATGTTCTTAGGTCAGTTTCTTGCGCTGATTTCAAATTTGAAATCCGTTTATCTCTATCACATTGGGTTCTTAAGATATTTGTGAATAAATATATTTTTGGGAAACTTATTTGCTCTGTTCCATTTTTACTATATAACTTATTAAAAATTAATAAAATGCAAAATAATTCTACTTTTTATACTGCTAAAAGATGCATGACATATGTTACGCTATTTTTCAAATAGTTACTGTATTTTGAAATAATTCTGAGTGAAATATGGCTTCTAGAAGTTGTAGAAATTCGGCTGATCTGTTCTGTTACATGTGCGGATATTTTACAGATCGTGTTCACCAGAAAAACTTTACACCATTACTAAAGAAAGCATATGAACTTTATTTAAATTCGAAAGTTGACGATGCAAATAAATCTTGGAAGCCAAATGCAGTTTGTTCGACTTGTGCAAATACATTGGCAGGTTGGTTACGAAAATCGCCGAAGCATAAGTCGATGCCTTTTGGAGTGCCAGTAATATGGCGTGAACCGATAAATCACGCTACTGATTGTTACTTCTGCTTGACAAATATTCATGGTTTCACTTTTAAAACTAGAAAGTCTGTGGTTTATCCAAATATTGAATCGGTTTCGAAACCAGTGCCTCATGATCCAATCACGTGTCCGATCCCAGTTCCACCAGAACAATATCCGTTGGACGTGAATGAACCATCAGAAAGTGATAGTTTACCTGCTTTAGAAACTAATTCTGACTCGGATTATATACCGGTGAATGGTGTTCACTTAATTAACCATTCAGAACTTTCAGATCTTATACCTGATCTCGCTCTTACCAAAGGACAAGCGGAATTACTCGGTTCGCAACTCAAAGAATGGAATCTTTTAGCGCCCAATACTCCGATATCTAAATTTCATCACAGACACAGAGAACTTGTTCAATACTTTGAGATGGATGATGACATTTGCTATTGCAAAGATGTAAATGGTCTAATGGTGCACCTCGGTCATGAGCACATAGTCAACGAATGGCGACTTTTCATCGACTCTTCCAAGACTAGTCTAAAAGCCGTGTTATTGCATAATGGAAATTTATTTTCATCAATTCCAGTCACCTACTCTGTTAATATGAAAAAAACTTATGACAATATGGCTATACTTTTGGCAAAAATAAAGTACAATGACTACCAATGGCGGATTTGTGGAGACCTAAAGGTCATTGCAATTCTCACGGGCATGCAGACTGGGTATACTAAATTTTGTTGCTTTCTATGTGAATGGGACAGCCGCAACAGACAGAAACATTATGCAAGAAAGGTGTGGCCTATCAGGGATCGTATGCAGCTCGGGCATAAAAATGTAATACACGAGCCATTAGTTAACAAAGACAGCATCATTTTACCACCGTTACATATAAAGTTGGGGCTCATGAAGAATTTCGTAAAAGCGTTAGATAAAACGAGCAAAGCTTTCACTTATCTTCGAGAAAAGTTTCCGCAAGTTAGCGATGCAAAGATAAAGGAAGGTATCTTTGTAGGACCTCAGATTAGGAAAGTTATTGCAGACAAACAATTCGAGAACTTGTTACATGGTAGTGAACTTCGCACATGGATGGCATTCAAATCGATCGTCGATAACTTTCTGGGAAATCACAAATCTGTCGACTATGTGCATATTGTTAAGCAGTGCATAGATGCATACAGAATTATGGGCTGTAACATGTCCCTCAAAATCCATTTGCTCGATTCGCATCTTGACTTTTCCCCTGACAACCTTGGCGAAGTCAGCGATGAACATGGAGAACGATTGCATCAAGATATCGCCGTAATGGAATCACGTTATCAAGGACGGTGGAGTGTGACCATGCTTGCCGATTATTGTTGGATGCTTCATCGCGATGTACCACATGCTATTCACCGACGAAAGTCGACTGCAAAGAAATTCAAGCCTACATAACTGTTATACTTCTTGTACGAATGATGTTGTAATACTGTATGCGTTGTTAAAAACTTCAATTGCGTATTTCTAGAGATCCCGACCTGATAGAGAAAAACCGTTTGCAGATTTAAAAACAGCGCATTAAAATTTACCAGAAAAACATAGAAATGTTAGAGAAAGAAAAAAAAAATTTTTTTTTTGTTAGCCAGTGTAATTTTTCAAGGAGTTTATGGCTTGCAGTCAAAAAATGTAACATAAAATTGACAAAAAGCGTGGGGCGCTTAAGCGCTTATCATATATTTTATCAATAAGTGTCTAATGAAGTATAAAGCAGAAGTTAATTTCATGCAAAATCAGCGCCCCATGCTTTTTGTCAATTTGTAAAAGTAAATCCTATCATTATTTATTTATTTATTGGCGACGGAGGTGGCTCGGATAATTGACGATTCGGATAATTTACGTTGATAATTGACATTCCACTGTGTCAATACTGTTATTATTTAAGTCGTCCAGCCACCTTTGATAGCGACAGTAAGTGTTGGCACAAGGTGGTATCATACGATCGACGAAAAGCAAGCCAGATTGGCTGTCTAACAATTCCATCTTGGAGATGTACGCAAACACAGGTGATAATATGTAATCACTTCCGCTGGCCCATCTCTGTAGCAATAGTACCGATAACCTGTCAGAGTAGACAATATGGGCGGAAGGTATTAGCTAGGATATATGTTCACCGAGTTTGTACAAATGCAACCGGAAGTATTACTGCCATATTTGAAAGAGGTCACGAGTTAAAATTTTAAAATTGATATTTTAAAACACACGGGGGATAGTAATGATTTAACACCCCGACCCACATAGTTCTAAAGAGACAGGATTGGTTTAATTTGAGAGCCGGAATAAACATTGGCTCTCATTGGAAAATTTGTCGGAAATACCATCTGGGACTTGGACTGAGAAATGGAAATATAATCTAGCGAAATCGGAGACACAAATCAGACTGCATTTTGAACAAATGTCAAGTAACAACTCCCATTAGCCACAGAGAAGGATCGGACAAAGAATTCCAGAATTAAAAGTAACAGATCGAAATATTTGGGCGTCTTTATAAATTAAAAGAGAACCCACAATTTAAATTACCAAGACTGGAAACTTACGGAATCAGAGCACCGGTCATAAGAAGCATACTAAATTTTCCCAGTCCAAGTGTTCGAAGCATCTAATCAAATTGCTGTGTCCATTCTTCTGTGCCAGGAGATTGTGCTCCCAAGTAATTTGGGGTGAATATAAACATTTATTTTACCATGTGAATTTTGACATGTCTGTACTTGCTAAGTGATTATAGAAGGTATAAGAGGCTGGTAACCTCAACATATGAAAATGGTATGTTCATAAACCACTACAGCAAGCACTGGTGTTTGCTTTATGCTAGGTTCGCTTAGGAAAGCGAAAGCAGAAGAGACCCCAGACTCCGAATGGAGCCGTGAGGAGGGATGATTACATCCCATGTGCATAAAGTGTATAGTATCATTTTGTGAGATATGTGTTTAGGAGTGAATTTCATCTAGACGCCTCTAGAGAAGAGTCCTTATCACAAAAGACCTGACAACGACCCATTGCAATACTCAGCCACTTAAGTTTTTTGTAACAGGCGCAAGCAACGGACAAGAATCACTAGTCCCCAATTAAGTCTCAAAGAATACTTTAAAGGGTTTTTTTTAAATTAAATACCTTTAAAGTCACTTTCATCCATATTTATTTAAATTTGTTAAAGACTAATGATTATTAAATTTGTTATATGTTATTTTACAAATCCATAGTTGATCCAGTTCTTATAGGTAAGAGAGTGCATGTGTGATCTAAAATCTTTACTATACATATACATAGAGTTACAGCCATAAAGCCAAAAATACTTATAACAGGAATTTCGCTGAATTAAACCAGCTGGGGGCTTGAACAAGCCACGCCATTGCTTAAAACTTCACAAAAGTTGCCGGATCAGATATAAGTTAATAGTTCTCTGCCCTATGCAGCATTGTTCTTGGCCTCTGAATTATCTTGTGAAACTACCTTGAGATAGAAGCATGATTATTCTTCTATCTACAACTCTGCCAAGAGTAATCTTGTGCGAAAGTAGACACCTTTGAAGACCCCTTTTTGATACTCTTGAGTTTTGGCCACTGGTAGACCACTACAGCAGAGCAAAGGGGAGGAAAATCCCGTGACACACTTTAATATGAAGAGGACAACCTTTGTTCGTCGTTTCAGACATTTTCAGGGCTCCTAAATCGGTGACCTCCCTTTTTAACTGATCACGATCAGAGAATTAATAACACCGCTTCGTTGTCGTTGATTCCTGGTTTTTCAGTGTCAGAAACTGTCGCTGCTGTAGTCGGTACATCCTTTATTAAATAATAATAATAATAAATTCTTTAAGCACCAAACACGGCGCATAAGGCAGAAACCAGTGCTCTCCAGGTTGTTCGTTGTGACGCCACTCCTCTTAGCTCTTGCACATTATTTAGGCCCAACGTTCTTCCTTCTCTTATTATTGTTCTTCTGAGTGTTTCTTTTGGTCTTCCTTTTTTCCTCTTACCCTCAGGAACCCAAGTGAGCGCCTGTAGTGGTATTCTGTTATTTTGCATTCGTAGGACATGACCGATATATGACCATCATCTTTTCCTTATATAGTCGGAGACATATTTCTGCCTAGAGTCTTCTCTTATTTGTCGATTAGTCTTGAATTCTTTCCAACTGATGTTCATGAGTTTTCTAAGACATTTGTTCTTGAATGTATTCAGCTTGTTCTCCAATGATTTTGTTATTTTCCAACTCTCACAGCCGTATGTTAACACTGAGATAACATTTGAATTAAACAGACGAAGCTTGGTATGTATATTCAATGATCATAATTTCCAAATGTTAGATAATCTATTGAAGGCGCTAGCTGCCAAAGCAATTCTAGTATGGATTTCTCTTGTTGTGTCACCATCCTGAGTCATTTTACTGCCTAAATAATTGAAACTTTCAACTTTCGGTAGTTTTTCCCCGTTCAAGATGATATCAAAGGTCTCGTTAGAAAAGTTCATAGCTTTAGTTTTAGAGGCATTTATTTGGAGACCTATTTTAATCGAGAGATGACACAAATTATTTACTGCTTCTTGGGATTGTCTGGGTGTTGAACTTAAGAATGCTAAATCATCTGCGAAATCCAGGTCCCCCAGGAATTTTCCATTTGTCCATTTTATACCTAATTGTTCATCGTGGGTATAGTTTCTCATAACCTAATCAATAGCTATTCCAAAAAGTAGTGGTGACATAATACAGCCTTGTTTCACCCCTGTTTTTACTGTAAACCATTCTGTATTCCCTTTATTTGTTCTAACACAACATCTTGCATTGTCATATAGCGCTTTGATTATATTCACATATTTTGTTGGAAAACCATAGATTGTAAGTATCTTCCACAATGATGGGCGGTGGAGACTATCAAAGGCTTTTTGAAAATTGACGAAGGTGATAATAAGTGGCGATTGCATTTCCACTGATTCTTCTATAATTGTTCTTAGTGTGAATATTTGATCAATACATGATCGTTTCGGCCTGAAACCCGCTTGTTCTTCTCTGATCTTTTCGTCAGCATGCAATTTAAGTCTTTCTAACATCATGCAACATAATAATTTTCCAGGTACTGATAGTAGAGATATACCACGCCAGTTATTACAGTCTGATAGATCACCTTTCTTCGGTAACTTTATAATAATACTGTCTTTCCATTGTTGTGGTGGTTGTTCTTCTCTCCATACTTCATTTATAATATCTAAAATTCTCAAGAGGTTGTTGTCATTAACTGCTTTAATCATTTCCCCTGAAATTTCGTCAACTCCAGCAGCTTTAAAATTTTTTAATCTTTTAACGGCTTGTTTGATCTCGTCCAGCGTGAATTCATCGCAAGTTATTGGCAAGGTGGTTGTGGGTGTTTCATTATTAAAATCAGGTGTTACTGTTGGTGGTGGTCTGTTTAGTACCTCCATGAAATGCTCAGCCCATCTCTTCATTTGTTCTTTTTCTGTTGGTATTGAATTCCCTAATTTACCTTTAACAGGTGTTTCCATAGCAGTAGGCTGGTGACATAGTTGTTTTGTAATTTGATAAAGGCACCTGCTATTACCAGTTCTTATTAAAGAACCTTTATTAAAGGTGCAGTAAAATTAGACTTAAATACATTACACCATATAATCCGAAGTCCCTCTTGTAAGTAAACTTGAAGACTTAAGCACCTAACACCATCTCATCTGAGGTTTCTGCTATAAGTAAACTTAAAGAGTTAAACACCCCAACACCATCTCTTCTGAGGTTCCTGCTGTAAGTAAACTTAAAGAGTTAAATACACCACACCGTCTCTTCTGAGGTTTCTGCTGTAAGTAAACTTAAAGAGTTAAATACCCCACAGCGTATCTTCTGAGGTTTCTGCTGTAAGTAAACTTAAAGAGTTAAATACCCGACACCGTCTCCTCTGAGGTGTCTGCTGTAAGTAAACTTAAAGAGTTAAATACCCCACAGCGTCTCTTCTGAGGTTTCTGCTGTAAGTAACCTTAAAGAGTTAAATACCCCACAGCGTCTCTTCTGAGGTTTCTGCTGTAAGTAAACTTAAAGAGTTCTTCTTCTTCTTCTTCTTTGATTCACTGTCACTGAGCGTCAGCTCTTGGTGACCTTGATGCCATTATATAGTACTGCGCAGTTCGTATAAGCTGTTCTGAGCGGCCATACAGTGTATTTTCTATGGATGGGTTGTGTGGTAGCAGTTGTTGTCTCAGTCCCTGAAGTGCAGGGCACTGAAGTAGGTGGTGTTCTACTGTCTCCAACGGGTTAGGGCAGTGTCTACATTTTGCTATATTTTGTGAACTTAGTCTGTTTCTGTGGCCATTTAGTGTAGAGTAGCCTGTTCTCAATCTGAAGATTTTGGTTTGGTACCTTCGTTCGATATCGTTCATATCATCTTTCTTATTTGGGGCTGTTTGGTGAATGAAGAGTCTTCTTCCTGTTTTAGCCTGTGCCCACGTGTTCAACCAAACTTCTATACAGTTGTTTTTGACTATTTGTTTAACTGTTAACATACTCAGTGGTTGATCAATCTGTGGCATTTTTGCTCCCTTCTTTGCCAGTCTATCAGCAACTTCATTTAATGTGATGTTTATGTGGCCAGGTATCCATTGCATGTATATTTCTGTTCCGTACAAGTTCATAATTTTGTGGCATGTTTCTTGAACTTTCTGGATAGTACTGATCGAGTTGGTTTTCCAGTTTCCTATTGCCAAGAGGGCAGTCTGCGAGTATGAGAATACTACAACATCATTTGTTTCCATTTCGTCTGATTCAAAGAGTTCAAAAATTCTAGTTTGGGTTTTCTGGATGGCGACTACTTCGGCTTCGTAGTTTGTGCACCAGATACCACAGGGACCTGCAATTTTGACGGGTTCTTCAGTACTGGGTGAGATGATTATGGCCCCGTATCCAGCATTTATGACTGCTTTGAAAGCTGACCCGTCTGTATAGGCATGGATAATGTCTTCATCGTACTGACAGATGGTTTCCATGGCAAGTGTTTTCAGCAGCATAGGTATGAGGCTTTTATTTGCGGGTTGTAGAAGGTTTGTACGTATTATTGGTCTTTTTAGTTCTACGTGAGGTGGTAGGTCAGGTACAGCTTGAGTAGGCAGTCTAGTCTCTGGTATGTAGTGCTTCCCTGAAAGCTCTTGGTACCTTCTAGTGAAAGATGTCTTTTTAATTCGGTACTTGGAGTTGTGGTCACCGATAACGTTTTTGCAGGGGTCATCTTTGTTCCACATTGGCGGAAATCTCACATGCGCTGGTCGGAGTAGTTCGCAAGAATCCACAGATGAATCTGAGTGCCTTGTTTTGTATGCGATCTAGTTTCAGTCTAAGTGTTGGGCTAGCAGTGGCTTGCAAGGGTAGAGAGTAATCCATAACTGAGCGCACGTATCCCAAGTACAGTTGTCGTAGTGTGCTCTGATTGGATCCCCAATCAGTGCTTGCCAAACGCTTTATGAGGTTTAGCCTTCTAGAGGCCTTAGCAGTTAGGGACTCAACATGTGTTTTGTATGTGAGTCTGGTATCTAGCTGTATACCTAGATAAGTTGAATTGTTCTCTTTAGCTAGCTTTGCATCATCAAGTTTTAAATCCAGTTCTTTCTTTACTGTTTTGTGTCTGAGTGTGAATATAGTGTAAACTATCTTACTCGTGTTGATCACCATTTTCCAGAAGCTGCAATAGGTTGTTAGAGCAGCCAGTGCACGGTTTAGTTTCTTTTGCAGTTGCAAGTGGGACTTCCCTTCTGCCCAAAAGACTAGGTCATCAGCAAACAAGGCGCTGGGTAATTCAAGGTAGTCTGCCAGATCGTTTATGTATATGAGGAAGAGGGTGCAGCTTAGGGCCGAGCCTTGTGGGAGGCCTTCTTGGATGGTTCTTTTCCCTGATGTTGGCTCCGTTGACCGTTGTGGAGAAGGTTCTATTTGTGAGGAAATCTTTTATCCAACGAAACATTCTTCCTTCTATGCCCATCTTCTGCATCTTGAAAAATAGACCGTCTCTCCATACTCTGTCATATGCCTGCTTGAGGTCTACGAAAACTGCGGCCACATGATTTTTATCCTGGAAAGCATCGGCAATATGTTGTACCAATCGGATTACCTGGTCAACAGTCTGTCTTCCTCTTCTAAATTCTGCTTGGTTAGGATGGAGGGCTTTTCCTTTCTCTAACCACCAGTAGAGGCGTGCATTTATCATACGTTCTGCCATTTTCCCAACGCACGAAGTCAGGGAAATGGGCCGGTTGCTACTGACTTCGCTTGGTGGTTTATCTTTTTTGAGATTGGGATAATGTTAGCCGTTTTCCATCCTGTAGGTACAGTACTGCTTCTCCACGTCTTGTTTATGAATTCCAGGATCGTCAGCAAGCCTTTTCCCCCAAGTTTGACTATCATGTCGTTGGTAACCTGGTCTGGCCCTAGTGCTTTTTTGGGTTTGGTCAACTTAAAGAGTTAAATACCCAACACCATCTCATCTGAGGTCGCTGCTCTTAGCCGTACTAATGTATTTCTTTTCTTCCTTCTACTGTTTTTTTTTCCTTTCATTATAATTACTTCTGTTGCTCTTGCCACTATTTTTTACCGTTTACGTTTCTTGAACTCTTTTACCTCGGGACAACCCCTCCCCATTTTTCCCACAGGCCTCATTAGCTTATTTTATTTTTGCTCCTGTATATTTTCTTGTTTTGGCCTAATTTGATTTACACCCACGACCTGGACTCCATTCAGGTATTTTTTGCACTGTTGTTTACCTTGGTTTGTTTGTCTTGCTGTGTAATTGTAGTTCCCATTCATTTGTCCTTTATATTCTTTCATAAGAAAGCCTTAATGAACTGCACTGTTATTCGTTTTTGCCGTTAGCTTCAGCCCTCACTTTTAAATGTTCTTGGTTTTTTTCAAGTTCAGCTACCATACATTTGCCATCAGTGAAATACTTTTTATTGTTCAGTACAGTCACAACACTTTATTCTTAAATACAGTCACAACACTTTATTGTTAAGTGCAGTAAGAATACTTTACGATTCTGTATTGTCACAACACTTTATTGTTCTGTACAGTGAACACACTTTATTGTTCTGTAGATGTGATGGTGGAATGGGAAAATGGGGACACATAAGTATGTGTCGGGAAACTCAACACTCAGAGGGTATTCGTTTCTCTTCTTTTGCCATACTAGTTGGTGGTACCAGTTGAGGGTACTATTTCTTGAACAAGTGATGCTATAAGTGACCTGAAGTCGACACTAGACACCATCATTAGACGGGTCTTAGAGACGCGGATCAGCTTTGCAGCTACTCCCTGATTCTGCTTGGAACGTGCTGCAACTCTTAATCTTGACCAGGGACGTGAGCAATCCAGTCACCTATCTGCGAAGAACCAAAACACCAGCGGAAGCAGAAACCTCATTGGTAGCTAAGTAGTCAAATAAAAGCTGCCCAGTGAAACTTTCCCTTTTATAATTCCCAATTAACATCATATGATGAGGATCAATGTTTGTTAAAGAATATTCAATTTTTAATAACTGTTAAAACCTAAGTGATTATTAAATTTGTTATTTATATTTATCTAAATTTAAAGTTGATTTAATCATTTTGAATGTTTTGTATCCGTATCTCAGACAATTTGTTAAATACACTCACCAGAGCTACTAAATAATAATAGAGGAAATTCGCTGAATTAACTCCGCTGAGAGCTTAAACGAGCTATTATAAGATTACTTTATCCTTCACGAAAGTTGACGACAGATACTAGACTTAACGTGCTCAGCCAATGCAGCATTGTTCTCGCTTTTCTGAACATCTTGTGGACACTTCCTGGAGGTAGAAGCACCATCATCCTTCTATCTACAACTCTGCCAAGAGTAATCGTGTGCAAAGGTAGACACCTTTGACGACCCACTTCAGGTACTCTTGAGTTTTGACAACTGTTGGACTACTACTGCAGAGCTAAGGGGAGGAAACCCGTGACAAATAAATACCATTGCGAACCTTATACGCTGGATCATCAGCACGAGGACGACCAAGAAAAAGCTGGGTCCAGTTCTCTCAATCAGCCAGGAATAGTGGATACACAATTATGCAGGCCTGTTTGCACATTCTTTTGCTTCAAATGAAGCCTTATCCCATCCCACCCAACTATAGTCCGTTTGAAAATTCGTACCCACACATTGAACGTTGTAACTTTGCAACCCCTTGACGGATGTTATTGAAATTTTCTACGTGCCCTACTGATATCAATGCAGTTATTAATATATTTTTTGCCCTTACAAAACTCATGTCATGTTCGAATTTTCTTCTTTAAGTTTTTGTCCTGAAACAAGTGTGTAACCCCACTTCTTAGTTAATACACTATGTCGGGATACAAATATGCCACAGCCAATCAACAAGCACCGTTCACCAGTCTCTGAGCCAGAATAAATTACACAAAGTATACGCCAGGAAAAAAACTTAAGCCCTGTTTTTCGGATGTCGGTTGCGGCCATCTTGTCTCCCAATATGGCGGAAAACAGAATACAATTAGGCATAAGCCCTGTTTTTCGGGAGTCGGCCTAGGTCACGGATTGTACGACGGATGGTACGGAACCGCATACAGCCAATCAGCTTCCACGCCGAGAACCAACCAAAAGCTTTCCTTAAGCAGTAAAAGCTTTCCATCTACCTATTTATACGGGAGAGTTTATTCATAAACTCACCAAACTACACAAGCCTGATAGTCCTTTTTAGGACGAGACACAGTGGAGATTCTTCATCGAACTACCCAAGTTTTCAGATAAGTTGACATTTTTAAAATCTATCTTCAGTATTAGCTTCGTGCAGTTAGTTTTAGATAATTGGTAGCTAGAAGTGTTAATATAACTTAGGAATTCTAATTAAAAATAACATAAATTAAATTGTGCCACGTGGCAATTGCTTGTGTTAGATCTGGCAGCCATCTTGATAGAAATAATTCAAGTGGTGATTTCCTTTGTAGTTTGTTGTTAGGATTAGATTATTGCAGTTAATGTTAAGTATTAGGGGACTATTTATAAATATTGGTATAATTTAGGAATTGTAGTGAGGAAAAATAATTTAAATACAACAAATATATTAAAGTTACCTGGTAAAAATTCGAACTAGAAATAACTGCTAAACAAGGTCTACTAGATCTACTAGACAGGTTTAAAAGTGTTTCTTAAATAATATTATAAAATTTAAAAAAAGAAAAGAGAAAGCAAGAATATTCAACTTAGGAATTCTGTTAAATACGCTTGATAGACATATTAAATATAAGTGGTGATTCCTTTTTTAGTTTGATTGAAGTAGAGATATTAGCTTTTAACATTTAATATCACGTATTTGGTGACTAATTAAGCATCGTTTGGAATAATTAAAAAAAAAAGAAATTAAATAGATTCAATCGACACTTAGCATTTGCTTGTTTGAGATCTAGCAGCCACCTTGATAGACATAAATTAAGTGGTGATTTCCTTTGTAGTTTGTTGTAAGTATTAGATTATTACAGTTAATATTAAGTATTAGGGGAATATTTAACTATGAAATATAATTTAAGTTAAAACTCATATAGGCTAGTGACAGGTGTTAAAAGTGTTTCTTAAATAATATTATTATAAAATTGTTTTTAAAAAAAGGCTTACACAACTTAAGCAGCGAGATTAAGGGTAAACTTTAAAAGTTCATACAAAACCAAGCACAAATTAAAAAGAGTAGTAGCAAACTAAATAGACAGGGAAAATAACCAATGGCACCAATAACCAGGAAACAGTCCGGGGAAGGAATGGCGTGGGCCAATGAAAAGGAACTAAAAACACCAAACCTGACAGGAAAAAACAGGACCACGAACCCTGAAGTAAGAGAAACAGAAAAACAGAACAGGATAGAAACAATAAGGGAAAAACTGGAAGGAGGCTCAGTAGTACAAACAACAAAGAACAGTCAAAAACGGCGGAAGCTCAGGAACCAGCACAGCGAACAAAAAGATAGGACCCAGGGAAAATGATAATCAGGACAACCAGGTTAACACAAACAAAACAAGTCATGAAACCAGAGGAGAAAACAAAGAAGACTCCAACCAAAAGGAAACCAACCCCCCCCCCCCCCCAAAGTGAAAATAATACAAATAGCTGGAACAGAAGCCACGCTTCGATCTCTCCCGGACGACAAAATCCTGGTGATCCTTGAAAAAGTAATAGACAAAAAAGCCATTGCCAAAATACAAAAACACAACAGTGGAATAATGCTTACACTAAATGTAATAGAAAAAAACCAAAACTTTAATGCAAGAACTGCAGGACAAACCAAAAATGATCCAACTGGCCCACAACATCAAAATCCAAATAAAGATGTCAAAAGAAACCATAAAAAGTGTGGTAAAAGGTATAAACCCAACCCTGTCAGGTGAGGAAGTGCTAAAGAATCTGTCCAAACAGAACCCAGATTTAAAGCTGGTGCACGTAGAACGAATAAAAGTGAAAGGGAGTATAGTAACCCAAGTGATAGTGATAACAACAGAAGGTAGGGAACCCCCCAAGACAGTACCATTTGGGAAAGCACAAAAAAAAACAGAAGCCTTCATTCCCCCAGTGTTGCAGTGCTCCAACTGCATGAAGTTTAGCCATGGTCGCCACACTAGCAAGGGGAAGGCAGTATGTAGGTTTTGTGCGGGGGCACACCCTTTCACGCAGTGCGAAAAGGCGAAGTCAGATACTGACTATAAAAAGGATAATGCAAACAGAAAATGCATTAATTGCAAAGGAAACAACAGCGCCAGATTCCAGGGCTGCCCAGTATATCAGCAGACCAAAAAAGCACTGAAGGAAGCAATAACAACCCAAACCCCTTTCAAAACGGTCATTAAAGAATTAAAGGAAAGCAATACTTATACGAGCACTAAAGTTATAACAGAAATTGAGAGTGTGCAAGAGGAAGTCAAAATGATTAAGTCACAGATGGTAAAAGAAAGTATGAACCAGTTAGAAAGTAATAAAACAGTACCAAAAAACCAGTCGGATGATTCAACTACATCCTCGGAAGATACGAAGGCACTGAAAAGTGCAGAGGCAATACTACAAGAAATGAAAGCCATACAACACCAAATTGCCCAGGATGTAGTTAAATTGTCAGCACTGAAAGAAGAAAATGAAATGATGCTAGTTAAACTATCTGAACTGAAAGAGGATAATGAAATTACACTAAAAAGGATAGAAAATCAGAGACAGGAGATTAACATAGACAGAGAAGCATTAGAAAAGGAAAGTGGCAAACAAAAGCAAGACGCTAAATGGAACGAATGGGTAACAAAAACTGTCAAGCACTTAGAGAGATTTATGATAGAGGAAAAAACAGAAGAATCGTCACAAACCCAAGTATTGAAAAAAGTCTTTAATTATACTACTCGTCATAAGTCAAGGGCCACCCTATTATTTTCAATACACTTTTATATAAGCGCATAGAATGATTAAATGAAGGAAGTTTTTAGTAAAAATGGGTGCAATATCTTCCTCTGACAGTCCTCTTTGCACGTTAAGCATAAAAACAACTCACCAACAACCATGGTGATCACGTGCAATTTGGTTTGCTGACCATAAATTCACATTTTTAATCTGTTTTTTCAAACTTCCGTACAACCAAACAGGTGAAGTAATCGTGCTGATTAACATTCCACGTGCAATGGCGACTTTTCGTGAACAGAGTTCACTCTTAATTTTTTTTACAATCAGCAGACTTAGGGTAGTTTCATCCATTGCAAAAACCATGCCACCAAGAAGAAGTCTTGACACCTTACAAAGAATGAGGGCTATAGCGTGGGTTGAAAGTGGTTTATCTGTCCGTGAGGTTGCTAGACGGCTTGCAGTGTCACACTCTACTATCCAAAGAATTTTGGAGAGATTTCAGACCACAGGAAGTGTGGAGGATCGCCATCGGCCAGGTCGCCCTAGATGCACCAATAGACATGATGACCGGTACCTCTTGTTGTCAGCCCTGCGCCATCGAACAGTGACTTGTTCCACTCTAAGATGTCAGCTGAGACAAACTGTAAACGTTAATGTCAGTCAAAGCACCATTCGCAGACGTTTACATGAATTTGGACTGGCTGCTCGACGTCCTGTAGTCAGAATCCCTCTTACTCCTGCTCATCGCAGAGCCCGTGTTGCTTGGTGTCGCGAGCACATCCGATGGACAAGGCAACAATGGAGTCAAGTTCTCTTCACTGATGAATCTCGCTTCACTGTGTCATTCAATGATGGCAGGATTCGAATTTGGAGACGACCAGGAGAGCGATTTACTGATGACACAATTCGAGAGGTGGATCGTTATCGTAGGGGTTCTGTTATGGACTGGGGAGGCTTCTACAGACACGGCCGGACCCCACTCTACATCATCCAAGGCAACTTGACCGGCCCACGATACCAGAACGAAATCTTGAGACCAATTGTTCAGCCTGCTCTGGAGGCCATAGGTGGTAATGCCATCCTCCCAAGATGATAACGATCGACCCCATCGAGCTCATGTGGTGAATGAGTTTATTCAGCAACATGGGATCATCAGGTGGCGTGGCCAGCTCATTAACCTGACCTTTCTCCGATTGAGCACCTCTGGGATGTCCTTGGTCGAAGATTGTCAACAAATCACCCCCTGCCAATGAATGTTGCACAGCTGACTGCATTTCTGCTTCAGGAATGGCAAGCTGTTCCTCAGGATACTCTTCGGACCCTTGTGGACTCGATGCGTCTACGCTGACTTGAATGCCTTGCTGCAAACGGTGGTCATACCCGATTTTGAAATGTCTATTTGTCCAATATCTATTGAGTGACTTTTGAAAAGGTGGATGACACACTTCACAGCTTCATTGCGTTTGAATGTCTGTTTCCATTTCTTTACGTGACATGTCAATTTGGTATTCAATAAATGCCGTTTGGACTGATACCAATTACGTTTATATCAGATTTGTTTTATGGTTTCAAGCAAGGGTTTTCTAAGTGCCCTTGACTTTTGACGAGTAGTATACATTAAAGAATCACCACGCAGAGTAGGCCTTATGCCTCAAGCAACTGATAGGGCCAATACAAACTAAGAAGCAAACTAATAGTTCTAACATAAAACAAAAGGGATACTAGTTAACTTTAAAATTCAATAATAAAGGATATAGAATTATACAGTTTAATTGTAGGGGTATCAAAAAGAATTTTGCTATATATGCTCTTCAAGAGACCCATTTAAACCCTAATAGTAGATATAGTTGTAAGGGCTTTAAGATACTTAGGCACGATAGGAAAGAAGGTAGAGGAGGGGGTGTCGCAGTCTTAGTTAGCGAAACATTAAAAGTTATAGACTGGGAAGTATTTGGTACAACCAACATAGAAGAAATCCAGGTAACTATAGCAGCAGAACCAAACAATCTAACAATTATAAATTTATACGCTAAAGATGGCACAATTAAAGAGGAAGAAATACTAGCCATAAGAACCAGACTAGGCCCCAAAACAGTTATAGTAGGCGATTTTAATTCCCATCATTATGCGTGGGGTGGACAACAAGCAAACAATGCAGGAAAATGCCTACTTGACTTCATAGAAAATAATGATCTGCTAATACTAAATGATGGAACTGCAACTCGAATTAATCCGTGCAGCCAGAAGTGGAAGGACGTGAGGACGAAGGATTTCAGCGACGTATCGTTGGGCATTCAGGCGTCCTTCAATTTGGACCAGGTCACTTCTTAACATGAAGTTGATCGCCCCCCACATCAGTACACCTCCACCACCATGTGGAGGAGCCTTATCAACGCTGTTCTGGGCGTAGCGCTCATGGACTCTGCGGTAAACTCTTCTCCGTCTATCGTGTCGCTGGAGCACAAAAATGATTCATCACTAAACCAAACCCGTCTCCAGTCATTCCCAACGGTCCATTGACGATGCTGGTTCGCCCACTGCAGTCGGTTCTGGCTATGCCGGTCCGTAAGAACAGGACCTCTGTAGGGTCTTCTAGCCCAAAGACCAGAGTCGTGCAGCCGGTTCCTGGCCATTTGATCTGAAATTCGACGAGCTGCAGACATTGACTGGACTGTGGAGGACGCAGATGCAAGTCGATTCCTGAGGTGACGCAGCCGTATGAAGCGGTCTTCGGCATGAGTTGTGACTCTGAGTCTTCCACTGCGCGGCCGGTCTGCCACTGAGCCAGTTTCTTTAAATCGCCTCCAAATGCGACAAATGGTGCTTCTAACCACATTAAATTGTCTGGCCACTACACTTTGTGACTGTCCAGTCTGTAAACGTCCAATGATGATGAGTCGTTGTTCTGTAGTGAGATGAGCCATACTTGCGCATTGAATTTCAACTAAATTTATTCGAGGAGCGTCAATCTTTTATAGGTATTCAATAATATGGTCAGAGAGTTTTGTGTTCAGTAAGTTTCACGGGATTCTCTTGAACCTGTCACGAGTTATTGTCAAAAATGTTGTTTTGACCTTGACCTCTTTCATGACCTCACGAATCATGAGGTGAGTACAATTCAGGTAACCACGAGAAGTTAATGACCAGGTGGACACAGTCGATAGGTTGACTGAAGTCCAATCAGAGAATATCTTTTATAAAAGTAACACCGAAAATGTTGCGTTTCTTTGTTTGAACAGTATATAAAAAAGCAAACTGGGAAGCCTTCCAATCAGACCTAGAGGTGATGGAATATAAAGACATGGAAACAGATGATACTGACTTGTGGGCAGAAACACTGACCAATGAAATTCTGAAAATAGCAATAAAATATATACCAAATAAAAATATGCCACAGCACCTAAAACCAATAAATAACATTAACAAGAAAATAAAAACTCAGTGGAATAAAGAACCAGTTGCCTGGTGGAATAAAAGCTGTGCAGAAATTCATGAGAGAAGAAAAAGGGCCTTACAAAATATAAAAATAACAGAACAGAAGAAAACTATGATGAGTATAAACTTATTAGGAATGAATCTAACAGAATAATATTTAAAGCCAAAGAAACTAACTGGAAGGAGTTTTGTCAGAGTCTTAAACCTAGCACTCAAATTAAAGAAGTATGGAAAAAGCTTAAGGCAATCAAAGGGAACAATAAGAAAACAATAATGCCAACAATCAAACTTCCAAACAGAGCAGAAACAGATAAAGAAAAAGCTAATGCCCATGCTGAGTATTTCTATAAAGTCAGTGCAAAAAGTAGTCTTAGACAGGAAGAAAATGACAGAAGAGAAAGACTTAGGATACAGTTTTCAAAATAACTACCAGACCAGATAGATGAAACAAACTATTTAGATGCTGATATAACAGAGGAAGAAGTAACTAGTGCAATAAATGAGAAATCTAATACTGCATCAGGGCATGATATACTTAGTTATGAAATACTTAAGAAAGTACCAAAAAAAACCATAAACAAAATCTGGAGCTTAGGAAAGATACCAAAAGCATGGAAAGTAGCTATGATAGTACACATCCTAAAACCTAATAAGGAAGCCCATGATGTAAGTTCATATAGGGCTATCTCCTTAACATCACAAGTTGGTAAAATACTGGAAACTGTTGTGAATAAAAGAGTTAAATTCTACCTAGAAAAAAATCAGTTATATAGCCCAAACCAGTCAGGGTTTAGAGCAGACAGAAGTACAGTAGACCAGCTTGTAAGATTAAAACATGATGTAAAGCTAGGGTTCAAGAGGAAAGAGAAAACAGTGGCAGTCTTTCTAGATGTAGCCAGAGCATATGATGAATGCTGGCGAGATGGAGCTCTTTACAAAATGAAAAAAGATTGGCATTACTGGTAAAACCTATAGGTATCTAGAAAACATTTTACAGGACAGGTATTTTGCTGTACAGGTGAATAATGATAGGTCAGAAATATATGAACAACAGAATGGGATTCCTCAAGGATCAGTGATCTCTCCTTCATTTTTCACTATAGCTGTAAATTATTTAACAGATGAATTTAATGACACAAAGAATGCAGTATCACAATTTGCAGATGACTGTGCCATTTGGCGATCTGGAAAAAAACTTGGACCATGTTATACCAAAAACTTCAAAAACAAATAGACAAAGTTTCAGAGTAGATGAAAAGTTGGGGCTTCCAAATTAATGTAAACAAAACAGTAGGTATGATATTCAGAAAAGGAAATTTAAAACAAAATAACAAAATCAATATAACCATTAAAGGTCAGAAAATATGTACATCCTCAACAACAAGATTTCTGGGCATAACTTTAGATAAACAACTAAATTATAATAAACATATAGACAATTTAGTAGAAAGCTGTAGGGGACCCCTAAATATACTAAGGATAGTAAAAGGTAATGGATGGGGGGCCAGCAATAAAATAATGCTTATGTTCTACAAGTCTTTCATCAGGGGGAAACTGGATTATGCCAGCATAGACTATGACTCAGCTGCAGCTTCTAACAAAGCAAAACTGGACAGGATTCAAAATGCAGCCATGAGAACCATTACAGGTGCATTTATATCAACACTAGTAGAAGCGCTAGAAGTAGCTCATGGCATACCAACCCTTGGTCTAAGACGGAAAGGACTAAGATTAAATTATTGGAGTAAAGTAGCACAAGAAGTGACCCACCCAGCACATAAAGCATTTGTCAAAAACCAAACAACATAAAGCATTTGTCAAAAACCAAACAAGTGTATGGGACGTCCCCTTAAACAAAGATAGATATCCAACAGGGTGGAGAACCATAGAAGATCTAACGCAGCTCAAAGAATTATCAAACACAATTAAAAATAGTAATAAATATAGAATACCACCCTGGGAACTAAAAACACCAATCATAGACTACTCGCTTACTGAAAAGATCAAACAAAACATAGAAGATAAGGAAGCCAAAATGATAAGTTAAAGTTCATAGATCACCTAACTAAACAAAGTCTGGCCGTCTACACTGATGGGTCCAAGGATGTTAGTGGGCAACTAGGTGCCGGAGTCGTAATACCACAGTGGGGAATAAAAAAGAGCTACAGTGTAACTGAAGGGACTTCGATTTTTACCGCAGAGATGGTAGCAATTCTTAAAAGTTTAGAAATAATCGAAGATAACACACCAGAAGCTGTTACGATATTTACAGACTCACTATCATCCCTACAAGCACTAGAACACCCAGGTAAATGTAGCCGGCCAGACATAAAGGAAGAAATTCTAGCAATTAATACATCACTAGGTAACAGAGGATGTAGTGTGAGGCTAGTGTGGGTTCCAGCACACATAGGTATTGCTGGTAACGAGTTGACAGATCAGAACGCCAAGAATGGAAGAATGAGTAAAAACAATATAAGAGCAGGAATGGGAAGGTCAGAGATCAAGAGCCAAGTGAAGATAATTATAAACGAGGAATGGAAGACAACATGGAAGAACAGTAGAAAAGGCAGACACGCTTTCAAACTCCTGAAAGAACCAACGAGGACGTGCCAGGTCAGAGAAGAATTAAAGATACCATCAAACAAAAAACTGTGGCGCCTCCGTCTCGGTGCACCATACTTTATGATAGAAGAACCACACTGCCAAGAATGTCAGGAAGAGAATGACATAGACCACTACCTGATCCACTGTAAAAAGTATGAACAACAAAGGCTTGAATTAAAAACTTACTATAGAAATCACAATATAGACTTGACGGGTGATAAGGTTTTAAGTATAGGTGCCTCAAGAGATGCCCAATCAATAGTTAAAAGATATATACATAAAACAAAGGAAAACATATAAGGTTAGTAACCAAAAACAAAGGAAATAAAACTTACTAACTACTCATAGGACAAGGAAAGACAACAAGGTATGAAATAAAAAAAAATAAAAAAATAAAGACAACTCAAAAAGAACAAATACTAATACAAAGTAAAACCAAGTGTAAAGGACAATAGTTATCAAGAAACAATACAAAAGAGAAAATAAAATGGACAAATACTAATATAAATTGAAAGCAGCAACTGCTAAAGACAATAACTATTTAAATTGAATACAAAATTAAAAAATAAAATGACACTAAATACCCCAATTATAACCAAATTTCAGGTTGAACAGGGTAGACCAAGATAGAACGAGAAGAGGCAATAACGGGCAGCTGTGTAGTGCCCGCTTTCCACCCACCACCCCATCAAAACAACAACAACATAAACTCACACACACTCAAACACGAGGCCAGCACGACCTACTGGGACAAGAGAAAGCTGTCAACCTTTGATTTATTGCTTAACTGCGTGATCGGCAACTCTTGCTTCACTAAAGTCACTGGCCTGTTTAAATCTTGGAGGGTTTTATTCGTGTCATCAAAACTGAGGTCGTATGTCCAGTCAATCCAGTTGCCTGGAACGTCGCAGGAGCACAGTGATTGCACAGGAGCTACATCATTAGTCCCCCTCAGTCTTGGGTGGGCAAACGAAACGATCATCAGCGGGTGTTGTGTCCAAGAAACTAAGAAGGACAGAACAGTACACATTAGTACCATTTCTGTCAGCAATTGTGAGCATTTAACTGTCAAGGACGAAAAACTGAGTAGCATAGCAAGAGACAAAAATAACAGCATAGCTTATAAATTTTATATACTTAATTAACAGCACAGCTGATATAAATTTGTTTCCTATAATTGGAAAACTTGTTGTAATATATATATATTAGTAAATCATATGTAAACTTACAAATCCATTGAATTCCATTTTTCAACATCCACCCTTCAGCACAAGAGTAGATAGTGTATATACTAAATACATAATAAGGAAATTGTATTTGAACGACTTGTCAATTTTATCATTGTTAAGTAAAATCTGTTTCCTTGATTTTTAATATCACAGTTAGTTACACAGCGGGAGTGGCAATTTATGACTGTCTCCTCTCTACTACTTTTTCGAGATCAGATCATTCACAGCCGTAACTAATTTGTGATACCAGTAGTTCTCTCAGACACTGGGACTTCACCATTTTCTGCAGAAATTCTATTTCGGTATTGTCAGTACTACACTGATCCTAGAGCAAATAAAACCTCACGCTACACTGGGGGCTCGTTCCTGGGATATTTCTATATACCTTGAACCATACTTAGTCTATTCATCTATCTACACTCTATCTTGTGCCACCCGTGGATAACAAAAGAAACAAATTTTTGAAAAAAATTCAATAATAGGATTTTTTATTGTTTTCTTAGGAGGAGTACCATTTAGTACTCAGTAAATAGTTGATGCTAACAAAGTTGCACGGAAATTATTTGTTTATTTGAATTAATTAAGTTTAATTACAATAATTTAGATATAGTAAAATTACTTACCCTCTCTAAGTAATGCCATGGCTGATTTAGTGAAGTTCAGAACTGCGATCATGTAGATGGGTAAGGAATTAAATATGACAGGTGATGCTCTTATTCAGTATGTCACAACAGAAGTGGACAAACACATGGATAGAGTGGAAAGGAAATTGCAAGTAGAAGCTGAAAGAGAAGCCAAAAGATTGGAAGCTGAAAGAGAAGCCAAAAGACTGGAAGCTGAGAGAGAAGACAAAAGACTGGAAGCTGAGAGAGAAGGCAAAAGACTGGAAGCTGAGAGAGAAGGCAAAAGACTGGATGCTGAGAGAGAAACTAAAAGATTAGAAGCTGAGGAAAGGAAATTACACGCAGAGAGAGACCATCAGTTTAGATTAAAAGCGCTTGAAATTCAGGCAACTACTGGCAATATTGGTGGTAGCTCACCTCACTCTGGGAGTAGGTCCAACCAGAGCACCTCAAGTGGGGCCATGAATTTTCATCTGGACCCATTTGTTGAGACAGGAGACGCCATTGAGTCGTACCTGGATAGATACGAAAGACTTGCCAATACCTATGGCTTAGTGAAAGAAAAGTGGAATCTTAAACTATCTCAGGGATTGAGAGGTGTGGCCTACGATGTATATTTGAAGCTCTCAAGAGATGACCAGGAAGATTATGAAGTCCTGAAGCAGGCACTGCTTGTGAGATATGAAACGAACTCAGAATCATATAGAAAGAATTTCCGAACAGCTAAACATCTTCCAGGAGAAAACTATCACCAATTCTCTGCTAGATTGAAAACCTATTTGGAAAAATTGAGCAGTTTAGGAAAGTGTCAGGATTTGAAAGAAATGATAATGATGGAGCAATTGAAAGAGTCCATGCCTCGAGAAATGAGGACGTTTAACATGGAACAAGGAGCAGAGAGATTGGAAGATATTGTAACTGTTGCTGAGAGATATCAAGCAGCTCAGGCATAATTATTAGGAAATAAGAAGAAGCAGGGTGAAAACTTCGAATCATCACAAAATTATACCAAATATGAACAAAAAGACCATACCACCAGGAACAAACAAAGATTTGACCAAAAGGACAAAAACCCTCTAAGATCGGATAAGACACCTTACCGGAAGGAAGGAAAGTGGTGTAAAACTTGTCTAATGAGTAACCACAATACTGCAGACTGCAGAAGGAAGAACCCTCATTATCTCGCTGCGTGTCTTACAACAGGGAACAAGAGAAGGAAGGAACTGGCAGTTAGTCAGAATAACCTCCGTCATCCCCCTGTCTGTGAGGAAGTGACATGTAATGGCACTAAAAATCAGTGCTTATATGATTCAGGTTTGGAATTCGACTCAGTCGTGAGTGCAACCCTACTGTACCCTGATCAACTTACCACAGAAACAGTGGACATATAAGGGGCAATGCAGGGAACCGGCACCATGACACTTCCCATAGCAAGGATCAAAGTGAGAACTCGCTATGTGGAAGGAGTGATCCGAGCAGCGTGAGTGATGTTCCTATATACCCGCTGGCAATAGGATGTAAATATGTCTTTTTGGGTGACCCAATAAAACCTGTTGTCATGACAGCAAACCATACCAGGTCGAGCACCAAAAAGGAGGAGGGAGATCCAATAAACATTCATCGTATAAAGATGAAAAAGGCTCAAACAGCAGACAGCACATTGAAGCCTTGTTTTAGCAAATTACCAAAGGCCCATAACCCTCCAGAGAAAGGAGACTACTATATGGAAAATGGCCTACTCTACAGACAAACTGGAAAAGGACCTAAAGGGCATGGACAGCTGGTAGTGCCAAAATTCTACAGGGAAAAATTATGGAGCAAGAGCATGCTACATCAGGCAGTGGTCACGGAGGAAATGGGGCCACTGGTCAAAATATAGAATTGCGATATTACTGGCCAGGAATAATTGAAGACATAAGTTGGTATATGAAATCCTGTTCAGAATGTAACCAGGTAACCTCATTCAGAAGTGTAGACCAGTTACAAGACCTAGGGAAGCATTGTTGCGGACGTAGGCCCACAAAGAAAATACACAAGAGAAAACAACAGGTAGATGCAGTGATAAAGAGAAAACAAAATCACAACATGTACTGTTACACCAGTAACCATGGCAACTCTCCGTATTGTACAGAGAGGGGACGAGAGACATCCCACCCCGACTAGACATTTGTCGGAACACCATGGCCTGGATCATTTGGAAAATGTGATTAGCCAGCAACCAGTATTAAAAAAGCTGCAGAAACAAACCCGAACCATAGGAGGTAGGAACCAGGGCTGTACCAAACAATTGATGGAGACAGGCCCCACTTGGGTATACTGCCCCTTTCAATAGAAATAGGTGTGGGTCCGGCAACGGTGTTGTATTGCCGTCCCCATACTCGGTCCACTGGAAGCATTGTTGCGGACATGGACTGAACAATAGCAAGCACGAGCACTCACGGATGAGATTGACTATCTCTTAAAAAGGGAAAATTATTTCAAAGTCTGAATCTGCCCACAGCTCAAGTGTGGTGCTATTAAGGAAGTTTAGTTGTGAACACAGGTTATGTATTGACTACAGGAAGCTAAATGCGATCACAGAATCTCAGGTGGACCCATTACCTGACACCAACCAGCTGTTCTCTACACTGAGTAAGGCTAGGTATTTATCGAAGGTAGATCTAAGCAAGGGATACTACCAAATACCAGTGAAACCAGAAGTTAGGAAAATGCTGGCATTTAGTACATCAGAAGGACACTACGAGTTTAATGTACTACCCTGTGGACTGAAAAATACTCCAAATATCTTTTCAAGAATGATGAGGAAATTGTTGGAACCTCTACAAAATCCCCATATCACTAACTTTATGGATGACATTCTTGTTGCTACAAACACATTTGAAGAGCATATAGTAGCGCTCTCCATGTTGTTTGACAGACTGAGAGAAACTGGATAGACTGCACGTCCAACAAAGTGCTATATCGGTTGTAAGGAGTTGGAATTCCTAGGTCACACTATTTCTACAGGTCATATGTCTCCTGACCTAAAGAATATAGAGAAGTTAAAGAAGGCACCCAGACCTCAAACAAAGAAAGATGTGAGATCATTAGTGTCATTATGTGGGTTCTATCAGAAATACATACGCCACTTTAACTCTCTGTGTGCAACACTAACTAACTTAACGAAGAAAGGACAGCCTGACAAAATCCAATGGAATGCTGATTGTGAAAAAGCTTACACAGAGCTAAAAGCAAAACTCACCAGCAAACCCATCCTTACGCTACCCGATATCACACAGGAATTTGTATTAAGGACGGACGCTAGCAGTATAGGTATTGTGACAACTCTCTTGCAGCAATCAAAAGTCCAGCCGGAGGAACTTTTACACGTCGCTTACGCCAGTAGGAAGCTGAATGCCGCTGAGTTGAATTACTCGACCTAAGAGAAAGAATGTTTAGCTCTAATTTGGTCCATCGACAAATTTTCACCTTACCTGTATGGGACACACTTCATTGTCCAAAGCGATCACCAACCTTTAACATTCTTGGCTGCATCTAGGAAGTTAAATTCGAGATTGTTAAGGTGGAGTCTGCTTCTGGCGCCTTATTCCTTTACCATGAATTACATTCCGGGAAAAGACAATGTAGGAGCTGTTTTTTTTTAAGTTGACACCCTATTACTCTGGAAGGACAGACGCAAAATGATTAACTACAGCAGGGGTTTACACGTCAGCTATGACAGGTCACACCTAGGAAAGGATGGGGCTATGTCGTGAAACGAGTGTATAACCCCACTTCGTAGTTAATACACAATGTCGGGATACAAATATGCCCCAGCCAATCAACAAGCACCGTTCACCAGTCTCTGAGCCAGAATAAATTACACGAAGTATACGCCAGGAAAAAAACTTAAGCCCTCTTTTTCTAATGTCGGTTGTGGCCATATTTTCTCCCAATATGGCGGAAAAAAGAATAAAATTAGGCATAAGCACTGTTTTTCGGGAGTCGGCCTAGGTCACGGATTGTACGACGGATGGTACGGAACCGCATACAGCCAATCAGCTTGCCACGCCGAGAACCAATTAAAAGCTTTCCTTAAGCAGTAAAAGCTTTCCATCTACCTATTTATACGGGAGAGTTTATTTATAAACCCACACACTCTCAAACACGAGGCCAGCACGACCTACTGGGACAAGAGAAAGCTGTCAACCTTTGATTTATTGCTTAACTGCGTGACCGGGAACTCTTGCTTCACTAAAGTCACTGGCCTGTTTAAATCTTGGAGGGTTTTATTCGTGTCATCAAACCTGAGGTCGTATGTAAAGTCAAACCAGCTGCCTGGAACTTCGCAGGAGCACAGTGATTGCACAGGAGTTACATCTTTAGTCCCTCTCAGTCTTGGGTGGGCAAACGAAACGATCATCAGCGGGTGTTGTGTGCAAGAAACTAAGAAGGACAGAACTTTCAAGAGATGAGTACACATTAGTACCATTTCTGTCAGCAATTGTGAGCATTTAACTGTCAAGGACGAAAAACTGAGTAGCATAGCAAGAGACAAAAATAACAGCATAGCTTATAAATTTTATATACTTAATTAACAGCACAGCTGATATAAATTTGTTTCCTATAATTGGAAAACTTTTGTTATATATATATATATATATATATATATATATATATATATATATATATATATATATATATATATATATATATATATATATATATATATATATAGATATATAGATATATATATATATATATATATATATATATATATATATATATATATATATATATATATATATATATATATATATATATATATATATATATATATATATATATATATATATATATATATATATATAGATATATAGATATATAGATATATAGATATATAGATATATTTGTAAATCATATGTAAACTTACAAATCCATTGCATTCAATTTTTCAACAGCCACCCTTCAGCACAAGAGTAGATAGTGTATATACTAAATAAATAATAAGGAAATTGTATTTGAACGACTTGTCAATTTTATCATTGTTAAGTAAAATCTGTTTCCTTGATTTTTAATATCACAGTTAGTTACACAGTGGTAATTTATGACTGTCTCCTGTAGTAAAATCTGCGAGAATAATCGCTCATTTCAGTAAGATTTTAGTCATAAAATGATAATAAATAAATCCGCCCTATTGTGTCTGACGGTGATGCTCTCACACGCCAGCAACGCTGCCTTTTGTGCAGTGCTAAAGCCTATAGAACGATTCCACGGTAAAAATCTAACACGCGTTTTAGTTTCGGTTTCGAAAACGTACTACCAACATTTAACATTTTGCCAGATCTGCTGCATACATTTGGCAGCCAAGACTTATAATTAACGATTTTGCGGAAGTGTGCCGCAAAATAACTATCTGAATTAACGTATTCTGTCAACTTTAACGCTGGTAATAAGTAGTAATCCTTACATTTTTTGGTAGTGTTACACGATACAATACAAATTATTAACGCCTATTCTTAACCCGCCATGAACAACCCCGCCTCGCTTGACACATTCTGCCATGCATATATACACGTGGCGACAAAGCCAACAGAAGCAAAACACGCAGACAATTTTATTGCCTCCTCGCGGTAATGTTTCTGACGTCGTAAAAACAAGTTAGTTATTTGAAAAATACATGCTAGCGAGATGGCGAGAGGGGAAGATGACCGTCTTGTATAAAATATTTATTTGACGATGACCGGTGACAAAATTGAAAATCTAAAACCATAATGAAACCGAACATAAAAAATATATGGTAGTATAGCTTAGAATTCACTGAGCAAGAATGTGTTTTAAATAATATGATAGTCCCAGTATTACCCAAATTATTGAGAAAATACTAAATGTCTACGGACGCACGACCAGACGGACTGTTGTTCCTGCTTGTTTTTTTTTATAACGTTAGTGGGGACACCGTCTTAGAAGAGAGGCATTGAGGAAATTCAAATTCGCTTGGGTCACAAGAGTACAGGAGGAGAGGGGAGCGGGAGGAAAATTGTTACCAAAAACTAACATCGTATTGCATTGGCATAACTAAAGCGGACTGGCCAATCGACTACCAGACGCAGAATATGTTTGGAATTATTTTTGTTTTTCAAAAACTGCATTTGAATTCTGGTAGTCGCAAGCTTTCGATTGGCCAGTGCTACTAAATATTAGCAAAAGCTTTCACTATTCATTGCCAGTTGAACTGTATTTTTTTATTCAGATACGCTGAGAACAGCTGTGATAAATTTAAAAAGTAAATTAAATAACTATATGAGTATTTCACAGTCTGGACGGAGCAGAAGAAACTGTGGCCATTTCTTTGCAAAGTCAGCGTCATTTGTTTATATTTCTTGATTTGTGGTAAGGATGCTTTATGAATTTAATATGTTTAATCCCATTACCAAAGTTAGATACTGATATTGGGAAAAAGTGAAGGACGTGCCGGGAGCAGACATTGTTGAGTCCTCACGTTGAAATGTATCTAACTAATGTATGTTGTCATGATTATGTTTGAATATTATTGTATTAGAGTATATTAGTAAGCCTCCGTGTTCCATGAACACTGTTCAACATGCCTGAAGCATATGTATATATATATATATAAAAGAAAAGATGAGAAAAATATATAAAAGGAAATGTGGTTACCCCACATTATATTATTGAGGAAAACTATGTACACGTACAGTGGCGTATCTGCCATAGGGACCTGAGGGGTGGTCACAGCAAGGTGGGAGTCATGAAAAATTAGGGGATGAGTGCACCTGAAATGCACGCGAGGCTGACCCCATACCCACGTATGAAATTAAATAAAAGAATAAGTGATCAGATGTAAAAGACCAGGGTGTCCTTTTGTTGCAGAGGTTTCGTTTCCTGTTGCCAGCTGGTGACAGGAAACCTGAGGAGTGACGATTACGCCAAGAAGTCTCCTACACTGTACGTATGCTGTCAAGAGATAACAGCAGGAGCTTGGGCGTGTGATGTGATATCGATATTTCTGCAATTACACAATATCTTATCTTTCTACAAGAAACCCCAGGTGATATGTTAAGGACCTGGGTACATCTGACAGTTTCGGTTTAAATAAACCTTGGTGTTTCAAGTCATACTCAGGACTTTTGTGGGGTATGATGACATTACAGCCCCTCATACACAGTGACTCTCCCTCTTAGAAGAATAAATTTAAGCTGTGAACATTACAACAGGAAAGACATATATTAACATTGTAGTTAATTGGGCAGATTGTCCACACAATTTTAGTTAATCTTTTATGTAAACTATCTTGTCCTCATTTTCAAAGACCTGTCCAAACGATATGACTGGACAGGCAAAATAAATTGTACAAAAAAATTATCAAATTTAAAGAAAAACTTAACCACAGGTTTTATTCACTTCCTCGTAGAAACTTAAAGTGTTTTTGTGTTGTGTACCATCATTTCATTTCTCCCCTAGACACTAGGTACATCATACACCAGACACTAGAGCTGAAATAGTGACCGTGTGAGATCTAGGGAGGTAGCGTTAGGTTCCCTGCACATAATTCATCATCATCATTTATAGAGTCAGGGGCCTACATGTGCTTGACCTCACACGGTTAATACATACACTGATTTCATTCTTGTAGGATACCATCATAACCTCCCCAGCAAAATCTAACTTTGCTACATAAATTGGTAGGCTTGTCCGGGCATTTGAATTTCTCCTAGTACTACATACATTGGGGTCTGGGTCTTAGCATAAACAACATTCTATTGTCCCAGGGAATCCCCATAATCATTATTGCCCAAGATTTGGGAAGTCAAGAAACTGTCAGAACCCAGAATTAATTAGATAAAATTTATACTTATTTAGAAAGTTAGTTAGAACATTTTGCATTTATCAGAATGGCAGATCTGGCCAAGTTTCGATCTGCGGCTGTTCAGACTGCAAAAGAAATGAATATGGAGGGTCAAATCTTAATTAACTATGTCACCTCAGAATGTGATAAATTTATTACTAGGGAAGAACATAGGTTAGCTGAGGAAAAGAAAAATGCAATTAGCAGATGCTAGGGAGACTAAGAAATTAGAGGCTGACAGGGAGGCTGAGATTAAGAGGCTGCAGTTGGAGGAAAAGAAACTTGAGGCTGAGGCAAAGAAACTTGAGGCTGAAGAAAGGAGATTGGAGGCGGAACGAGAGAAAGAAGAAAGGAGATTGGAGGCAGAAAGGGAAGATGAAAGATTACAAAGAGAACATGAGATACGACTAAGGGAGTTAGAGCTGCAAGGCCATGCTCCTGAAAATGGAACTAGCCCATCCACTTCCGACTCAGCTGCAAGCCAGGGGGCCTCCTCATCAGCCATGGGGTTCCATTTAGATTACTTTGTGGAAAAGGATGATGACATTGAGTCGTATTTAAGCAGATACGAAATATTAGCCACTACTTATGGGTTAGACAGAGAAAAATGGGGTGTAAAGTTGTCTCAGGGTCCTTGGGGAACAGCTTATGAAGTGTTTTCTAAAATGAGCAGGGATGACCAAGACAACTATGACATGTTGAAGCAGGCTCTTCTGTTAAGATATGAAAAGAACGGAGAGTTTTATAGAAAGAAATTTAGGAATGCCAGGCTACTGTCGGGTGAGACCTATCACCAGCTCTCCGCCCGGTTGGAGACGTATATGGAGAAATGGGCTTCTTTGGGGAAAACCCAAGATCTCAAAGAGATGATACTCATTGAACAGATGAGAGAGTCCATGGCTCCAGACATGAGAAAATTTCTCATGGAACAGGGCGCGGAGAGGCTGGGTGAGATCATAAATGTCGCTGAGAGGTATCAGGCAGCCCAGGCAGAGGTAGCTGGTATCAAGAAAAAACCAGTAGATCAGTATAAGGCTCCTCAAAACCATAATAAATTTGATAACAGAAATAAGCAGAACTTTGATAGGCCTCGGAACGATTTTAAAAATAAAACCTCACATTTCAATGACAGAAAGAATGATGAAAGAAAGCATTATAACCAAGGAAAGAGGTGGTGTAAACATTGTAGGAAGGACAACCATAACACCGAATTCTGTAAAAGTAAACCTTCTGGATGTGCTGCTATGAGAAGGGGGAACCAGGAAGTAAAGGAAAAACCTGCTGGACAGCAGGAACCTTATCACCCCCCAGTTTGTGAGGATGTTGTATGCAATGAGGTCACCATAAGGTGTCTCTATGATACAGGTCTAGATTTTGATGCTGTCGTGAGCGCGCACTTGGTGAACCCAGATCAGTATACCACAGAAACAGTGGAGATACAAGGGGCGACCAAGGACCTACCACTCATGAAACTTCCCATTGCAAGGATAACAGTAAAAACTCGCTATGTGGAAGGGATAATCAGAGCAGCAGTGATAGACGCACCCATCTACCCTCTGATATTGGGGTGTCGTTATGTCTACTTGGGAAATCCCAAGAGACCTGTGGTCTTGGCAGCAGTTTAGACCCGATCACAATCCAGAAAGGAAGAAGATGAACCTATAAATACTCATCCAGAGGAGATGAGAAAAGCACAGGCTGAAGATAGGTCACTGAAGCCGTGCTATAAGAAACTCCCAAAGAGCCATACTCCTCCTAATAAAGGAGAATTCTATATGAAGAATAAATTGTTATATAGGAAGGCCGGCACTGGTTCAGCTGGTCACGGGCAGCTGGTCCTTCCCAGTTCATATAGGGAAAAGGTAATGGAGTTAGGTCATGCTATCCCCTTCAGTGGTCACATGGGGATTAGCGCAACAGGACAGCGTATAGCTTGTCATTATTTCTGGCCAGGGATAACGGAAGACATAAAGAGATATGTAAAATCCTGTCCCGAATGCCAGAGAGTAGCTCCAAAGCATTGGACTGCTCCAGCAACTCTTGGGGAAATGCCCATTGTGGGAACCCCTTTTGAGAGAGTTGCAGTGGATATCGTGGGACCTCTCACTCGGACCAAGAGGAGGAACAGTTACATCCTTACTCTGGTAGACACTTGTTCCATGTAGGTAGAGGCGGTAGCCCTGTCATCAATCGATTCGAAACATGTGGCAGAGGCATTACTTACGATATTCACAAGGTTAGGATTCCCGCATCAAATCTTGACTGATAATGGCTCTCAGTTCAAGGGGAAACTAACAGAAGAGGTTTTCAAGTTGTTCCAAGCCAAGCACTTTCATTGTAGTCCGTATCACCCCCAAGGGAACGGCCAGGTAGAGAGGTTCAATGAGACTCTCATTTCTATCCTGAGAAAGCTGGCACATGAGAAACCTGATACGTGGGACCACTACTTGCCCGCCGCATTGTTTGCGTACCGGGAAGTACCACATAATTCAACCGGAATGGCACCCGCAACACTGTTATTTGGGAGGCCAATGAAATGTCCGTTGGAAGCTTTGTTAAGGACCTGGACAGATGAGAAAGCAGAGGAGACTGTTACCTCATCTTATCAATATGTGAACGAACTGACCACTCGTTTAAAAACTAGTTGGAAACTGGCAAATGATAATTTGAGACAAGCCAGGAAAAAGCATGCTGCTTATTATAATAAAAAAGCTAAGGATAGGGAACTTGCTGTGGGGGAGAAGGTGCTTCTTCTATTGCCAGGCAGCAACAATAAACTTCAGATCGGATGGCAAGGGCCATACACAGTTTTGGAAAAGGTATCCAGAACAAATTATAAGATAGACAAAAAGGGAAAGGAAAAAGTCTATCATGTGAACCTTTTGAAGAAATATCTGGACAGACAAATCCAGGAAGGAACACACCTATTGGCCTTGCCTATTGCAACCGAAATGAAAAATGACCCTCTCTCCTCATTCGAATATCCACTGAAACCCAGTGAAACGTTTGCCCAGGTGAAGATCAGTAATCACCTGACAAAAGGACAGAGGGAGAAGGTTCAACAGGTCTTTGAGAAACATACAGATGTGTTAACGGATAAACCGGGGCACACCAATTTGTTGGAATATGATATGAAACTACTAGACCCAGCACCTATCTGTATGAGGCCCTATTCTATTCCTTTCGCTAAGGAAAAAGCTTTGAAAGAGGAGATTGATTATTTGTTACAAGAAGGGATTATTTCTCACAGTGAGTCTCCTTATAGTTCCTGTGTGGTTTTGTTGCGGAAACCATCGGGAGAACATAGAATGTGCATAGATTACAGGAAACTGAATGCTGTCACAGAAGGTCAGGTGGATCCATTACCTGATACTACTCAACTATTTGCCAGGCTGAACAAGGCCAAATATTTTTCTAAGGTGGATCTTAGCAAAGGCTATTACCAAATTCCAGTAAAGCCTGAGGTTCGACCTTATTTAGCATTTAGCACATCGGAAGGTCATTATGAGTTCAACATATTACCGTTTGGGTTGAAAAATGCCCCGAGTGTGTTTTCAAGGATGATGCGAAAATTATTGGATCCCTGAAAAATCCATGTATTTCGAATTTTATGGACGATATCCTCATTGCTACGGAAACATTTGAGGAACACGTTACCTCTTTGAATATGCTGTTTGATAGACTCAGAGAGGCTAACTTAACCGCTAGGCCAACAAAATGTTGTATTGGTTGTAAAGAGTTGGAATTCTTGGGACACACTGTACATCAGGGTAGCATGACCCCTGATCCCAAGAATCTGGAAAAATTGAAAAGAGCACATAGACCACAAAAAAGAAAGATGTGCGATCTTTCGTGTCATTGTGCGGTTTCTACCAAAAGTACATCAAAAATTTTAACTCTATATGTGCTCCTCTGACGGATTTAACTCGCAAAGGTCAACCTGATACAATAAATTGGTCAGCACAGTGTGAATTGGCTTACCAGGAGTTAAAAGAGAAACTTACAAGCAGGCCAGTATTGCAATTGCCTGACTTGAATCAAGAATTTATCGTGAGAAGTGGCGCAAGCAATGTGGGCCTAGGCGCTACATTGTTGCAAAGGTCCTCCTCACAAGATGGGGAATTGAACTCAGTCGCTTATGCAAGCCGAAAGTTGAACAAGGCGGAAAAAAATTATTCAACAAGTGAAAAAGAATGAATTCCAGATTATTGAGATGGTCCTTGTTATTGCAGCCATACTCATTTCTGATAGAATATATTCCCGGACCTCGGAACGTAGGTACAGACTTTTTAAGTCGACATCCTTATGATGAAAATCAGAAAAACGCGTAAGACTTCATTGAGCTAAGTATCTCGCAGATTATAACCTGCTAATGATTGCATGTTTTAGGATGGGAGGTGTTTAGTAAAATCTGCGAGAATAATCGCTCATTTCAGTAAGATTTTAGTCATAAAATGATAATAAATAAATCCGCCCTATTGTGTCTGACGGTGATGCTCTCACACGCCAACAACGCTGCCTTTTGTGCAGTGCTAAAGCCTATAAAACGATTCCACGGTACAAATCTAACACGCGTTTTAGTTTCGGTTTCGAAAACGTACTACCAACATTTAACATTTTGCCAGATCTGCTGCATACATTTGGCAGCCAAGACTTATAATTAACGATTTTGCGGAAGTGTGCCGCAAAAAAACTATCTGAATTAACGTATTCTGTCACCTTTAACGCTGGTAATAAGTAGTAATCCTTACAGTTTTTGGTAGTGTTACACGATACAATACAAATTATTAACGCCTATTCTTAACCCGCCATGAACAACCCCGCCTCGCTTGACACATTCTGCCATGCATATATACACGTGGCGACAAAGCCAACAGAAGCAAAACACGCAGACAATTTTATTGCCTCCTCGCGGTAATGTTTCTGACGTCACAAAAACAAGTTAGTTATTTGAAAAATACATGCTAGCGAGATGGTGAGAGGGGAAGATGGCCATCTTGTATAAAATATTTATTTGACGATGACCGATGACAAAATTGAAAATCTAAAACCATAATGAAACTGAACATAAAAAATATATGGTAGTACAGCTTAGAATTCACTGAGCAAGAATGTATTGTTCCTGCTTGTTTTTTTCATAACGTTAGTGGGGACACCGTCTTAGAAGAGAGGCATTGAGGAAATTCAAATTCGCTTGGGTCACAAGAGTACAGGAGGAGAGGGGAGCGGGAGGAAAATTGTTACCAAAAACTAACATCGTATTGCATTGGCATAACTAAAGCGGACTGGCCAATCGACTACCAGACGCAGAATATGTTTGGAATTATTTTTGTTTTTCAAAAACTGCATTTGAATTCTGGTAGTCGCAAGCTTTCGATTGGCCAGTGCTACTAAATATTAGCAAAAACTTTCACTATTCATTGCATGTTGAACTGTATTTTTTATTCAGATACGCTGAGAACAGCTGTGATAAATTTAAAAAGTAAATTAAATAACTATATGAGTATTTCACAGTCTGGACGGAGCAGAAGAAACTGAGGCCATTTCTTTGCAAAGTCAGCGTCATTTGTTTATATTTCTTGATTTGTGGTAAGGATGCTTTATGATTTTAATATGTTTAATCCCATTACCAAAGTTAGATACTGATATTGGGAAAAAGTGAAGGACGTGCCGGGAGCAGACATTGTTGAGTCCTCACGTTGAAATGTATCTAACTAATGTATGTTGTCATGATTATGTTTGAATATTATTGTATTAGAGTATATTAGTAAGCCTCCGTGTTCCATGAACACTGTTCAACATGCCTGAAGCATATGTATATATATATAAAAGAAAAGATGAGAAAAATATATAAAAGGAAATGTGGTTACCCCACATTATATTATTGAGGAAAACTATGTACACGTACAGTGGCGTATCTGCCATAGGAACCTGAGGGGTGGTCACAGCAAGGTGGGAGTGATGAAAAATTAGGGGATGAGTGCACCTGAAATGCACGCGAGGCTGACTCCATACCCACGTATGAAATTAAATAAAAGAATAAGTGATCAGATGTAAAAGGCCAGGGTGTCCTTTTGTTGCAGAGGTTTTGTTTCCTGTTGCCAGCTGGTGACAGGAAACCTGAGGAGTGACGATTACGCCAAGAAGTCTCCTACACTTTACGTATGCTGTCAAGAGATAACAGCAGGAGCTTGGGCGTGTGATGTGATATCGATATTTCTGCAACTACACAATATCTTATCTTTCTACAAGAAACCCCAGGTGATATGTTAAGGACCTGGGTACATCTGACAGTTTCGGTTTAAATAAACCTTGGTGTTTCAAGTCATACTCTGGACTTTTGTGGGGTATGATGACATTACAGCCCCTCATAAACAGTGACTCTCCCTCTTAGAAGAATAAATTTAAGCTGTGAACATTCCAACAGGAAAGACATATATTAACATTGTAGTTAATTGGGCAGATTGTCCACACAATTTTAGTTAATCTTTTATGTAAACTATCTTGTCCTCATTTTCAAAGACCTGTCCAAACGATATGACTGGACAGGCAAAATAAATTGTACAAAAAAGTTATCAAATTTAAAGAAAAACTTAACCACAGGTTTTATTCACTTCCTCGTAGAAACTTAAAGTGTTTTTGTGTTGTGTACCATCATTTCATTTCTCCCCTAGACACTAGGTACATCATACACCAGACACTAGAGCTGAAATAGTGACCGTGTGAGATCTAGGGAGGTAGCGTTAGGTTCCCTGCACATAATTCATCATCATCATTTATAGAGTCAGGGGCCTACATGTGCTTGACCTCACACGGTTAATACATACACTGATTTCATTCTTGTAGGATACTATCATAACCTCCCCAGCAAAATCTAACTTTGCTACATCTCCTCTCTACTAATTTTTCGAGATCAGATCATTCACAGCCCTAACTAATTTGTGATACAAGTAGTTCTCTCAGACACTGGGACTTCACCATTTTCTGCAGAATTTCTATTTCTGTATTGTCAGTACTACACTGATCCTAGAGCCACTAAAAACCTCACGATACAGTTATATAAAAAAAAACTCTTACCGTTGTCTGGGTTAAATTTATTAGTTCTACAGGAAAGTTGCAAGATCCGTTCAAAAATTGCGCATTTAATTTTTGTTACAGCACAGCACAAGCGATGAAATGTGCTATTCAGTATTTTTTTTGGTTTGAATTAGTGTAGTAACTACATGTCCGCACGTGTGCGCACCTATTGTACAAAGTCGCGAGTAATTATTTCAGCGGCGTATGCTAATTGCAATGAGTTGGCTGCAACGAAACAAATCATCCAAGAGCAGGGTCATGTTCCTCTTCGACTCCCACCTTACCATTCTCACCTTAACCCAATAGAGCTGGTTTGGGCTAGAGTTAAAGGGCAAGTGGCCGCCCAGAACACCACTTTTAAAATGTCCGATGTTAAAGACCTGACTCGTGAGGCCCTTTCACGAATAGACACAGAGTACTGGGCTAAATGTGAAGAACACGTGCTACAGGAAGAAGAAGATTACTGGCAGCGAGATGGCTTGTAGTTTATCCAACTAATAACTGTTGTTATTGAGGCACGTCGATCGCTTTCCTTCGTTTGTGATAAACTAATTTCATATACCATTCTATAATAACACATTAACAGTTACGATTTGTCATATCTTCCCGGTGATTTACTGCTATCATGGTTCATTATCAGAACATCATTCCTCGCATCAAAATCACATGAACAACCAATCACAAATTTAAGACACGTCTTTGAACCGTCTTGTCGCACAAATGTTGTGATTAACTGTAAGAATTAATGTTACGAGCAGATTTAGGCAAATGTTCCAAGAAGATCAAAGAAAATCGCCGTTTTGCAAATTTCGCGACAGCCGTGGATGTAATGATCGCAAAATCCTAACTGCATGGACAATCTATGACTGCATGCAAAAATTCATGTCCATACAACAAACAGTTTTGGAGAAAATTGACGCTTTCTGTGGGCACGAATTTCCGAACGGACTATAACATAATTATCGAAGTATGTTACGTCAGTCGGTCTCACTCAAAATAGTAAATCGCGCCAGAAAATAAAGTGCGCAACGCACGGTGTGCAACTTGTGCGGCGTGGGTGTTACATAAAACAAATACTTTGGTTTTATTTTTTATTTTATTTTTTTTTATTCTTTCACGAAATTAGTAGCGCTCGACAAAGAAAAAGTGCATAAAAATTAGTGTGCATGAGCCCGCACCAGATGTATAAATCTTGAAAACTTGAAAGTTTTTGTAAAAACCACTTATTATGAGGGTACACTCTTTGAAAACAATCCACGCACTTTCACACGAAATGTTGTCACCAAAGAACTTTTAAATTGAATCTAACATAACATAATTCTCGCCGTGTGTACGTTAGTCACAGATGAGGAATTGTATTGTTTCCATTATATATACTCTCCCGAAAATAGTTACAATCAACAAAGAAAAGCGTTCCAATGACGGTGTTCATGAACGGTTTGATTACACTGTATAATGGAAAGAAATCAAAAACACTCTAAGAATGTACTTCTATCTGTTCATCCGGGAACGGAAACAACACACTATAAATAAAAACCCATCAAGTTTGACGGGTTATTGCTAATCTCTCCATAAAATCTGGCTTACATAATCTTTTTTTTTTTTTTAATGTAAAACTTTTGCCTCGTTTTGGCGAGGCGCGTCCCGTTCAACCTAGTCGGTTATATTAGGGCGCATGTCCAAATATAAAAGACCCGTAGGTCTGAATCAAGATGAGCTTTCATGCATGATAATAAACTTCTCGGTTCTCCTGTGTGGGTCATTTTCATTCAAAGTTTATGGTGAGCAAGGTCTTTATGGTTTCATTGTCAGTGTATGAATGAACTTAACTGGAAGATATCCTGCGTTCACTTGAAGCTCGTCTGATTAACGTTCTTTTTTTTTTTTTACTAACAACGAATGATTTTATAAGCATTTATAAGTCCACTATCTAATGTTGCACATTTCTGCCAGCTATAACTTTGTGGATCAGCAACATCGCCAGTTTCTTCAAAAATCGTCATCAACTTATCAATTCCCTGCCATGACGATGACAGCGCATATATGAATTTAACGCTGAAAGAATATTTTTAATAATCTCACAATTTCTGGAGAAAGAAAACCCTTTCTCCTCATTATCATCAACACCTTACAATACCCCAAGGAGCATAGGCCTTCAACAAACGTATGCCATGTTTTTCTGTCTTGTTCAGGAGAGAATACTTTCCTTGGCAAACTGACATTTGGGACACTCTATGTCCCACAGTATTAAAGGTAGACACCAGGTAGACACCAGGTAGCAACCAACGTGTTTTAATGGATGTTGATGGCAGTTTTAAAAGTACAAGAGTGGGCGAGCTATTGCACTCTGAAACAACACGCCCGGACAGGAGCAAAACAGATCAGGAGGATCAAAGTTGTATACCTTTAAACCCATCCCGGGTTGTACCAGGTATAAAAACAGAACCTTTGTGTACAAACACACCTCCGAGGTTTTCTGGTATCTACAGCAGAGATTACTAAACAAATGTGGTCGCCTGTGGTTGATTATTTACTGATACAGTCACACCAGTGGAGTTAACGTCAAAAGGAATCAATCCTAGGGTTAAGTTCAGGCGAAATCGCTGTTTTTTTAAAGAAGGGGGGGGGGGGGGGGGGGGGGGGGGGGGGGGGGGGGGGGGGGGGGGGGGGGGGTGGGGGGGGGGGGGGGGGGGGGGGAGGGGGGGGGGGGGGGGGGGGGGGGGGGGGGGGGGGGGGGGGGGGGGGGGGGGGGAGAGAGATATAGTAAAAGGAAAAAAGGGTGAGGGGTGATCTGGGCTAATCGTATGGTTTTTTTTTTTAGACACGGCTATAACCCAGCCATACATTTTGTAGATAAACACCTTCGAGCCTACAGGGGCTCCGACCCCCTCTCCTATGAACACACACGTCATCTAACTACAATTGCGTGTCCCATACATCGCTGGTGCATTTTAATGCACAAACTACTAATAATGACAATGTTCCGTTTATGCAATAAAGTGCACACCTTAACATCCGTGATGAATGTTTTGTGGCCGTAACATGGGATATTCCTTGTGTCATTTATCCTATTAAGAGGCATCAACTATTCTTGCTTACCCCACCTAAAGCAAATGAATGCTTAGTCTGAAGTTTCCTGCTTCCATGGTAGCACCATGCTTCAATGGGAACGGAAATGGAGGTGATGATATATGTTTAAACAGGTTTGTAAACATAAGGAGGGGGGAGTGGGGTCGGAATGGCTAAGGGATATGGCGTCCACCTCGAATTCTAAAGGTACCGGGTTCGATTCCCAAAAGATGAAATATAATTTATAAACATTTTTTTCTCAGAACCAGTGGTCCTAATGGTGTCATACTTCCCCCCGCCCCCCCCCCCCCCCACCCCCCCCGGTTCTCCTAGGTTGTGAGATCGGATGCTTAGCTTCTCGGATCAGGGTGAAAAAGTAGGAGGTCCCGTGTGCAAGTTACACACGTTAAAAATCCAACGGCAGTTTAAAACCTTAAAGAGAACCGTAAGGCCGCAGCCCTGGCAAAATGTAAACATTAGAAACCTACCCACCACAAGAATATTTATAGAATTTGTGATTCATATATACACGCACTGTAACTCTCGCCGGTGCTACGGAATTCGTGCACTGCGCAGAGAGCCTCCTGGTGTGATCTAGAGGGGCGGGGGACGGCGAAGATGATCGCATTGATGGAGCTGTCCGTGTGCAATGAAGATAGTTCTTAAAACCAAATCAAATCAAACCAAACCAAACCAAAGGTTTGTAAAGCGTGCATTTTTACTTATCCAATGAAAGAAAACAGCACACAATTTATCTATCCTTCATTCTCACAACGATCATTTTCCTGTGATTAGTAATATTCTTTTTCCCGAAAGGAGAAGCTCAAACTATCAGTTTTACACTTCATGCCCTATGCAGGTTGTCGAGTGCTGGACTCATCCTGAACCTACTGCCCTGATTTTTCAATATGTTTACTCTCATGGTTAATTAGCAAATAGTGGATTTCCTCATATCCCGTCAACTAAAGTTTCTGCTGTTGTATGTATAAACACACTCGTATCCCCCCCCCCCCCCCCCCCCCCCCCGAAACGATACATTAGTGGAACATAGGCTATCTCCACAAAAATACACGGATTGTTATTGTTTATCAGAATCGACGTCATTGCGCTCCGGGCAAACCTATAGGTGCTCAGTCTCCCGCAGCAAATGTCGAATGCTAATTGTTCCTGATGCGCACTGCTGGTCTTACGTTTGATGCCAAATTCCAGCAATCTTAGCCTTGATGATTCATCGATTGCAGTGTCATTCTCTAATAGACGAACATGAATTACCCTCAGTATTTAGTCCTTACCCATGGCCAATGCCCCATTTATGGGTGGTCTGTCAGCTCTTTCATTGCCACGTACCACGGCATGACCAGGACAGTAGAACCATTGCAGTTCTCGAAGATTCGATGCTTACGGAACATGGAACCACCACGGCAGCTGATCTCCCCTTGCAGGAAGCCTGCACCGGGCATTCGCACGATCTTGTAGCGGTGGTTCCTGTGGCAATGCGTCTTGCACGATGAGGTTGCCAGCCTAATATCCAAGCACGTATCAGTCGCTTTATTTGAGATTCTTAACAGTACAGGCGTCACTTTCTTTACTTGTCTCTTCAGAGACCCCCCAGGAACTACATGGGTAGACAGTCATAAAAACGGAAATAGTCTTTGTTATTATTGATTAGTGTCGCATAGAGATTTATGATCAATAAATTTTCTATATTCTTTCCTTTTTTACCCGTGTGTTACGTGCAGTATTTGATATCTTACAATATAATACATTTGTATGCTTGATATGTTCGCAAATATTTTGTAAACAAAATAGATATTTTTTAGTGCTTAAGGAAAAGTCATTATTGAGTTACTTCCCTTGAAAGGAGTGTCGTCATTTTCGATCGAACTCCGCGGATGAATCCAGTTTTACTGCGATTTATTCTTTGTTTGGGTAGAAATAGGTTGTTCTTACTTCAGTGTATCTATGGCCTGAATTTATGTGTATTGTTTGTCTGGGTAGGACGAGACTGTCTTATATCTGTATATCTTTACATATCTAAGTCGAACTATATGGTCTTTTGTCGTTAGAAAGGTCAAAGGGCTGTTCGGCGGATGTGTCGCTAGAGAGGTGTGATTTGGCTTCGCCCTGATGGGGGCTGTGATTTTTGTGTAGCGGCTTGTCGCCGGAAAAAGTGATCTCAGTATTTATGGGGAAAGTGATAGTCGTCTAGACCTATCGTGTATGCTTTACCCCAGTGTTTATTCTTATTGCCAAGGAATGGCAGAATCATATTTCTGATACCAAGGTAACAAAAGATTCTCCTTATGAACTCTCTTACGAAGCCACCGTTTTTTGAAAGACACGATTTGTACGTCTGAGAGAATATATTTAACTAGATGAAAACGACATTCATTCCTAGCAGCACTATATCTTGTATGATGAAGTCAATTGTATCATGATAAAATCTACAGAGCTATGAGAACATTTAATGAATGACTAACTTTAATACAGATTCATTATCTGTATCCAAACGTGAGTGACAGCTCACGAGAGAAGCCATCTTGTATCCAAATATTTTGTGACTTTCAAGAAGAGAAAGGGATGCCCCGTATTATCGCTTGATGAGTCCAGAGATCACTGCTACACATGAGAACCCATTACTAGCGGTTCAATATGATTATATGAAAAATATGTGCTGAACATTATTGTAAGGAATCTTCGCTAGACGAGGTTAGGTCTAGAAGCCATCTTGAATATTGTTTATAATCTGACGTGCTTTGTCAGTAAACTCAGATGATATATATATATGGGCAATACTGAGTGTTTGTCAACTGACAGTCCATTATGCTATTATTCTACATGAGTGCCCATGTATCATTGCAAGACCATTTATCCACTGTACCATGATGTATTATGCCAACCTGTGATTTGTCGCTATCCGTGCTGTCGAGTGTGTACGTCCAATTAAACTGTAGCAAAGGTACACAGTCGTTGGTGTCGATGACTTCCAGCCATATATGAGTGTGAGAAAAGGACCATTTGTCAACACCACGAACTCTTCTTATCATTCGCATATCATACTCTCAATCTATGTCTACACACCACTGCGTAGGTCGAGTTGACATTCCATACTCAAACCACAAGCAACACAACAACACAGCATTTAGCTCTGGTGATGTTCTAGTGGGCTTATATTTATCAACTGATGATGATGAGCAAAAGAGAGTTATCAACTAAAAAGAGTTATCAACTGGTGGACATCATTAATTGAAAAAGGAGGTTTTATCATCTGGTGGACCAGCTTTCTGGGTTTGACCTCGCAGAAGTTGAGAAGTCAACAGACTACCGATACCAGACCGTTTCCTGTGGCTGATACGACACACTTGCAGTATTAGTTTGCTCTTTGTCAACACTTCGTCACGTGACCTGTCAAGTGAATGCAGTATGTAGGTCAGCGTTGTTGACATTTGTTATGCTTAGACATTACAGAGTTTCACAGTACAGAGATGATACTTTAAAGGCCATAAACTGTCCTGTTGTTGAAATGTGGTTGAACATAAAGGCTATACTTTCATCGATGGATCTTCTTATGTTCTGCTATTCTGTTGAACTTTAATATTTAAGGCCAGAATTTGTAATTCAATAAAGTGGCAGTTTGTTTATTTTCATAAGAATAACTTTGCCATTACAGTAAAACTGAGCCTATTTTGCAACACATACTATCATACACATAATTTATATATTTATGTTTACATGTTATTTGTTTGTATAGTATGTTAGTTTATATGTCAGCGGGTTGTGTTTAGGTTGGGCGGTGTCCTCACAACAGAATATCCCACGTCATAGAGGGTCCGTTGTGGGCGTTTTCTTTAGGTGCAATTTCCTTAATTGGAAATTTGCTTGCAACAACTAGTTGCTATTTGTGTTAGCTGTGAAGACTGTAATTATTGTTATTTTTGTAATATTTCTTTGTTCTTTAGTTTTGTTTTGATTTGTTTGTAATTTGTTGGTCTACCCTTTTCTATCTTTCAGTTCTATTCACAATTTTTATTCATATACTGTGACGTCATTTGTGTTGTTATTCTTTGCAGATTCAGTGATTACTTTCATTGATTTCCCTATTTGATTTATTTGATTTCTGCAAACGTTTTCGTATTGTCAGTCTTATTTGTACTTTATGTATACTGTTGGTTGACATATGTTTTATATAGGTATATTTCATAAGACACTATTGCCTGTGCACTGCACTTGGATTATGGTTTAAACCAGTACTTGATTATTATTACTGTTATACAAGACCTTATTAAGGCTTGTGACCCACAGATATTGGGATAGTGTGCTGATTAATCAAGTCATTAAAAACTTGTGGTATTATTATTGTTTCAAGTGATTAGTATTATTGTTAGACATCATGTCTACATTAGAATACTTCATTATACAAGGGAAAGCCCTTGATAAGACTGGTCAACAATTAGAAGAATAGGCAGTTGCTCAATATGACAAAACATTAGCTGCTGCTGCAGAGGAAAGAAAAGCTGCTGCAGAGGAGAGAAAACTTCAAATAGAAGAAAAAAAAGCTGCTGCTGAAGAGAAAAAAGCTGCTGCAGAAGAGAGAAAAGCTCTGGCTGAAGAGAAAAGATTAGAAAAAGAAGCTGATGCTGCTGCTGAACTAAAGAAATTGCAGATGCAGGTGGAGGAAAGGAGATTTGAAGCTGAACAAAAAAAATTAGAAAGAGAAGCTGCTGCTGAACAAAAAAGATTAGACAGTGAAGCTGAACAAAAAAGATTAGACGGAAGCTGAACAGAAAAGATTAGACAGGGAAGCTGAACAAAAAAGATTAGACAGAGAAGATGAAGAAAAAAAGCAATAAGAGAACATGAATTTGAGTTAGAGAAATTGAGATTGACAAGTATGAGTAATGTTAATCAGGCATCTAGTGGTAATGGTAAACCTTCTACTTACAAGGTTAAGGTTCCACCGTTCAATCAGTCCAGTGATGATATTACATTCTGGCTGGATAGATTTGAACGTTCTTGTCGTACTCACAATGTGGATAAATCACAATATGCTAACCAATTAGCAGAAAACTTGAAAGGTGAATCTCTGACTAGGTTATGCCTTGTAGGAGAAGCAGATAAGGATAATTATGATGTCATTAGGGCGGCTTTGATAAAAAAAATACCAGCTAAGTGAGGAAGGCTATCGCCTTTTGTTTAAGACGATGGTGCCTGAGACAGGTGTAGAATTCTCAGAATTCATTGCAAAGGCACGTCTCACAGTTGATCGTTGGATTGAGCTTTCCAAAACAGAAAAAACGTATGAAGGACTTATGGATTTGTTGCTCAGAGATAAGATTATGTCATGTGTTAACAAACCATTCCTTGAATTTATACATGAGCGTAAACCCAAATCTCTAAAGGAAATGGAAGAATATTGTTCCCAATATGTCACTGCACACCCCGACGTGACTTTTGGCAACACTAAGATTAAGGAGAGTATGCCAGTTGCTTCAGCAACACCATACAATCCCAATTATTCACACAGATTTCAGGGACCTCAAAACAGATTTGATAAAAAAGGTAACCATAATAGTTATCAAAACCAAGGTAACCAATCATTTCAGGGTTCTTCTTCAAAGAACTGGAGACGAGCTGATAGCTCTCGACACAGGGGTGGTCACAATTATAGCAATTTCCATAGAGGAAGTAACTATAGAAACTATCTGAGGTATCCGTCTTGGAGTCAACAAGATCGCAATTACAGAGATACTCATTATAATGAATATGATAATGGTAACCAAGAGAACTATGACTCAAACCCAAATAGGGGTTACAATAGAGGTAACAATAACTACAGAGGTAATAATAACCGAGGTAGATCTCAAAACAGAAGACATAAACCACATTTTCAGGCAAACTCTGCACAACAAGAGTCCCATGAAGCCTATAAACAGAGTAAAGACAATAATGACGCTAATAATATGGCATGTTCCGCTTTTGATTTTGGGAGAGCATCTCAGTGCCCCCAATGCAAAACATTATTTGAGCCAACCACAGTGTCTACTTTAAGCTTCGGCCATCCTCTTCCTGCTCTTCCTGCATCAGTCGCGCATGATGGAAGAGGTTCTCTTGTCTTACATAAGGGTTTAGTAAATAACAATCCAGTCTCCGTGCTATTTGATTCTGGATGCACCACAATTGGTGTTAGGCAGTCACTCGTAGATCCTTCCCGTGCCACTGGACAAGTAGTCAAATGTGTAACATTTGGCGGCACATTAGAGAAATACTCTACTGCTATCATTAGGATTGCTACTCCTTTCTTTACAGGAGATGTACACGCATGTCTTCTTCCGAATCCGATCGCTGACCTCATCATCGGTCGCATTCATGGAGTCAAAGAATGCACTCCGCAACAAATTTCCGCGTGGGAAAGGCAAAACATGCAGATTGCTAACGCTGTAGTCACTAGAGCTCAGGCTCTTAATATGCCTCAAACTTCATCTACTGAAGATAATGAAGTGCATAACCAAGATGATCCCTTGGTAATTTCTCGTGACTCGTTTATAAAACAGCAAGAAGATGATCCCACTCTGAAGAAATTCTTCATTCTTGCAACTAAAGGTGATCCGAATAAAGACACAAGTCGTAAATCGTGGATTACAAAGAAGAATGGCGTACTTGTACGTATGGTTCAAGACTCCATTACGTCAAGTCATTCTCAAATCCTGGTTCCCAAGAATTTGAGAGTTAAAATTTTGCAGCACGCTCACGACTCTCAGTGTGCTGGACACATGGGTTTTTCCCGTACTAAGTCAAGAGTCCTTGCGGCTTTCTTTTGGCCATTGGTAAACAAGGACATACGGATTTATTGTCGATCTTGTAAAGTATGTCAGGAAGTTAAATCCAAAGGTCCACGGCATGCTGCACCCATTCAGGCGGCGGACATTCCTATTCGGCCGTTTCAAAAAATGGCCATAGACATTATTCGTCCATTTAAGATCAAGTCTGCCAGAGGACATCAGTTTATCTTGACGTGTGTTGATATGTGCACACGTTGGCCAGAGGCTATTCCTCTGAAAAGCATTACTACTGCTGATATTGCAGATGCTCTTTGGCTTATATTTTCTCGTCTGGGGTTCCCCGGAGAGATATTTTCAGACCATGGCACCCAACTAATATCAGATACCATGTCTCAAGTAATGTCTACTCTGCAGATAGATAGATCTTTAAGTAGTATCTATCATCCAATGTCTAATGGGATGGTCGAACGCCTTAATAGAACACTTAAAAACTTACTAGGGAAGATAACTGAGGATCATCCTCAAGACTGGGACAGAGTTTTACCTGCGGCCCTCTTCGCTTACAGAGAGGTCCCCAATGAACAAACAGGATTTTCTCCCTTTGAACTCGTCTTTGGCGTACGTCCGCGTGGCCCTATGTCGTTGCTTCATGATCTCATAACAGCTGACAATATTGACGATGACACAAAGTCATCCTACGAATATGTCATCGCGTTGAGACAAAAGATTATCGAAGCATGCAAATTAGCAACTACTTCTTCTGAATTTGCGAAACAGAAGGCAAGGCAATTTGCCAATAAGAAGAGATGCTTACGACAACTTTGTCCTGGTGACAAAGCATTTTTATTACTACCTTGTAGGGAAAACAGACTACTTATTTCTTGGAAAGGTCCGTACGATATAATATCGAAAATTTCCGATGTCGACTATATTGTCGATATTGATGGGAAGCATAAAACCTTCCACATCAATATGCTTACTGAATTCCATGAACGTCCGGATTATTTGCAACCCATTTTCCAAGCAACGGACAATTCTCCAGTACAACATGGTCATTACTCATCACTGTCCGTGATACAGGATGAGGAAACAAGTTTTTCAGATGTAAATCTTCCTCTTCCAATGATCCCACTTCATTCTAGTGAATCATGGAAGAACGTTACTGTCTCTCCTGATTTGTCTCTAGGAGAACAGCGACAAGTTTCAACTATGTTGCAAACATTTCAGGATGTACTCACTGACATCCCTGGACAAACTCATGTCATTGAACATGACATTGTTCTAACTGACCACACTCCTAATAGGGTTAGACCTTATCCTATACCTATACATTTTCAAGCACAGGTCGAGAAAGAGTTGGATGAGATGATAGATTTGAAAATAATCGAACCATCCACCTCTGCATATTCTTCGCCGATGGTTATTGTCCGGAAAAAAGACAATAACATACGTCTTTGCGTTGACTATCGCAAATTGAATCAAGTAACGAAGTTCGATGCCGAACCTATGCCTTTACTGGAAGAGCTACTTACTCGACTCTCTAAATCTCATTTTTTCACTAAACTTGATTTGTCTAAAGGATATTGGCAAGTTCCTTTATCTGAACGCGCCAAACCTCTCACGGCTTTTTCAACACCTAGAGGTTTGTTCCAATGGAATTTTATGCCTTTCGGTCTTATGAACGCACCAGCTACATTCGTACGCATGATGCGCCGTATCCTATCTTATCGGTCAGATGTCATTGCATATCTAGACGACATCTGTCTTTTCAGCGATACTTGGGAAGATCACTATTCAGGGTTAGATGAATTGCTGTCTACTTTGCGCGAGCACAACCTGACAGCGAAACCCTCTAAAGCCTATATTGGTTTTAGCGAAATTTCTTTCCTAGGCCACCGAGTTGGTCATGGTTTCCTAAAGACAGAGGACCATAATACTAGTAAGATACTTAACATCTCTATCCCTAAGACTAAAAAACAGGTGAGAAGTCTGTTAGGTCTTATTCAATTTTATGGCAGATTCATTCAGAACCTATCCTCTATCATGGCACCTCTTTCTACACTTTTAAAGAAAGGTTCGCCTAATATGGTCCACTGGTCTCAGGAATGCCAATGCTCTTTGGATAAGATTAAAACACTGTTTTCAACACCACCTATTTTAGTGTTACCTACTAAAGATAAGACATTTGTTCTTCGTAGTGATGCTTCATCCACTGGGATTGGAGCGGCACTAATGCAAGAGTACTCTGGAACTCGGCATCCTGTAATGTATATTTCCAGAAAACTTAATGCGGCAGAAAGGAATTATTCGGTTTTAGACCGTGAGCTATTAGCTATGGTTTGGTCAATCCTCAAACTACAGAGATTCCTTCTAGGCGCACATTTCATAGTAGAAACCGACCACAAAGCTCTTACTGCTATACAGAGTAAGAATTTGAAGAGCTCGAGGTCTACTCGATATGCAATTGCTCTTTAACCTTTTCATTTCTCTGTGCGAGCTATTCGTGGATCAGATAATGTGATGGCAGACATTCTGTCAAGATGCCCACATGATTCCGCATAACTATTAGGTCTTAGACTTCTTGATATGTCTAGTTTATAATAGTTCCTTTCTATATAAAGATAGATACACATTTGTAATTTAATAATATAATTATTGTATCACTACGTAGAGGTTCATTGATGTTTATTCACCGCTGTGCTTTGATGATTTTTCTTCATAAATCATAAATTTAAGATATCTAATACGAAATTATTTTATGAAATTTTTTAGGCATTGTGTAATTGCCAGAATTGTATTATACTTTGATGACACCTTCCTGGAAAAATTTACTTGTAGAGAAATAATTTCTCTCAGTTTATGAGATACATTCTCACCAGTCGCTCCATAAGTCGACTTAGCCTCATATTAGGCGTTATATTTATTCCTGATATTTTCATCTGCGCATTATTCATGCGTTGTGAGCCTATTGTACGTTGCTCCTAGATGTATTTCAAAAAAAAAAATGTTCCTTTTTTTTCCCCGGGAGGTGTGGTAAGACTGTTACGTGCAGTCTTTGATATCTTACAATATAATACATTTGTATGCTTGTTATGTTCGCAAATATTTTGTAAACAAAATAGATATTTTTTAGTGCTTAAGGAAAATACATTATTGAGTTACTTCCCTTGAAAGGAGTGTCGTCATTTTCGATCAAACTCCGCGGATGAATCCAGTTTTACTGCGATTTATTCTTTGTTTGGGTAGAAATAGGTTGTTCTTGCTTCAGTGTATTTATGGCCTGAATTTATGTGTATTGTTTGTCTGGGTAGGACGAGTCTGTCTTATATCTGTATATCTTTACATATCTAAGTCGAACTATATGGTCTTTTGTCGTTAGAAAGGTCAAAGGGCTGTTCGGCGGATGTGTCGCTAGAGAGGTGTGATTTGGCTTCGCCCTGATGGGGGCTGTGATTTTTGTGTAGCGGCTTGTCGCCGGAAAAAGTGATCTCAGTATTTATGGGGAAAGTGATAGTCGTCTAGACCTATCGTGTATGCTTTACGCCAGTGTTTATTCTTATTGCCAAGGAATGGCAGAATCATATTTCTGATACCAAGGTAACAAAAGATTCTCCTTATGAACTCTCTTACGAAGCCACCGTTTTTCGATAGACACGATGTGTACGTCTGAGAGAATATATTTAACTAGATGAAAACGACATTCATTCCTAGCAGCACTATATCTTGTATGATGAAGTCAATTGTATCATGATAGAATCTACAGAGCTATGAGAACATTTAATGAATGACTAACTTTAATACAGATTCATTATCTGTATCCAAACGTGAGTGACAGCTCACGAGAGAAGCCATCTTGTATGCAAATATTTTGTGACTTTCAAGAAGAGAAAGGGATGCCCCGTATTATCGCTTGATGAGTCCAGAGATCACTGCTACACATGAGAACCCATTACTAGCGGTTCAATATGATTATATGAAAAAATATGTGCTGAACATTATTGTAAGGAATCTTCGCTAGACGAGGTTAGGTCTAAAAGCCATCTTGAATATTGTTTATAATCTGACGTGCTTTGTCAGTAAACTCAGATGATATATATATATGGGCAATACTGAGTGGTTGTCTACTGACAGTCCATTATGCTATTATTCTACATGAGTGCCCATGTATCATTGCAAGACCATTTATCCACTGTACCATGTCTGTGGCCTAATGGATATGAACACAGGTTTCATAATCCAGATATACCAGGTTCGAAACCTGCTGCAGGCGGTTTGGTAGCAAATCGCTTTGTGTGGATTTTTAACAATGGTATAAGCGCCGTACCGTTCAGAAAGCAATGGCAAACTACTGAATGAAAAAAAATTGCCTAGAAAAATCACAAACAGCCAATAAAAGCTGGGGTTGATTGCCACGTCCTGTAAAGGATAAGCAACTAACTTAACCATGATGTATTATGCCAACCTGTGATTTGTCGCTATCCGTGCTGTCGAGTGTGTACGTCCAATTAAACTGTAGCAAAGGTACACAGTCGTTGGTGTCGATGACTTCCAGCCATATATGAGTGTGAGAAAAGGACCATTTGTCAACACCACGAACTCTTCTTATCATTCGCATATCATACTCTCAATCTATGTCTACACACCACTGCGTAGGTCGAGTTGACATTCCATACTCAAACCACAAGCAGCACAACAACACAGCATTTAGCTCTGGTGATGTTCTAGTGGGCTTATATTTATCAACTGATGATGATGAGCAAAAGAGAGTTATCAACTAAAAAGAGTTATCAACTGGTGGACATCATTAATTGAAAAAGGAGGTTTTATCACCGTGACAGAATGAGTGGCTTACCCAGGATTTGAACACTGGACCTTCCGTGCGACAACCCCGCCTAGCCATGCAAGCGAATCGCACTATCCGCTCTGCCATCTACGCATCATCAAAAAATGATGTTTCAATGGCAGGTCAATAGTGCGAACCACAATACACGACACCAGAAGTCCTCCATGGGCAGTTCAGCCTATTAATGACGCAATCACTTCTGTTGTATTTCTATCAAGCAGTATAGGCCGAATCCAACAAGACCCTTAGGACCTTAATACTGTGTCCAGTAAATGATAGTAGACTAGAACAGTGAGAACAGGATAGTGGGTAGGTTTGGTATTGTACAAACATTTATTACAAATAAGGGAGGGAAACCTGAGGCCTGTAACAGTAAATTAATATGAAACAAATATAAAGGTATGTTATCAGGCACTCGCAGGAAATAAAGAAGTAGAACACCAGACAACAGAAAAACAACAGACATGAGTGGCTTACCCAGGATTTGAACACTGGACCTTCCGTGCGACAACCCCGCCTAGCCATGCAAGCGAATCGCACTATCCGCTCTGCCATCTACGCATCATCAAAAAAATGATGTTTCAATGGCAGGTCAATAGTGCGAACCACAATACACGACACCAGAAGTCCTCCATGGGCAGTTCAGCCTATTAATGACGCAATCACTTCTGTTGTATTTCTATCAAGCAGTATAGGCCGAATCCAACAAGACCCTTAGGACCTTAATACTGTGTCCAGTAAATGATAGTAGACTAGAACAGTGAGAACAGGATAGTGGGTAGGTTTGGTATTGTACAAACATTTCACTCGCAGGAAATAAAGAAGTAGAACACCAGACAACAGAAAAACAACAGACATGAGTGGCTTACCCAGGATTTGAACACTGGACCTTCCGTGCGACAACCCCGCCTAGCCATGCAAGCGAATCGCACTATTGACCTGCCATTGAAACATCATTTTTTGATGATGCGTAGATGGCAGAGCGGATAGTGTGATTCGCTTGCATGGCTAGGCGGGGTTGTCGCACGGAAGGTCCAGTGTTCAAATCCTGGGTAAGCCACTCATGTCTGTTGTTTTTCTGTTGTCTGGTGTTCTACTTCTTTATTTCCTGCGAGTGCCTGATAACATACCTTTATATTTGTTTCATATTAATTTACTGTTTACAGGCCTCAGGTTTCCCTCCTTATTTGTAATAAATGTTTGTACAATACCAAACCTACCCACTATCCTGTTCTCACTGTTCTAGTCTACTATCATTTACTGGACACAGTATTAAGGTCCTAAGGGTCTTGTTGGATTCGGCCTATACTGCTTGATAGAAATACAACAGAAGTGATTGCGTCATTAATAGGCTGAACTGCCCATGGAGGACTTCTGGTGTCGTGTATTGTGGTTCGCACTATTGACCTGCCATTGAAACATCATTTTTTTGATGATGCGTAGATGGCAGAGCGGATAGTGCGATTCGCTTGCATGGCTAGGCGGGGTTGTCGCACGGAAGGTCCAGTGTTCAAATCCTGGGTAAGCCACTCATGTCTGTTGTTTTTCTGTTGTCTGGTGTTCTACTTCTTTATTTCCTGCGAGTCCCTGATAACATACCTTTATATTTGTTTCATATTAATTTACTGTTTACAGGCCTCAGGTTTCCCTCCCTTATTTGTAATAAATGTTTGTACAATACCAAACCTACCCACTATACTGTTCTCACTGTTCTAGTCTACTATCATTTACTGGACACAGTATTAAGGTCCTAAGGGTCTTGTTGGATTCAACCTATACTGCTTGATAGAAATACAACAGAAGTGATTGCGTCATTAATAGGCTGAACTGCCCATGGAGGACTTCTGGTGTCGTGTATTGTGGTTCGCACTATTGACCTGCCATTGAAACATCATTTTTTTGATGATGCGTAGATGGCAGAGCGGATAGTGCGATTCGCTTGCATGGCTAGGCGGGGTTGTCGCACGGAAGGTCCAGTGTTCAAATCCTGGGTAAGCCACTCATGTCTGTTGTTTTTCTGTTGTCTGGTGTTCTACTTCTTTATTTCCTGCGAGTGCCTGATAACATACCTTTATATTTGTTTCATATTAATTTACTGTTTACAGGCCTCAGGTTTCCCTCCCTTATTTGTAATAAATGTTTGTACAATACCAAACCTACCCACTATCCTGTTCTCACTGTTCTAGTCTACTATCATTTACTGGACACAGTATTAAGGTCCTAAGGGTCTTGTTGGATTCGGCCTATACTGCTTGATAGAAATACAACAGAAGTGATTGCGTCATTAATAGGCTGAACTGCCCATGGAGGACTTCTGGTGTCGTGTATTGTGGTTCGCACTATTGACCTGCCATTGAAACATCATTTTTTGATGATGCGTAGATGGCAGAGCGGATAGTGCGATTCGCTTGCATGGCTAGGCGGGGTTGTCGCACGGAAGGTCCAGTGTTCAAATCCTGGGTAAGCCACTCATGTCTGTTGTTTTTCTGTTGTCTGGTGTTCTACTTCTTTATTTCCTGCGAGTGCCTGATAACATACCTTTATATTTGTTTCATATTAATTAAGGGTCCTGTTTTCCTATTTGCTTGATAGAATTACAACATTGCGCATTCGTTTTTCCCCGTTTTGCGACTAAATATTTTGTCCCATTCTGATTTTAACGTTTCTTTTCGCATACTTAGAAACGCATTTTATTGCATTATGTGTCAGTTCCCGGGATGTGAGCGTAATACTGTGAAGTCCGTCTCGATAGACATGGGATGGCAGACATATCGTCTGGCATTTTCATCTGACACGAGTTTTCTTCGGCTAAGTTTCTCGGCGAGGTGTGGAAACTGCCATCCGCATCGCTCAGAAATGAGACAGGTCGTCGTAGAAGGTGTGAAGACGCACGTTTGGCAGTTATGGGGAAACGTCTAAGTTAATGGGAAGTGTTAAGAGACGAGAAGGGGAGGCTATTTCTGATTCGCGAAATAACGTGGGATCTTTTGTCTGTTTAAGATATATCCACCCGAGAGAGTTTTAGACTAGTCATTCATACTCCAAATTTGCAGTAGACAGGTTGTTTCGTGCTAAAGAGAATTAGCTGTATAGCGTAGCCTGAGTTTGTTTCCAAAATTTTGCCGAGCTTCTAGACAGCGAATAATCAGTCGAGAATATTTTAACTAACTTATAACTGCACTGATTCATCATTGAGTATTGACGAAATACGTATGTATTTCTAATTCATGATGATTGATTTTATTTATATAAATTATTTCACGGGAGATTTAAATGATAAGACCAGCTCTACGCTGGCAGTTTGTAATGTAAGTTATAAACGCGGAATAGTATGTATAGTATTTTATACGTTGTTTTCTCTTTATTCATTGAAACTGGGGTGGCCCAACTTTGCCAGCGTTTTAGTACAACTGAGAGAAGAAACTTTTTTTTTACCTTTAACCACGTGTGTCTACAAGTTAACACCTGTCTGGCAGTGCTTTTTGCCTCCAGAAATAGACAGAGTAAAAATCTCACAAACGGTTCTAAAGACTAAATGCCTATACTGGGCCTATTGCGCCAGATTATGTTTTTTTTCACAAACTCTCATGTACATGCAGCCCTGTGGCGAGAAATATTACAAACATTAACTTTCCGACATTCTAAATACTTGTGGTGTGAACAATAATTATCTATTGAGAGAATTCACCAACCGGTCATCTTCTTAAATAAGGGAAACCTCGTGATTCTGACACTGTGTGCCCGCTTAAATCTAATTCTTACCTGAACTGAGTAAAGTGACAATAACTAAATCTGAACAAAATATCGCATGAAGAGGACGCTCCCCGGACCCACTGGATGAAACCAAGATCTGTAGAGCTGGGTATCCGCTTCATCAAACGAAAGCAGATTTATGTTGAGAGTGTCATAAAGTGCGCCAGACGGCGAACACCATCCAGACATTAGGTAAGAAAGTGAGACAGGGATCCCTGCTGAAAGAACAGAGTGAAAGTAGACTGAGTGATTCTTTTATGATAAGATTTGTACACCCACTTTGTAATTTCATTTTTTTTCAAATTGTTGCTAATGCAGGTTCTACCTCTCTTAGAATAGAGTAGAGTATCAATTCTGTTCTTAACCTTAAAGGAAAATCTTAGACTAAAGTATATGTATCCGTGACTCTTTGGGGCTATCACTTTTCTTCTAACAGGACTGTGGGCTAAACATCGAGGGAAAAGATCATACCAATGGGTCTAGCATTCTTGCAGCAACTCATTGACTTTATGACTGTTTGTATATGTTTGATGTAATTTTATATGTTGTGATGGAAGTTTATTTTGATAATTAAACTTCACAATTAAACTTAATCAGTGTGGCGGTCAGTTCGTTTCCCAAATTATCTATAATTTCTATTGTCATAGTTTCACGTCTGTGTGTGTATTGTATTCACTTATGTGTGTGTGTATGTGAGGAACAGATATATTAATATATATTATATTAGATTTGTCTGACTAATCTAACTCTGTTGTAGATGATAGGCTGACTGAGAGAAGCTTCTCGAGTGTCAGAGACAGAATCTACTATATTTCCTCCACCTCACTCGTGAAATCTATTTCTATTGTATCACCTCCCACTGAGCTATCGCTTATCTCTATGTCTATTCAGAAGGGACCAAACTAAGTCTTAATCACCTATCACAAATCTACGACAATTAGGATCGACATCAGTGCACTCCGGGCAAACCCTAAGAGCTGACTATCCCTCAGCAAAGGTTGAAGGATATGAATGCTAACTGCTCCTGTAGCTGGCTGGTTGTGTATACACGACGAGTACCTCCTCTCATTCGTCCATCCCAGCTAGTCTTACGTTTGATGCCAAAGTCCAGTAAGCTTAGACACAAATACTTATCATTAATATTTATAGCACACACAAAAAGGAAGATTTTAATTTTGACAGTCACAAAAACACTACTTCAAATGTGTTGACTAGTAAAAGTCTTTTGCTGGATAAAGCAGACAGTGAGACAATAGACATAAATTACAGAAAGGATAAACAGCAAAAAACATATCATTTATAATCAAGTAGAAGTTTACGGTGTGATGAAGGATTGCGAATCAAATAAAAGTAATGCTTTTTAACATAGCCCAGTAATCAGAAATATATAATGATTTTATTATTAGAGAATCGGTAACTTTAGTCCATCGTTTCCCACCACAATTGCAATCTTGTCAAGGCGCGTTCCGGCATGGAACTAAATAGCACGTCTGTTGAAACAACGCGCAATTCTTCCCAATAGAATATGTGCTGGTGTGTGTGTGTTTGTTTGTTTTTAGAAATATTCCTAGAATTTTTCACATTTTTATTAAGCAATTCAAGTAAGTATGAATAAGTGTCAACATCATTTATTTATATATTTAGTCAGGGAAGCCTCATTGCTAATCGAAGGTAAAGCTTCTTATGCTTTCGTGCCACTATTTTCGCGTTTCTGTACTACTGAAACAAAATGGAAATGAATGAAATGACCACAAAAGAATGTAGCGACGTTTTAACGGCACGTAGCAGGACGAGCACAACATAATTATCCCCCCCCCCCCCAACCCCCCGTCGTATTTTGGCAGGTGACTTACTCGTATGTAAAATGTTTACTGACCTATGTCTGAACTCTCTAGCTCAGAAGATAAAAAATGTATACCTGGAAGATGTCTACGTTTAATGTGGTCTATGTTGTCACTTAATATGTGAGCTACGACAAGAATGGTGATGAAGTGTTCCTGTTAGCAAGTGATGGATGTTGGTCCTGGTGCGAAAACAACAATGATAGTCTCAACTGTCTTTATGCTGGCCACAGGGGCGGTTTAAGATATTTTGTGTCCCCCCCTTCTCTCTTCCCCCCCCCCCCCCCCCCCCTTCCCCCCCCCCCCCCCCCCCCCCCCCCCTCCCCCCCTCCCCCCCCCCCCCCCCCCCCCCGACGAGAAAGCAAAATTTTATGGCTCCTGTATATTTGTAGCGACTGATCATAGATGTTGAAAAAGCACAAACTGATATATCAAAACCTGTATGTCCAAGTATTTGTGCTGCATATTATTATGACATATAAACCTTAAAAGGGGGCACACCCAGCCAAAAATGGGTTATCTTTTTAAAAAATTAACAGAATAAGAACTAACGAACTTGTTGACATACAATTTGGCCACATGTTACAAGAGATATTATATTTTATGGTGAACAAAGTTTACTTTATAAATTTTAATGTTTTATGTGAAAATAATTAATTAACATGAAGTGATGAAAAAAAAATGAAAGGAAAACCCCCAGTGCACCTGGGAATGAATTTCATTCACATAAAAAGTGCAAAGAATGCCAAACCAGCAGATGATGTGCATAACATCCCTACCTATGGCGTGAACCACCCAAAAATGTCTACCCCAATGAGCTTTGTAGATATGGCTCTTGCAATATGACCCTATTAAATAGCACAAATTTAGAACTTTGTATAGCCATATCTCTGTTTCTATACCATGTAAGAAAAAAGTGGAGGTTCATGCCATAAAGGATAACATGGGCTATAAGTGTGCAAAATTTGAAGGCTATAGTGTGATAGGGTGGGCGAGATGATGATGATGATTATATTGGGATGTGTGATCACTCTCTTGTCACACTCGCACCGACCCGAACAACAATAAAACTCTTGATTCTAGAGGCAGGGGCTATATTTATTTTTACAACCCATTCAGTGACAAAGCAAACATTAAACAAATAAACTAGCGAACATAACGAAACGAAACTAAACAAAACACCCAACAGTGCCCGATGCTAATCTGAAGAAGGAAACAAAGCACAGAATAGTTAAAATCATAATATAATACTGAATGAGAAACACCACGCTCTCCTGTAAAACTGTCCTACGCCGCCACCTGACACACTCAACTATCACACACACACACGCTCATGTGTGTCGTCCAATGCGACTAGTAAGGTGTTGTGCGTGGGGCTGGCAATCTCACCACGTAACACAGATTGCTACCAAAACCACTACTGCAAGAGCACACACTCAGCTATCACACACACACACACACACTCATGCATGTCGTCCAATGAGACTAGTAAGGTGTTGTGCGTGGGGCTGGCAATCTCACCATGTAACACAGATTGCTACCAAAACCACTACTGCCCGAGCATCTGAATGCTTAATATGAAGGCAAACCACACTCTTGGCCCCATGCTCCCTCAGGAGCGGAGAAGAGAAATATATACCTTGAAGTGAGCCCACGTGCTCTCACAACCATTCCTCACATAACCATAATTAAATAATCATAAAATGGACATAAAATAATATTCAAATATATGTACAACAAATACTTTCAATAACGAGAATAAACCACCACCTCGCAACTGATCTATCTCAATATTCGTTACTGCATTCGGAAGCATGTCGTATGTGACGACTGGCGCGCCTGGCAACAAGCGTTTCGTATATGACCACTGATGAGACTGGGAATCTCATCACATGAAACACATCGTTACCGAAACAAATCACTGCCATAGCATATAAATGCTTCATGCAGGCTTCTGTAGGATTCAGCCGCACTGGTGTCGCCCTGCTCCGCAAGCAGCAAACAGCAACATTTATGTCTCAAATGCGCTTTACGCCCAAGGAGTGGCCTCGCGCTCTACAGAAATCTAAATACATATTCTCACCTCACAGTAACCCATTAAATATATACAGTAGAATTATGATAAGTAGGCTATCGTGAAATACACTTAATTACTTTTACATTAAAGAAATAAAATAATTACTCTTGACTTTAACAAAACTGGCATTAACACGAAAACTATCTCTTTCCTTTACTGGGGAAAATTATCTTAATCTGCTTCCACCCACGTGTTGATTCACGCGATCTAAAACTGCGTAACATTAAGTGATAACTAGGAGTGTTAAATGCAGACTTGCTGGCGCCGCTTTTATACAATCACCACGTGGCGCTATCTTGATATTTTGCTAACAAGCCAATATCATCTAAATTCAAGTAATAGATGCTTCTCTGTCCAGTTTCATGTATAAAAAACACTCTCCTACTAAATTTGCCTTTCTTGCCCGGTCTGATGACTGACATAATTGCTCTTAAAACTCTCACATCTGTGATTTGGGCTTTGCGTGCCTAATAAAACCGATCAAACATTATTTTCACTCATCTATCATTTCGAGACTGAATCATAATGTCCTAAAAAGACATTTCCTTTGGAAACACATCTATCTATATCACTAAACATTAAAACAGACTCGTGCTGAATACAATTTCAGAATTATATAAAACTAATTCTAATTTAAATTAACTCACGTGCTGATTCAGACTTATAGAACACGAATGCTAAATTCTACAAACTGCGCTTAAGAATTACAACTCACGTGCTCTAGTCCATCTGCTACCTACACTGGTCACCTCGTCGTTTGCTCTCTCGTGTGGGCTGAATCTTCAAATCGGCCTTTTGCCGATCGCTATTTCTTTATATAAACCGCGGTCGAATCACTCAATTCACCGCGCGCCACGCGTATCAATCTGGCTACTTAAATATCACACGCGATTATCGCTTTAGAAGGCATGAAAACACAGAAATATACACTATTTCTAGAGCAAAAACACAATTCTACACCACAACTCTATTTTTAAGGCTTTATTGTGGCCTTTTCATCAATCTTGAAGAATTTACATCTCAGCATGCTTCGCGCACTTCTAAAATACATGCGCGCACTTCTAAAATACATGGGCGATAAATCTGCCCAAAAACAGGAAGGGGGTGGGCGTCTCCTTTTCGGCCCCATCACATATCTCCCTCCTGATTTTGTTGTCGTCCCGACAACACCACTCCCTCTGGTGCTTCAGTTGTAACCTCTCAGATCGTCTCGGGGCAGGATCCTCTATCGGCTGCAGGGCATACCAGCCTGGTTCGGGCATTAGACCATGCACGTCCTCCCCAGGGTCTGTCTCATCTGGCAGAGCTGGTGCCTCAGGTAGGCCTAGTGTAGCATCTACCAGATTCGGAGAATTATCTTTGTCCTCACTTCGTCTCAGTTCGTGCGCCGCAACCCTCATCTTCAGCTCTTCGTTGCCTGCTGGCCTTATCACATAAGGACCACCGCTTGCTTCTGGAATTGACGATACAATGAATTCGTCGTTGGACCACACGTCTTGTATTTTGGCCCTGTCAGTGTAGTGCACTCTTTTCCGCACTCTTTCACCCACTCGCAATGGTGTGGGGCCTGGAAGCTGATTACTTCTCTCCCTCCTGTCAGCGGCCAAAATACAATTCACGCACCCTACAAGTTAACTCTTAAATGACTTACTCTAAAATAAACAGATACATGTAGGCCCAAAGCAGATATTGCCGAAGAGGGGATGAAGTGTTAAACCCTTCACTGTACTAAGTCGAGCTTTATGAGGTGGAGTGACCTGTTTTCTCCTTCACTGACTGTGCCTTCTCTAACTCAAGAGCGGAATCTGAAGCTTGGCGCTACCGGTAACTTTGCTGTCTGAGGCAAACGCTCTAACCACTGTACAGCTTTAACTTTCTTACTTTGGCTTCGTGTGAAGTTAAGGGGATAATGAGAGAGAAAATAGGATGAGTGCCATCTCTCTCTCTCTCTCTCTCTCTCTCTCTCTCTCTCTCTCTCTCTCTCTCTCTCTCTCTCTCTTCTTTAACGAATACAATTGATGACATGACGTACTAAAGCATGCGCTGAGTTTTCTCACTATATGTTGTGGCTCATTAATGTAAGTCTTGTTTATGGACAGGTCTCCTAGGTGATACGGTCGTCTCTATTAATATGGAGACATTTCGCGTCTTAGGTTAGGGGTATGTAATAAAAACAGCAACAATATCAAATGACGATCATAGACCTCATAGACGCGAGTATCATTTCAAATAATATTTCTTTAATGCACAAATACACTGACATCTCCTTTGTTTTATAACGATATTCCATTAGTCAAGTATAATCATATTCATAACGCACAGTCCATTTCCACACACATGTCATCAATATTATAAAGTAGAGAAGGCGTTTATCTATTTGTGAGCTTTGTTCAAGACACTTCTGTATTATCCATAAATCAATGCAATTCTATAACTATATATGATTCCTCGTATCAGTCCATTGGAACATGTTCCATTAATCCAAATACAGGAGATTAGAAATCCATTGAAACACAATCCTACACTCCAGACACAGCCGACTTCTAAACACTTGGTAAACACACTGCCCCAGTTATTAATACAAACATGCTCTCGTCATATGCGCGGATATGGAATTTGGAGCGTCCTCTTTCCGATCTTACTTTCACTACGGCAGTATCAGTTACATTTTTGTACTGATTTCATTGCGATTTTTTTACTGGTCGTACCCTTTTCTTTCTGTTTGCTATGAAGCAGAGAGTGTTTGTTCAAACACATGACACCCCTTGTTGGTGATAATACATCGCGTTTGCAAGGGTGCGGCAAAGCTTTGCTAAGATTAGGCCCGGATGCACGACAGATAAGAGATAAATCGTCTGTGCGACACATTCTGGACAGTCAAGCATGACATAATGGTTTGCGGTACACCTTGTTACAAAGAGATTACTTTCTAATAAAGTAATAATTTGTTACATCGGAAACACAGTGGAAATGTAAATGTAAACATTTTCTATCTGTACTATTAACCTTTTCATTTAAATGTAATGTAAAGCTAAAGCTATCCAGTTTAAAGTTTAAAGAAAGTTTTATCCTGAGGGATTAAGTTTAATTCTCATCGAAGGTAAATTCTGAGATAAATGGGATGGTAGAATAGAAGACATGGGACAGAAAACTATGTGTCGGGAAACGTAATACTCTGGAGAGCGTTTCGTTTCTATTCTTTATCATAGTTATTGGTCGTACCAGCAGAAAGTACTATCTCTGGAACAAGAAGGGAACAGTGGCAACTAACATATATATATATATATATATATATATATATATATATATATATATATATATATATATATATATATATATATATATATTACGATATGAATTTTTATATGTGAAACTCGCTGTTAGATGTCAAAGTCATTTGAGGCTGGCAACCTCAGCGTATAGAATGATGATTCAAGAACCACCACTGCACGGGCTGGTGATTGCTTTATTGATAGTTTCGTAAAGAGAACTAAAAGCATAAAGTAGTTCCAGGTTCCCTATGGAGTAGTGAGGGAAACATGAAAGAAATGATGTACATTCTAAGTATAAAACTTTCATTTTCAAAGCAGTGTAAATGTCCCTATAAACATAGTCACTTTAAAATTAATGTAAGTTTTCAAGCTTTAAACCAGTTTAAATGTCTATGTGAAAATATTCATTTTAAAGTAATGGAAGTTTCAAACTTTTCGATAGTGTAAAACATAAATGAAAACATATTCAATTTATATTGTGAACACTTTCCAATCAGTAGAGATGTATATGTAAACAGACTCTATCTGTATTATTAATCTTTTCATTTGAATATAAAGTAACTATGAAAGCCATTCTATTTAAATGTAAAGAAAGTTTTATCCCGAGGGATTAAAATTAATTCTCATTGAGGGCAAAGTCTGAGTAATTGGGATGGTGGAATGGGAAGATAGGAACCCATAACTATGGGGTGGAAAACGCCATACTTAGAAGAGCGTTTCGTTCTATTCTTTTACCATAGTTATTGGTCGTACAAGCAGAAAATATTATCTCTGGAACAAGAAGGGAACCGTGGCCTAAGCTTTAAGACGATGGACCCACGTGGTAGACTACCCTTGACATTTCTGGGAAACGAGCTACCTCCGACAACCTTGATCAGAGACGAGCGGGAGCAGAGTGAAAAAAACCAACCCATAAGAAGGAGCAGAACCGTCATTGGCAGCTAAGTTCAAATATATGCTGCCACTTGTGCTTCTTGTAATATCTCACATTCTCTAAATACTGTGATAATAGCTTTTCTTGATACATAACTATTTAAATTATTTCCAACTGTTAAAACCTAAAGTGATTATTAAATTTTGTTATTTGTAATGTTACAAATTTAACTTCGATTTAATCATTTTAAAGTTTCTGCATGTTTGTCTCAGTCAAATTACTACACACGCAGAGCTATACTAGAATAATAGAATTCCACTGAGTAAATCAGGGGTGGGGGCTTAATCGAGCTGAAAGTAATAAGTGCTTAAATCTTTCACAAAAGCGTCGGCAGAATCACGGAGATAACATACTCAGCGAAAGCAGTGTTGTTCTCGAATATTCTGAATATCTTGTGAAGACTCCCTATGTAAAAGAAGTGTCATCACCCTTCTATCTACATCTCTGTCAAAAGTAATCTTGTGCAAAGGTAGATACTTTTGAAGCCAATTTTAGATACTCCTGAGTTTTGGCCACTGTTGGACCACTACTTCACAGCAGGGGAGGCAATACCGTCAAAGTATCCAACACACAACATTGGATAACTCGTACCTCAACTCGGCATTTCTGTGTAGTAAAGCAGAGTTACGACAGGCGTAGATGGAAGACGTTACTCTTGCGCCATACTCTGAACAGAGTCAGATCAAGATAACCCATGCATCAGCTGGAACTTTCCACAAAGAGGATGGAATTATTTATCGACGGACGAGGAAGGGAAAACAACTCATGGTGCCTCTACCCTAAAGATCCACCGTTATGAAAGCGGCTCATATATCCACATCGGGAGAACATGTTTCAGCGAGTCTTACCACGAGAAACCTTAAGGAGGCTTACTTTTGGCCTAGACGGTGGGCAGATGTGCGTGAGTACATTCAAAACTGCACACACTGCCAAGCGAGAAATTCAAGTCACTTGTCACCGAGATAAGAGAAGAGAGGATAACTCTACGAGAGAAAGAACCCAGTGCACAGTAGTGTCGTAAAACGTGTATGTAAACCCACTTCTTAGTTAATACACTATGTCGAGATACAAATATGCCCCAGCCAATCAACGAGCAACGTTCACCAGTCTCTGAGCCAGAATAAATTAGGCATAAGCCCTGTTTTCGGGACTCGGTCTCGGTCACGGCCATCTTGTTCTCCCAATATGACGGCAGACAATAAAATTAGGCATAAGCCCTGTTTTTCGGGACTCGGTCTTGGTCACGGATTGTACCAAACCGCATATAACCAATCAGCTTGCCACGCCGAGAATCAATCATAAGCATTCCTTAAGCAGTAAAAGTTACCTGCATCTACCTATATATACCGGCGAGTTTTATTCAAAATCACACACACCAACACGAAGGCCAGCTAGCGACCTACTGGAGAAGAGAGGGCTGTCAAAAGTGATTTATGCTTACCTGCATTGACCGGGCAGACTTGCTTCATTAGTCGAGTCAAAATCTAGCTTGTATAAATCTTAGAGGGTAAGTATACTTACTAGAAACTTGCAGGAGAATAGACCTACAGCAGATATCTAATGGTTTTATTTGTTGTGTGTCATTTATACTACCTACACTTGTATATATTTAATATAAATTGTTTCACTATGAATGTATCAGGTTACTGATTGTATCTTGGGGAAATAGGTATAATAATTGTATTTCCTGATATGATGGATGAAGACAAAAACCAACTGTAATATAATCAAAACAGTCCTTATTATGACTCATATAATTCCAATCTATTGTCTCATATAACTTTAATCAATTGTCTCATATAAAACCAACTGAAATATAATCAAACAGTCCTTGTTAGGACTCATATAACTCCAATCGATTGTCTCATATAACTCCTATCTATTGTCTCATATAACTCCAATCTGAAATATAACCACACAGTCCTTGTCACATATAACTCCAATCTGAAACAGAAAATATCCTACGTCTGTATATATTAAATATAACTTTAGTTTTTGTTTTACTATGACTGTATCAGAACCAGCCAGTATAGCCCTGGTATATTATAGGGGGAAGGAAACGGTTGTATCACACCTAGGTGTACAGATTATTGGATGTATTCGTGTATTGAATTTATATTATTGGATGTATTCATGTATTGAATTTATATTATTGGATGTATTCATGTATTAAATTATCACAAAGAATGTTTTGCAAGTAGACACCTGTCTTGTCTCGCTATTGCTAAATCATACTGAGCCATGTTGTCATTCATCCTCCATGCAGACACCTGAGACACGCTCATCTTATATACAGTAGAAATAGGTGAGCTTGAGGCCAGAAATTAGTCCCTATTTTTACTTGTTACAGGTTTTATTCGTGTCATCCAACCTGAGGTCGTATGTCCAGACAATCCAGCTGCCTGGAACTTCGCAGGAGCACAGTGATTGTACCAGAACTACCTCCTTAGTCCCCCTCAGTCTTGGGTGGGCTAAAGGAACGATCCTCAGCAGGTGTCGTGTGAACCAAACTAAGAATGACAGAACTTTTAAGAGATGAGTACACATTAGTACCATTTCCGTCGGCAATTGTGAGCATTTAACGGTCAAGGAAGAAAACGTGATTTAGCGTAGAAAGAGACAAGATTAACAGCATAGCTGATAAATTTTATATACTTAATTAACAGCACAGCTGATACATTTACTATAATTGAGTAACAGCACAGCTGATATAATTTTTGTTCCTATAATTGGAAGACTTGTATAATAAATATATATATATATATATATATATATATATATATATATATATATATATATATATATATATATATATATATATATATATGTAAATCATCTGTTAACTTATAAATCCATTACATTCCATCTTCCAACATCCACCCTTCAGCACAAGAGTAGATAGTGTATATACTAAATAAATAATAAGGAAGTTGTATTTGAACGACTTGTCAATTTTATAATTGTTAAGTAAAATCTGTTTCCTTGTTGTAATATCACAGTTAGTTACACAGCGGGGTGGCATTTTATGACTGTCTCCTCTCTACTAATTTTTCGAGATCAGATCATTCACAGCCGTAACTAATTTGTGATACCAGTAGTTCTCTAAGACACTGGGACTTCACCATTTTCTGCAGAAATTCTATTTCTGTAATTGTCAGTACTATACTGATCTTAGAGCCAATAAAAACCTCACGCTAGAAGTAGAACCCTCGGAGAAGTGAATGACTCCAAAGCTAGATATTGTACAAATCTCTTAGGAGAGGGGTGTGTCTGTAGCGTTCTTTATATATATACTACTGGACAAACGTTAAGGGCCGCCATTCAGTTTAGACAAGGTTTATATAATTCTTCGTGAGCAGGGTTGATTTTCCAAATGTCCGGTAGCTTGACATTTTTCAAGAAGTCTCTGAATGGTAGAGTGGGACACTGCTAAACGTCTTGCAACATGACGAACAGACTGACCATCCTGAATCCATACCATGGCTCGACCACGGCCTACAGTGCTGAGACTTCTCCTTGGTGGCATGGCTAATGCAGTGATCATTTCCACCACTTGTCATACTGATTTATTGCATACCAACGGTGAACACTCTTTACCGATGATCATTTTCCACGTGCATTCAAATTCAACTCACTTTTTCACCTTTTGAACTAGTGGGGCGTGACGCAAAAAACACGAGTTTTTGCAGCAACAATGGCAATTTTCACGTGAGGGTTAAAGTGACCCAGTTTTTGGACATTTAAAAAAAATAACCTAGTGCACACAGAAATGTATACACATTTCTCTGAGCTCAGTTTTAATGACATTTTCACTTGTCTTTACAGTTTGCCAATCAATTATATAAACCTTGTCTAAACTAAATGGTGGCCCTTAACATTTGTCCAGTAGTGTGTGTATATATATATATATATATATATATATATATATATATATATATATATATATATATATATATATATATATATATATATATATATATATATATATATATATATGTATATATATAGTTCTTGTTGTATGAGGTACTGTTAAAGTTCACGCATCATGCTGACAGCACGAATGGATACAGGTATGGTCATCACAGGACATAACTGTCCGAAGAACATAAGACTTCTGGTGGTGGGTCCACGATACTTCTTCTTCTTCTTCGATCCTTAACCACCGACCGTCAAAGCAGTCAGTGGCCATCAAGCCTAGTGGCGTCTTGTAGGGCAACAACAAATTGATTCCACTTTGCACGGTCGGTGGCCATCCTTCGTACAGTGCCCCAACTCTGGTTCATTCTTTGCATCTCAGCCTCCACAGTCCTCCGCCAAGTTGTTTTTGGTCGGCCTCTCTTTCGCTTTCCTTCAGGGGTCCAAAGCATAGCTGTTCTTGTGATGGCATCGGGGTCTCTTCTGAGGACATGACCAACCCAGCTCCAGCGTCTGCCAGCTATGATGGTATGCATGTCCTCTTGCTTGCTACGAGTAAGCAGATCTTGGTTGGTGATGGTATTCGGCCAAAAGATTCGGTGAATTTTTCTTAGGCATGTTGTGTGAAAAGAGGACAATTTTGACATTTCCTTCTCTGTGACTCTCCAGCATTCCGCACCATAGAGAAGCACAGAAAGCACGCAACTCTGGTATAATCTTAATTTTGTGCTTGTGCTGTATTGGGAGGACTTCCAGATGTTATTTAGGCTAAAGAAGGCTGTTCTTGCCTTATTCATTCTGATGTTGATGTCTTTGCCTGCCCCACCGTCTGGTGTTACTATGCTTCCTAGGTATGTGAAGGTATCTGTCTGTACCAGTTGCTGATTCCTTACTGATATGGGCTCAGGGTTGTTCACATTGAACGTCATGACCTCAGACTTCTTTAAATTGATGTTCAAGCCCACCTGCTGGCTAAATTTATTAAGTCTATCCGTTTTTTCCTGGATGTGTTGATGTGAATGTGCCAGCAGTGCAATGTCATCTGCATATTCCAGATCTTCCAATGTTGAAAATGTAGTCCATCTTATTCCTCTTGGACTGCCTTCTGTTGTCTGGCGCATCACCCAGTCTATGACTGTTAAAAATAGAGTGGTTGATAAGGGGCATCCCTGTCGTACTCCTGTCTTCACCTCGAAGGTTAGGTTGCTCTGCCCAACACTACACGTAAAGTTGGCATAGAGGTCCACGATACGATTCGTTTAAATGGCAAATTTGGAGAATCTTGAAACAATGGTCTCCTCAAAAATACAAGTGCATGGTCAGTTCATAAGTACATAAGCAATCATAGTAGTGTGGCATCAATGTATCGTCTCAGCTATTCAGTTCTGGACGCTGTACTAATAGGTGCGTGTTAGCCATCGACACCCAAGTAATGTAGACCAAAAACGTGAAAGTAAATTTCTCGAATAATACTTCTCAACAAGGTGCGGAACTAGATCACAAGTTCGGGACCATCTTAGAAAACAAGTGGCGGCCTTCGAAGTTAACTTAATGCCACATAAAATACAATATTTCTCCACGATTCCGGGAGCTTGAAAAAACATGTCATGCTTTGACAACTTAAAGTACACGAAAGGCCACGAATATTAGCCGTTAGAATAAACTAGCGCAAACACGTTACGTCATTGAAACTCGGTGACGTATTAAATATGCAGTGTTCAATACAGGTTAAAAAGCGTGCAAAAACATGAGTTACCACAAATAGACATATTTTCTCAATAACATTGGCTATATACCTGTGTGTGGCAATAATACATGACAGATTAACTTTTGTTCTTTAACAGTTTCACAAGATGGATTTTGGTGCGTACTCTTTCCGATCTCTCTTTCACTAAGTCAGTATTAGCTACATTTTTGTACTGATTTTATTGCGATTTTTTCCGAGTCGCACGTTTTTTTCTTCTGTTTGCTATGTAGCAGAGAATCTCTTTGTTCAAACATCTGACACCCCTTGTTGGTGATAATACATCGCGTTTGCCAGGGTGCGGCAAAGCTTTACTATGACTAGGCCCGGGTGCGCGACAGAAAAGAGATTAATCGTCTGTGCGACACATTCTGGACAGTCAAGCGTGACATAATGGTTTCCGGTACACCATGTTACAAAGAGATTACTTTCTGATTACTTTCAAGTAATATTTTGTTACATCACTGTAGTGATATCCTCAATACAATCGATAAATTAGATAAAACATTATAGAGTATCTAGTCAAAATAAGGTAGAAATAAAATATTGGGTTGCGATTAGCTTCTTCACCCGCGCCCGCAATCGTGTCGGTTTTGACAGGCCTTAACGTAAAGTGAATGGTACTAGCTTTTCTAAGTCGTCCTTGAGAATTAAATATAACATTTTTACAAGGTCAAGGCGTATTTGTTCTAAGACCGAGTGAGAGAAGAAAGAAACGGAGGGGTGAAGGAAGACAGAAGGAATGCAACCAGTGTCACGCATTGGGTTTCGAATCGAAAATTGTAACGAACGCGCGAGATGGCTTTTGGCAGATTTGAAAATACGACGCAAGGCCAATACTTGCATCGCTTTATATTCACGCAGTGGAAATGTATAAACATACACACCGCTCTCATTTCCTGCATTGTAGCGTATTTTCTGACGAAACACAGACATTGTCGTTTTAGTTTGAATAAAACGATAGAAAGAGGGGGAAAAGATGGTGGATTTCTAGATTTGAATAATATTGACGACTAACATGGGAAAAATATGGAAATACGAAATATAATCCTTAGAGCCATAAAACTTGGATAGTTTTGGGAAATAGGATCTCCTGATCAATAATATATTTTAATTTAGAAAATCGTCCAATTAATAACCAAGATACTGCAATAATACTATATATTCTAGGGCAGACTGACGAACACTCATGCCTGCTTATTTTAGCCATAACATTTTTTGAACGCGGGGTTGAAAAGAGGCAGAAGAGGGTACATGTCATTTGATTGGGTGGAGGTAGAAATAGGGAGAGAGGTTATTGGTTGGCCCGAAACTAAAAATATATTTTTGCAAAGCGAAGCGTAAGGCAGACTAACCAACGTACCGAAAAACACACAGTATTTTTGCAGTGGGGTTTTTTTACTTTGAATTCAAAATTTGATAGACGCCGATTTCTATTGGCCAGCGTAGGGGATATTGAGAAAAAAATTGGAAGGCTGGACGCCATTTGAAGAAAAACGTTCCCTTAAACAGGTCGATTGATAGACCAGAAGTTTGACTTGCTTTACCATATAATGAAGACATAACTAAAGAAAAGCAGTCATAGTCTAGCAGCGGCACAGCTAAATTTGTGCCAAATCATAGTACCTGTGTGTATTTCATTGAATTTGTGGTAAGAACGAAATTATTAATATTTTATTTAAAAATTTGAGTGTGAGATACTGCCATATGAAAAATATTTTACGACTGTAAGTACATAGGTCCCTAGCAGACTTATGCAGGGTCTAGAGATTGATCCATCATATAACAAACTACCAGAGAGGTAGATCCAAAAGATTATATAGCTTGTCATCAAGGATCATATCACCCATCATATTTTATGGAAAAATTTAATAGTTTTTAATTGTTCTAAAATCTGGAGCCGCGCTGGTGTAATGGTTACAACGTTGTACTGGCGACCAGGTGTTCATGGTTCAAACCCGGCCGTCGGCGTTTGAAGAAATGTTTACGACCGGAAATTTGACTGAATAACCTGAACGGCTCCTGCACATAAATTCCGTGTGGATGGGAAGGAGCGAAGCTCCTGACTGGGTTGGAAGGAACGTCCACTGACCCCCCCGCCTCGCAATGACATGTCATTGGGCCGAAAGAGCCGGAAAGCTCGAGTGCCGCTGGTTATAGAAAAAAATGGCAGAGGTGTTGCAGCCATTAGGGGAGAGGAAAAAGAAAACTGGTACAAGTTATTCCATCAATCTAGATTGGATGAGCTGGGTTGGTCAGAAAGATCTGACCATATTCTTTTATTTTGAATGAATTATTAATTGTGAAGTTGATGGATTAGATATTATGTTAAGACAAACCATAATCTTCATGTTGCAGGGTTTTTTACTGGCACTATGCTAGTTCCAGCTTCCTGAATATAAGAAATATTGAGAAAGTGGAGTTTGCTGTAGTGGTACAAGCTCTCTACCACTGAAACTGTAGTCTTGGTACAAGCTCTCTACCAAGATTGCCCCAGGAAGATTGAGACAGTGGCCGTTGGCCGGAAAGACAACTAACATCTAGCTTCACGTGCCAGATAAGTGCATAAGAGCTGGCACGGAACGATTCATCAACTATCTACCATACAATAATCTAATTATATAAAATAAAATCTATTTCCACCAAATAAAGTGAACAGAATATTTGTGAGTAAAGACAGGGGATGATGTATAAACCCCAACCCGCCATCTAGCATCAGTTAAACACTAGTAGAGATATATTAACACCATTATTAGAATTTAAACTATGTGCTTGGACAGATTGTCCCTTTTGTTTAATTGAACTTGTATATATATATATAAATTGATTTCATTCGATTTTGATAGTCCTGACCAAAATAATATTAGGCTCAGGACTAAAGAAATTGTAAAAAGATTTGTTAGATACCAAATTTAAAAACCGGTGTTAGTTGAGGTGATCATAGAATTTACTATCTGTGTGTGTGTGTTTGTGTATTGGATTACCATCACACCACACTTACATTACTCTAGACATTTAGACGTAGTCATCACTTATTCTAGGAGTAAAATATAACTCTGAGTGAGATCATAGGGTGGTAGCAGAAAGGGTTCCTGAGAACACACCCCATAAATTGTTAATTTG